>JAFEMH010001606.1:282500-446215 GCA_022495995.1 Adenophora triphylla var. japonica | reverse complement strand
TCGAAATACGGAGTGGAATACGAGGGGCTTATAGACGTGAGTGATCGGGGCCCGGCTGATCCGGGATCCCGAGGAGTAGTTTGCGAAAAAGAAGATGCAATCTTTTCCAACCGATTAGGTTAATAAAACATGTTTTAAGTGCAAACAAGAACAAATAACCTGCATGTTGCATGAGCCCAAAGCCCAAACACCCCTGCACTCACTCCTAATCAATCTTCAACATCGACAGACATACGTGCCTTTTTCCCCCGCAGCCTCCCTCACTGAAAAGGTTGGGTTTCGTTTGCAGGGCTCACCGCTTTGATTAGTCGGGAAGAGTGGCAAGCGCATCATCGGCTTCGCCGTTTGTTCCGACTCCGGGTTTGTAATGTACGCATCGGCCGGTAATGATGGGGATAACGTCACTCCGCCTCCCGGGACCCTCGTGACGAGAACAGCGGTGGAATCGGTTAGCAGAACGAGATGAGATTACGACAGGAAGCACGTACCGGCTGAATAGCCTTATGGAGGCTATTAAGAGCCACGGTTTGGCCGCACGGCCTCAATCCCGATGGTACCTTCACCGTGGAAGAAGACGAGGATGCCAATCCCACTCTCGGTCGCCACGATTACTCCAGGATGCCACCACCCACCTCCTATGGTACCACTATCGAACCCATGCTCCTCGATCTTCGGGTCACCCGGCTCCCCAACCACGCACCACCGGATCCATGCGGCCTCGATCGGCACAAAAACCGGGCCACGCAGTCCCTCGCTGGGACAAAGCCAATACGTAATGTCTTCTCATGGTCGGGGTTATCTCGAATGCCACGCCTAATTGGGATCCCGCCTCGGTTTGGAACCAATCAATCCGGGCCTTCGCAAAGAATGCCAAAAGGACCACGGCAACGGTTCGGCATGCCTCAACAC
This sequence comes from Adenophora triphylla var. japonica, assembly GCA_022495995.1. NCBI lineage: Eukaryota > Viridiplantae > Streptophyta > Magnoliopsida > Asterales > Campanulaceae > Adenophora > Adenophora triphylla. The sequence continues at coordinate 445,306 of JAFEMH010001606.1, read as the reverse complement.
GGCCGTCAGGAGCCCCTCCTCGTAATGATGTTAGCTCGGTCGCTCCTCCACGGCTTTCACCAACCCATTCCTCACTCGGGGTTCGACGGGGTTACCAAACCTCCATCCCGCCATCGAGAATCACCGGGACCGCAGTACCCCCGTGTTATACACCATCGCCTCGGCCGGCCATGCAATTCAACAATCGGGGACAAAGAAACTCTCGCACTTAAGCTTACTTATGGGCCCCACTCTGGAAATCCAAGCTATCCAGCTACATCAGGACTGCCTCCACCCACTTTGTCGGTTGAAAATCAACACTGCCCCTGCTCCTGCTAAAGGCAAAGAGATGATTAATTACGAGGGACAGGAATGTAATAACACAACTCTTTTTCTCCCGTAAAACCGAGCCTGCGACCACGGGTCATGAAACTCGAAAACTTTGGAATGCCTCGAACGACATCTTTAGGGGAGATTCGGTGAAAGAAGGCTTGCTGCGGCCTTTGGAGAATTTCCAACCCAGGAATCCGAATGCTCCCGTGGATACCTCAAAATATTGTGCTTTTCATCAAGCTCACGGACATCTGACTGACAATTGCTTCACTCTGAAAAAGGCAATCCAGGGATTGATAGAGCAAGGAAAGTTGGAAGGCCCCGAAGGGCCTAATACAGTCAAAAATCCTTCCGCAAGGAACCATAATCGTAAATATGATTGAATGCGGAGAACCTTCGTATGCCCAGGAAGATGCCGATGAAGGTCCCCAAATACCCACGGCCAACCTTGTCGAGATCCCGAATTCGGATTCCCCCTCGCCTTGATGATATTGAACGAATCCACCCACCTTGGTCTCATGTCGAGACTTCTGCAGAATACGAGGCCCGCTATTTCTGATGAAGGGAAAACCGATACTGAAGAACTGGGGCTGTTCCGATCAAAACATGAGAAAACCATTTACACAAGATGGTTAGAACAATCGAGAAGAATCGAACAAGAAAGCTTCCGGCGAGCGCCTATACTGGGGCTTATCAGCAAAGAGGCCGAGGAGCATCTGGAGCTAGTACACTTTTGCAAATTGGCTTTGGGAGAGGCTGAATATGGTCCCGAGAACAATGAAGAATCAGAGGAGGAGGATTCCTTCTATATCCTGCCGGGAGTCAAATACGTGCCGCCCCTCTCACTCTTCCCCGCAGCTTAGCTGGGAGGAGAAGCTGAGTCGCAACTATCACGTCCGGGAATGGGAGCATATGACAATTTACGGGCTGCACGCACTCCATATTCCCCTAACGGGTTTGATAGGGCGTTCCCTCTCAAACAAATCCCTAAGTAGTATGGGAAGATGATTCCGATGACACGACGACGATGATGATGACGAGAGCGAAGAGTCAACCGAGGCCCTGCATCCGGAATTAACTGGAACAATCATGCCGGAAATGAGCCCACGGGAGCCAGCACAATGGTTGGTTGTCGGCAAGCGACGACGAAGACACTTCGGAAGACGAATATGAAACCGAGGATATGAAGGCCATGAAGTTTCTGGGTCCAGCACGTGGATGTCTTAGAATTTAACACGCCTACCATGCTTTGGGGAAAGGGTTTTCAGCATCCGATCCGGGCGATAGTCGAAGATCCGATAGAGAGAGGGAAACTAACTCCCATCCCGCCCAAATGAGATAATAACCATGGTCGATCAAATCCACCCTAACAAAGTAACACTCCTTGTCAGGGTTACCCAAGAAGAGGTCACCTTCCCCGAATGTATGTCGCCTCTCGGAGAAGTCCCTGAAACCGGCATGATACCGAATGCACCTCCCACACGTAATGCTATAATCATTTCCAACTCCGAGTATTACGTAAAGGAACCGAATGGTTGCACTATACCGGGATGAAATTGAAAAGCCGCGAGCCCCGACAATAGCCGACTCTTTGTTGTATGATAACTATGAGCAAGGCAGTGGCCGCTGGAGCGAATCGAGGATGCCCAGCCTCGGCGGGCCATCCAAGGGCAATAACAACAACCCCGGGACTCAAAAGCCCGTGACTTGGGAAGCGCTTATAAGTGGCCGCCCAGAAGGAGCCAAGATGCTCGCCTCACCGTTGCTAGACTTCGTCGTAACCAAAGGGCCGATAGCCAAAAAGGCTCCCCGCTGACCGTAGCAAGCCGTTGAATAAATCTAGTCAAGAAGCAACCGACGAGGAAGTTAACCCGTTGACCCGATCCAGCAAATCTTCCAAGGGAATCCTAAGGCGTATAAGAAGGCCACAGATCAAGCACTCCGAGGAGAACCGCCGCCCCTATGCTTAAGACACCAAGCTCCCGACCCCGGAAAGGAGGATCCCGTGCTCACCCAGCTTGAAGCAAACACAGCCAACATCTCTCTATGGTCCCCGCCACCTCATCCTATCCCCACAAGCTAAAGCCGGAAGAAATCCTAGCCCGCACCTCGGTCCCTATTGATGCTACTCCCAATGACGTGGTACAGCTGATTGGAAACATCCACTAGGGGAACATAATCACTTTCACAGCATCTCGACCTCCCTCAATTTGGGGCCGATCATAACGAGCCTCTCTTCATCACACCCAATTGGATGAACGATGCCTTCCTGGTCCCGGTTGATAATGGGTCCGAATGAACATTCTTCCGGCAAAGATCATGAGCCTCGTTGACATCAAGTCCACGGACTTAAACCTTCCTCCCTCAGAAATCAAAGCTTACGACTCGACATCCCGAGCACCCTTGGAGTTGCTACCTTGGACCTCTCGGTTTGGACAGTAAATTGATACCTGTGGAATTCCGTGTTATTGACATCCCGATCACTTTTAATGCCTTATTGGGAAGACCTTGGCCGCATCAGTCAAGGGGGTCGCCTCAAGCCTCCACCAAGGTGTGAAATTCGCCTCGAATGGGGACCTCGACAACCATTTATGGGGATTTAGTCACCTTGGAGGGCACGGATACATGTGGAATACCTATTCGAAATCAAACATGACGAGGAAGGCCTCATGCTAACAAAGCTTCACGCCGAGCCTCCAAAGGCCCAAGTTTGCAACATAGATCCGACAATCACCCGGGATAAAATCCTCCGGCCTTGAAAATGATGAGAAAGATGAGCTATCTACCCGGCCTCTGGTCCTGGGAAGCACCAACAAGGAACTCACAAACTCATCGAGGTGAAAGGAAAAAACTCGCCACGGCCCGGGATATGAGGCCTCCTCGGTGACATCGCGAAAGGAAAAGAAATTGCCCGGAAAAGGGGAGAAACCGCCACAGAAGGGTCCCGCTCAATGCACCCTAAATCTCTCCCTTTCACTCCTAATTTGGCCGACTACTTCGTAAAGGGTCCCACACAACCGGTAACATCACAGAGCCCACTACGTAAGGGTGGCCGGCTACAGGATAGCCTCAATAAGTTCAGGGGAGCCAAAGCTAACCCGGTCCGTAGAATGTTCCTGGACCTACCCAAGATACCCGGGGCTGCCACTACCATGAAGAGTGAGTACACTTTCAAAGGCACGCCAAGCCTAGTGGAACAGTTCGAGAAGCTCACAACCACAATTCCTACTGCCATGAAGGTCCGAAACCTGAGTTTGAATTGACCGTGCCGAAAGCCAAAGCCACAGAAGTCTTTTCAGATGATTGGGATGGTCCGATTATGCAACAGTTATTCGGGGAAGAGATCCAGGTGCCAGACCTGATTGATTTCAGCTCAGTCAAAGAAATGGTAGCGATGATCGAGGAAGGAGCACAAAGACAATTCCCCGAGGCATGACGCCCGACAATGATGCCATTAAAGAATCGGGAAACTCTCTCAGGCCCGTCCGCGACCAAAGAAGAAATGATCACCAAGCCTGGATTGGTCTCCCGTCCCTTTGTGTCAATCTAGGAAGAGTCCTCCGAGTCTCTCATTGTTAAGGTCGAGTCTCTAGGGTCGTCCGATGGCCTTACGCCTGAAGACTACGAGTCTGTAGCGAATGCTGTACTTCCTTTCGTTCCTAATGAAATGACGAACCTTTCTGAGTATCCTTTGATTGCCACTTTAACTAATGATGAATTAAAAAAAACATTTAATAATAATTCATTAGATAAAGAAGCAGACACATTAAATAAAAAAAGAAGAAAACAAAAATCTTTAAGCAGGTTGTTCGGAAAGAGGAAAATCGAGCCCAAGCTGCCGAAGAGATTTTGACGAGTGTGAATCTGGGAACTGCGGAAGAGCCTAAAGAGACGCAGATTGGTAGTTTCTCCGAGGAAACTAGAAAGGATGCCCTACAAAATCCTCAACTCAAGGAAAGTAGCCCTCTTCATCAAAGAAAACATCATATGCAGATACGGGTTGCCAGCCGAAATCATCTCAGATAATGGATCCCACTTCGAAGGGGAATGCGACAGGCTGCTGGCGGAATTCAGAATAACCCGTCACAAGTCATCTCCCTACAGGCCCCAAACCAACGGAGCCGTCGAAGCAGCAAACAAGACTCTGGAAAACATCATCCGGAAAATGGCTGTCCAAGGTCGAGATTGGCCCGAAAAGTTACACCTGGCACTCTGGGGCTACAGAACATCCGTCAGAACGGCAACCGGGGAAACACCGTTTGCCCTCACCTACGGAATGGAAGCCGTACTCCCAATCGAGCTAGAAATCCCCTCACTCCGTGTGCTGTTGGAGAGCCAGATCAACGAGGTCGAATGGCTCCAAAGTCGCCATGATGAATTGGCCCTACTAGATGAGCGCCGATTGAAAGCAATGGAACATATCCGAGCTTACCAAGGGAGAATGGCCAGAGCCTTCGACAAGAAAGTAAAGCACCGGGAGATCCGAGAAGGTGATCTCGTTTTGAAAGAGAAGCCCTCACCCGTATCAACCCGCTTGGCAAATGGGAGCCCGTCCGGTCGGGCCATATGTTGTCCGTAAGATCTTCTCCTGAGGAGCCATGCAACTTGCGCACACTCGACGGAAATCCCTTTGTACACCCAGTGAATGGTGACAAGCTGCGCAGATACTACGCGTAAAAACACTGAGTCAAAAAAAAGGAGTGCTAAAAGAGTAATACCCAACTAGGTTGAAAACCCGAAAAGGGCGGCCTAGGTAAAAACAGGTTGCACCAAAAAAAAAAAAAAAACAAAAAAACAAAAAAAAACAAACAAAAAAAAAACAAAACAAAAAGAAAAACCGGGTCGAACTACGGAGACCTGAGCCCTTTTGTCCGAAGGGAACGTAGGCAGCCAGAAACGGTTCGGTCTAAAACACAAATAAAAGTCATACTCTGACATCAATACACTGATCAGACCATGAAAGCGTCTCGAAAAACTCTAAAGCAATTCACATATTCATTACAGTTAAAAGCTTTTTGATGAGTCTAAGCCCGGTTCATTCCTACAACTGGCAACCTGCTAAAAGAAACTAAGATACATAACCAAACTAATGTGTCTGCTACGACAAGAAAGGGATACTCGGAAACCTCAAGGTCACTCCAAGCCGCTCGTACTGGCATCTCCCTCTCTTCTTCCCCTTCGAGTCTTCTTCTTCCCGAACAGAAAGATGTCGGTCTTCCTCCTACCAAGCTCTGGTATAGGAACAGGATCTATCAAACCAGCCTCTGTCAGGGCCTTAGTGGCCCTAGCATCATCTCTCATCTCCTGTAGCCTAGCTGGTAGCATAGGAGTCCTCCCCTCCTGTCTCTTGACATAAGCCTCATAGTCGGTCACAACATCCCCGCTCCTGTTACGAGGGTTGGCCCTCGCCTCGGTCCTCCTCCTCTCCGAAACTTTCAGGTCCTCCGCACCCAAAATGGCCTCACGTCGTCTCAAAATAGCCATCTGAGTCTCTCCCAAATGCCTCTCGTACCAATCCAGGTACCAAGTGGTCAAGAACACAGATCTCGGACGCCTGAGGATAACCCGAGGAGGAAAGACGTCATACCTCCATACTCGGGAAAGAAAGGAAAACACCGAAGGATCATCCATAGAAGCAAGCCACCACCCCGGTGGCTATATCATCAAAGTCCTCCAAAGGAACTCCGCTTCCAAACCAAACCGTCTCGTAACCAAATCCGGAATGTAGAAGCTGGACTGAGAAAGCCCCGGAACCATAACCACGGGAGATCCGTCCTGAAGCACCCTCCGAGTCTCCACCCGCCAATAAGGCACCGACCATCTGATATCTTCAGTCTGACGACCAGCCATCCAACGCTCCCACGAGCCCTGATCATCAAAATCTACAGCAACCCCTCTCCTGGAAAATGTCCAAGGCTTGATCATATCCGATGTTTCCCGAAGAACCCCCAAACGCTCCATCAGCCACAAAGTCAAGAGAAACGGGCGGCCCCCGTGCATATACCGTCTCCCGGTAGCCAGCCTATCGAGAGCATGAAAAGTCCCCCCCAGGATCAAAGGTACAACGTCTCTGCCCAAGCGACAGTGAACGACTACATCTAGCAGAGCCCGATGACAGATCCCAAACGAATAAACCATGAACAAGGTCCCGAACATGCAAAGTGCAAAGGCATCCCAATAGGCATCGTCAAGCAAGCCTAAGCCCCTAAATCTATCAGGAAGACCAGAAATATCAAAATGATCATGACCGCGGATCATACCTTGTGCTTCCTCCGGAGAAAGATGAAGAAGGTTGCACAGCTTGTCAACAAAAGAGGCCCCTCCGAGCAAAGGAACCGCAATCTCTTCCACCTCCGGACCGCCAAGAAAGCCCGGAATTCTTCAACGGTCGGAACAACCTCATTGTAAGAAAGGCAAAAGACATGCCTTCTAGTATCCCAAAATGATGAAGAAGCTCTCAAGAGGTCGTAGTCCGGAACCAATTCTTTGAGGGACCATAAGCACTTCACCTTGTACCTTTCTTCGAAAAATGACCTCCTCTCATGCATAATCTCCCGAGACCACTCTTTAAACTTGTTGAAAAATGACATTTGGGATTCTTGGGACAATTTTGATGGAGTTCTTCTAAGATTTTCCATGGTTTCTCTCTTCTCTCTCCGAAATTCCGCTTGAACCGAAGAAGATGAAGTTTCAGGTGACATTTATGCCCCAAACCAGATCCAACCACCGAATAAATGAACCCCGATAGATGTCATCCCCATCCGCGCGGATAGGATTGTTACCAAAAATTTTTGTCATAGCTTAAACCGTCGCACCACAAAGGAATATTTTGTCCCACCAAAGCCTCGTCCAAACCACCCATACACCAAACATCTACACCCTTGCCAAAAAACCGAGGCTCATGCAACATTGCATTCATACAGCATTGCATTCAAAAAAATAAAAATAAAATAACAATAATCCTAGATTATTACATTCCAAAAAAAAAAAAGAAAAGAAAGAGAAAAGCAAAGAAAAAAATATGCATGGAAATAAAATGTATCTCGTCTCGAATAGGTACAATCACAATCTCGTATAATCAATCTCGTAAATCGCCAATCGTAGTCCTCGTGGCCTGCGCCTTCCCCGATCCTCTTCCGGCTCGGCCCGCTTCCCCGTGAGCCACGAAGATCTCGTGCCTAAATCATCATTCTCGCCTCTCAGGAAGGCTCGTCAAGACTAACCCACGCCTTGACAGGGCAAGCCAAGATCTGCAAAGAAATCATATCCGAAGGTGAATGCGTCGGACTCCCGAACGTGCGAAGAAGATCCACCATGATGTCAGACGTGTCCCTGCCCGTACGAATCCCCGAGAATGACGTGGTCCGAAGGCAGCACCACGCGGGGATATATGAGAGGAGAAAGAGGACTCTCGGAGGAAGTCTCTGAAGGAATAGGGGAAGCCTCCCGCCAGACAGGCGCCGGCTGTGCTCGCCTCGCTCTAGCCTGAGGGGCTCCACAAGCAACCATCCTCCTAATGAATCTCTTAGCCCCGATCACCTGTTTCGTCAGCTTCTCCACGACCACCTCCGAAAACTGCACAGAAAGAAAGTCGTCAAAAAAAAAAGTGATGCGAAAAATGATGAAACGAGAATGGAGAAGACAAAAAAAAAGAAGAAGAAGGAGAAGCCATACCTTCATACCCGGACGAGGCTGAAAAGCTCGTGGAAGCCGCTCAGCCGAGGGATTCGCACCCTCAATCGGACCCCATCCTGGACATATGAAAAGTCCGTCCGCGGGTACCGTACGATCCCTACCCCCTCCCGCTCAAGGACCTGGGGCATCCTCAACCTCCTCAAGATGAATACCGGGTACTGCTCAATCGCCACAAATGCCGAGAAGTGCTGCCGCCTGCAATCACCCCAGTCTCCGATCTCTCACCGGATGCATCATGTCTGGCGGGAGGCTCCACCTGTCATCAAAGGCGACCCACGCCATGCCGGCGCGTCACTCTCTCCCCGCATAATACACGTCGCAAGTCAAGCCCTCAAAATCCTCCGCCGCACGGCCCATATCTCAGCGCCTCTTGGGCCGCGCCACATCGAAACGATCCTGTGGATAGAATATCATCCCTCATCCGTCTCACCCCCGTCAAAGGCAGTGCCTCGTATCTCGAGGGTCGTGCGCCCTCGGGAACCTTTCTTCTCCCGGCATACTTGGACCAGAACGCATGGCCGGATACGCCCGATATACTCCGCCGGCCGCCACATCGTGACGTGAAAGAACTCCAACGCCCATACCGCGAAAGGTAAAGATCACATCAATTAAGTGCAAAAAAAGATACGTGCTTAAAGAAAAGAGGGAAAGCAAAAAGAAAGCTTATACCTCCGAGAGGAACTCGAAGCATGTCAAGGAACCGACAGCTCTTCCGGCTATACCGATCTAGAGCGAAATAGAGCTCGCCACCCCGCTCTCCCCAAGAGACCTCTCCGCCATCCTCACATCCTCCAGGGACCGCAAAGAAAGCAAAAACAGCCCGTCCCTCGGCGTGTCCAAAAAGGGTGCTCGAAAAAGCAAACCATAGAAAAGCCCTGGCAATCCGCTTCAACGCCTATCCTCTCATCCCCACCCTCATAGCTCCCAATGCTCTCCACAATCTTTCCCTCGACCACAAAGCATACTCCATACCCATCCCCTTTTGGGAATAGGGAAAATCCCAGAAGGGCCTCGCAGTCCAAGTCGCCGTAACCATCCCGCCACTAATGCCGCGTCCATTAAAGGACACCCGTGATCGCAGCATAGTCGGAAGGCGAACCGTCGCCGCCCCGTAAGAAGTGGAATGTGTGGGTCACGTCCCACCGCTGCCGTGCCAAAGCAAAGATCGTGCCCTTACTCGGGAAATTTGACCAACCTCCTCAAGCACTCGATGAACTCGTACAAGCCAGTCTCAATGACGATCCGTCTAGGACTCATCATCGCTCCTCCGCCCATATCCGGAAGCCGGTCCCATAGACCAATAATGACTCCACTAATCCTCGAGTCTTCATCTTGTTCACCAAGCTCCGTCACGAAATTGTTTCCACCCCGCAATAAAAAAGAGAGGGAAACAAAAATGTCAAAAGTGTCAAAATTTTGCATTCAAAAAAAAAAAAAAAGAGAGAGCATACACATGCATCATAAAATTTTGAAGAAAATTCTAAGCATAACAAAGATACAATGAACCTAGCCCCATTTTTCTTGCACAAAGGAAAAGAGTTTTCAAACAATCACCACTCATTCATTCATACATCGAGTCGACGGAAGTAAAAACTCCGTCCCATTTTTCATGAAATAGCACAAATAAACAGTTTTTCACAAGTCATTCATTCAACGGGAGCAAAAATCCCTCCCATTTTTCACAAGAAATCATGTTTTCAGAAAAAAAAAAGAGCATGCATATATTCATGTCATATCGACATTGCGAGAATTCTACATTGCAAAAAAAAATCCATCCCGGATTCGGGCAAGTTTTCATCACCGTCTCATATTTCAAAAAAAAATGGCAAAATGCCCATTCTTTTTCTCAAACAAAATGAACATTTGGGTTACCCATAAACTCATTGCAACATGCATATCATCAAAATCAAGATTCAAAGTCAAAAACACAAATTTTTCAAATTTAATTACAATTTTCGGACAATTTTTTTTTTTTTTGGCAAAAATGCCCATTCTTTTTTCAAGCAAAATGCACATTTGGGTTACCCACAAACTCATTACAACATGCAAAGCATCAAGATCAAATTTCAAGCCCAAGAACATTGATTTTCGGATTTTCAAAAAAAAAATTCAAAAAATCACAAAAAATCAATTTCAAATGAAAAATCGACAAAGGGATCGAAAAGATTCGAAGTATACCGTTCGGAGACTCGGATCAGTGGCCCAATGTTGCCACGCATCGAGGTAGGGCTCCTCCGCAATCGATTGCGAAAGAGTATAATGTCTCCTCATTCGAACGAGCTCTAATCGCCTCTCCGCGACCGGACCGCGTCCTTGGCCTTGAAAAGCAACTCCCCCGTGTTCCATTGCTTGAAAAATCGAAGAAAATCGGAAGGATTTCGAGTTTTTTGGCCTTCAATGGCGGCTGGGGCAATTTTTCTCTCTCTCCCTCGTAATTTTTTGAAAAAACTGACTGGGGAAGAAGAAGGGCGTTGGCCCTCATTAAAACCAATCCAGGTCACGCCCTATCCGCGCGGATGGTTTTGAAGGGTCAAAATAACCCTTTTGCCCTTTAAAATTTCAGGACTCTGCAGTTTAGTCCTCAACTTAACAGAGTTAACCAAAGTTAACCAAAGTTAACCCCCTCTTCAAAAGAGCTTCACGGCAGTAAAACGTAAGTCCGATCTCTCCGAGAAAGTTAACGGAATCCCGTTTCTTTCATCAAAATCATTCCACGGCAGTAAAACGTAAGTCCGATCTCTCCGAGAAAGTTAACGGAATCCCGTTTCTTTCATCAAAATCATTCGACGGCAGGCCAAACGTAAGTCCGACTCTCCCCGAGAAAGATAACGGAATCCCGTTTCTTTCATCAAAATCATCAACGGCAGAAACGTAAGTCCGATCTCTCCGAGAAAGATAACGGAATCCCGTTTCTTTCATCAAAATCATTCCCTTAGCAAATAAACGTAAGTCCGATCTCCCCGAGAAAGATAACGAAATCCCGTCTCTTTCATCAAAATCATTCCCCGACAGTCAAACGTAAGTCCGATTTCTCCGAGAAAGATAACGGAATCCCGTTTCTTTCATCAAAATCATCAACGGCAGTAAAACGTAAGTCCGATCTCTCCGAGAAAGCTAACGGAATCCCGTTTCTTTCATCAAAATCATTCCCCGGCAGTAAAACGTAAGACCGATTTCCCCGACGAATACATCTGGTTTTTCCCCAGCAAAGGCTAACAAAATCCCCAGCAAAGTTAACGGAATCCCAAAAGCCAACGGAATCTCGAGTGGATCTCGAACTATGAAAGGGCTTGATTCCCACTAGGGATACGTAGGTAGCCTATCATTAGGTCCAGCCACCCGACCAAAACGGTCACCCTCTCCTTCGGCAGCAGACGAACGAAGTCCACCGAAGGACCATCCATCCCAAACCATTAAGGGAAAACATTTCAAATCAAGGTCCGAGGCACCTAAAAAGCCATCATCATCAAGGTTTGAGGCACCTAAAATGCTATCATCACCAAAGGTCCGAGGCACCTAAAACGCCATCATCTTTAAGGGACGAGGCACCTAAAACGCCATCATTACCAGGTTGACGCCTCAAAATAGTCATCCCAGGGTCAAATACCCGAACTACGACTGGCTTGATTCCTCTTAAGGATACGTAGGTAGCCTATCATTAGGTTCAGCCATCCGACCGAAAATGGTCATTCCTATCCCCAGCAGAGCGGATAGCCGTCCGACCGAAAATGGTCATTCCTATCCCCAGCAGAGCGAATATACAATTTCAGCCATCCGACCGAAAACGGTCATCTCTTATCCCCAGTAGAGTTTCTCTCCAGCACCCGACTGCAGAGCTCGCTTTTCAAGGTTCGAGACACCTAAAATGCCATCATCTCCAGGGTCAAAGACCCGAACTACGGCCGGCTTGATTCCTCTTAAGGATACGTAGGTAGCCTATTAAATAGGTTCAGCCACTCGATCACTTGATCATCCTGTCAAATTTGGAGCCTTACTCTTATCGACGACCCCGCTTCCTTCGAAAGCGCCGTCGCCGAGGGGCTACTGTAAGTACTCCAATTTGAGATGTTAGTATTCTCGTTAGAAAATTAACGAGAGTTATAACATTCCTAACATTTCTAACAATTCCTAACTTTTCTAACCAAGCAAGGGTAAAGTGGGCATTGTTATTTAAGGTTAAACCTAGAAAAGAATCTCAAAAAGCAAAAGAATTAAGAAAATCCCGAATCTGGTAAGTTGAAAAACATAACCAGTTTGATTTTTTTGAAAAATATTTTTTGTGTCCAAAGCCTACTGCAATTAATGAACAGGTGCACGCTTGGCAGAACCCCTCCGCGCGGATGGTATTGCAATTTTCAGAGGGCTATAAATTGAGCCCTCCAGTCTCAGAAAAGGGAGAGAAAAAATATTTTTCACAACTGCACCTTGGCGAAAATAGAGAGAAAACAGTGAGAATTCTCTAGAATTGTCACCTTTTTCTCAACTATTCACCCAAAATCACACTCACTCAAACACTCTCATATTCAAACCTCAAACACTCTTACATTCAAGCCAAAAACTCAAGACACAAAGAAGATTGATAAACCCTCCTTCTCCTTACCCTAAACTCCTTCATTCATGCATGCATTTTAAACTCCAAAATGTAGTTTGTTCATCTTCTTGTCTTAGATCCAAGAAGGTCACCATGGAAGTTCATCTCCATGGATGATCTTCTACAAGGATCAACATTATTTTCAAAGTGTTCTTACTTACTTGCAAAGAAAACACATTTTTAAAACCCTAAAAATCATTTTCATACATCAAATCTCTTTTTCAAAGGATAAAATTCCCCTTCCCAAGCAAATGAAGTGCTTAGTCCTAATGTACCCCAAGGATGGTTTGATATAGTTGATTCACCACTAAAATGTCAAGTGATCACTAATCAAAACCTAGGGAAATGGGGACAAGCATGGATGCAAAACCCCCTTTAAAATCATGTTTTCCTTCTTGAGAAGTTGCTGTCCAGTAGCAATTTTCTAAGACCTCTGTCCATGGTCTAATTTTTTGGACACAGATAAACTTGGAATTTGGTGTTGACTACAAAACACTTTTTGTAGCCAACATCCAGAGCTTTCCAAACATAATTTTACTTTATTTTTTGCGTGAGTAAAACTCCATTTTTCAAATTTTCTTTTGAAGGTCAGATCACCAGTCTCTGGAAGTCCAGATCTCATACCTGAGATTTCCAGAAGGTTTTGGGTCCTCAAATCTTCTCCAAAATGGAAAATTCTTTTGAGGTGTCTGGAACAACTTTCATTCTCTGAGTTTTCTCATATTATGAAGTTTTGAAGCCCTTAAATCCATTTCAAAGTCAAGTGTCCACTGCCTTTTTCATTCTGGCAGAAATGGTTTTCAACTTCCAAAAATCTTTTGAGTACCAAATCTCAACCCAAAAATCACACCAAAAATCATGGGATCTTTTCAAAGTCTTATAAAGAATTCCCAATTTTTGGTTTCTTCAGTTTCAACTTATTTTGGCCGAAGTAACATACACACACACACACACACACACAAACAAATGGTTTTTAGCTTGGAAGACTCATTTTACGAGACGTTCCGGGTGAACACTAACGTTCTTCCCGGCGCGTAACGTGACCTCCGAACTCGAATCTCTCGATTTTGGGCATTTTTCAAAGTTCTGGCCCTTAAAACAAAAATGGCGTGGCGACTCCGATTTTTTCGATTGGTTTTTCAAAGAAACGAAAAATTCAAAGTCCTTTCGAAAAATTGGCACATCATCACAATTATGTTTAGGGCCCATTCCACTTGGGCCTTACCCGGACAAGCTCGTGTTCGTATCTCGGTTTATACTGTTCAGTGACCCCCGACTTTCTAGCTCAGCTACGATGAGGAGAAAGTGATCTCGTCCTCGACTATGAGAATACGAACAGGTGTCACGTGGCAATGTCGCTTCGATGTTTGTGTCTTTCCATTATCCGCTGGTTACTAGTGCAATGATGGGCGTTGCCCACTATGTCAGACAGGTCTTGGGAACCCACAAACGTATTAAATGTTGGGGGCGCCATACCCGTGCAACCCGTTTTGATATGAGTTTGACCTGTTGGTTTGAGTTATAAAAACAAAGCTTCCCTTCAATTCCAAACTTTATCAATCTAAGCATTTGAGAGCGAAACCCCAAGATTCAAAAACCCTTCATGTTCTTGAGCTTGATTTGCCCAGAATCGCCAGAAACGGTTGAATCGTCCGCTCGTTTTCGTTCATCTTCATCGCAAACAGGTATAACCGCTTTTCCCCTTCTGATTTCTGCGTTTTAACTTGTAATTTCTAGGGTTTTGTTGTTTTTTATTTTTGAAATCGCCATTGTTGAACCCATGAAGCTTTTCTTGAGTTTCTTGCCTTGATAAAATTCTTGAACCCTTCGTCTCGTTTTAGAAATGGCTCGTACTTGGGACCATAGCCCTCGTTTCGTCCATGAATACCACAAAGGTAACCTTAGGGTTTACCAAAGGGAGAAAGAGCCATGGTTGTTGGTGAATTTGGCGGAGATTGGGGAAATGTTGACAAGGTATAGATGTTCGAGAATGTACATCCAGTATCCAAGCAAGATGAGAATATACAGGGTTGATTCAATGTCCCCAAGTATGATAGTATTCCAAAGCAGGGCCGAGATGATTGAACATATCAATTTGTTTTACCCGGCGTCGGACCATCTTGACCGTCCACCTTTGAAGGGTAAGGCTCCCTCCTCATCCTTATTATAAACGACGAGGAGGGGCAATCTTCCTCTTCCCCGTCTTGATGCCTTGGGCAATTTTAGTGATTCTTGTTCCTCGGATTTTTGCAGATATGACGGGAAGAGGGAGTGAAACCTCTACGTCGACCAGTATAGTTGATGCCTTTGTAGAGGGCGAGCAAGTAGAAGGCCGAGGAAGGGCAGGCCGAGGCCGAGGTAGATCTGGCCGCGGTAGGGCTCAAACTCCAAGACCTAAACCAGTTAGAGCTGGAGATCCAATGTTGGAAGTGTTGTATACCAAGTACGAAGTGCCGAGGGAAGAGTACAAGCTGACTTATGTCGGTCATCCAACCTTCGAGAACGAGAGAGAGAGAGACATGTTTTATTATAGCCTGGACCATGTCCATTTCTATTTTAAACAATTCCAACAGGGACTTCGTCTTCCCTTGGACCCCTTTATTAATGAATTTTTAGGCGACATGCAAGCCGTAGGTTTATTTCCGGTGGTTAAGGCCGTCATGTCCCCCACCTTGTTTTGTACCTTTTCTTTTTCTATTAATAAAATCTAGGGAGTACCGTCTCCTTTCGCCAAAAAAAAAAAAATTTAACCAAACCCAATCCATTCTGAAGGGTGATCCGATCCGAAATTTTCGGATTTGGTAGGGTTTTTTATGATCCGATCGGATTTCGGATCGGATTCGGTTTAGGTATGATCCGATCCGAGATCCAATCCGATCCGATTTCCTTCAATTTATTATCCGATCCGATCCGATCCGATATTCGATCCGATCCGCTTTCATTAACCTTACTATTTTTCATTTTTACCCCTCATGTTCTTTAAATTTGCATTTATGTCTTCCTTATTCTCTCTTGCGCAGTAGCCCTCTCTCTCTCTCTTGGCAGACGGTCTCGGATCGGATCAGATCGAATATCGGATTGGATCGGATATGGCTTTCTATTATTCTATTAAATTGATTAAATAAAAAAAAAGTTATAGTTTTGGATCCGATTGGGGCTCGGATCGGGGCTCAGATCAAGTAAGTTCAGATCGGATTCAGATATGGCTTTCTAGTATTCGAATCGGATTCAAAACAGGACTGATCCGACCTGACCCGATCCGATTGCCATCCCTAGCCATAGCCTAGGGTTTGAGCCTACCCAGTCTGCATTCCACCATTTCTTCTCTATTAGCTTCACCAAGGAGACCAAACTTGTAGTGATAAGAAGTGACTCGAAAAAGCCCAAGATCATTCTTCCCATGTCGAGTAAAGTATCTGGCTGGGACAACCATGTAATAAGAGTTGAGAGCCGACAAGGCTGGGAATTCCCTTCTCCTATTCATGATCCTTCTGCACCCAAGAAAGTACTGAGGGCTGAATGGACTGATGCTTTGATAACTCGTCTAACAGAGTTTGTCGGGGTAGGTCTCCTCGATTGGTTGGCCTTGGAAGCAGATGATCGTTACTATGTCCAGGCCGGGATAATGCCAGGACCGAAGAACGACATGGAGCCTCTCGTCCCCATTAATAGGGGGAGAAGATTTAATGACTGGAGGGTCCATCCAGGTCTGGTCTTCCATTCTGATTGTGACCGTTGTAAACTTGTCCCCAAGGATCAATGCCTTATAGAGGAGGACGTCGTAGGCTGTAATCCCTCTTTCCTCGTATTTGATACTTTGCAAGTATTTCTTGTTGTTTTATTCACGTCGTAATATAATGTCTCTTCCTCGGCTTTGTGTAGATCTAACACCCGAGCGGGAAGCTGAGATGGCCTCCCAAGACGTCGTAGATCCCAAGGAGCTGATCAAGATGAAGAGAAGGTTAGCAAAGGCCTCGGCTATCTGTTAGAGGAAGGATGAGGCCACTCATCGTCAACTCCTTCTATCTACCAAGGGGGATGTTGCTTTACCCATCAAGCCGGCCGGAGACGTCGTTGCCGTTGATGAGGATACCTCGGGAAACCAAGAGAAACAAACAACTGAGGTGCATAGCCCCTGTATTCCGACCTATTGAAGCCAAGGTACATACTGATATCCCGGCTGCTGAGGAGACGACCCTCGTTCATAGGTCCTCGAGCCAGAAGAGGCCTTATTCTAGTTCAACTGAGGAGCCTCCTTCCAAACGGACTGCTGATGCTTCAACTCCTCCAGCCCTCACCCCTTAAACGATCAAGAACTATGCTGAGCCCGAGGAGCTAGCTCGTTGATTGCCACACCCAAACCCTTAAGAGGCCTCACCTTACTTGCCAGGGAGGGCGCTCACGTTAGGCTGGGCCGAGCGGCTATTCAAAGGGCGCTGGATGAGGAGGCATACGAGAAGTTGTGTCGGGATAAGCCTAGCAAGGAAAACATGGTTGGCCGGAAAGGCCTGCTGATATCTGAGGTGACTATCTCGTATTTTACTTCTCGTACTTTGCACTTATATTATCTCTGACGTTGCTTTTTAATATTGCAGCTTGCTACCATATCGACCTACGAGAATGTACACCTTAAAGCCGTGGAAAAGCAAATAGCTGAGCTTAAAGCCGGGCTGAGAAGGGGGGAGAACGAGCTGGCAGCAGTTGCTGAGTTGCTGAAGGCTCGGGATGAGGAGCTTGATGCCGAGAAGGTGGCCAAGGCCAAGGCCGAGGAGGAGGCGAAGAGGGCCGAGGAGGCTAAAGCTCGGGCTGAGGAAGCCCTTAAGTTGAAGGAGGCCGAGATGGCCGAGCTAGAGAAGCTCAAGGTCGAGGCACTTAAGGCTGCCGGGTTGGCTGCTGCCAAGAACCTGGAGCTAGAAACCAGCATTCCTTCCTGTAAGTACCCAAATCTGGCTCTTGCCTTCCGGTTAAGTTTCTCAACAATTCCCCGGACTTTCCTAAAGTTCAGGGGCAATTTGGGAACTTTCCAAAACCTTCCGAGGGGCGAAGGACTTGTTAGGAATTAAAATTCCATGTAGTCCCTCGCTGGAAAAGTCCTTCTAGAATGCCACCTTGCATGGTTCTAGAAATAGGCTGAGTCACTAATGGATAAGACCGCACGGTTTCATTAGCCAAAGGTTACAGCCGCACGACTTCATTAGGAAGCACAAAACTGCCTATAAATAAAGGCCTCCTCTATTCATTTTCAAGACAATTTTAGGCACTGTTACTCTGCCAAAATACAACCACGAATTTCCAGAGAACAAAAACCTCCCAAAATCACCTCCCTCCTCTCCAAAATCCTTCCAAAGTTGCTCCTTCCTTAGGAAACTTTCAAGGGAGATAGAGGAACACCACCATTGGTAACCTCTCCTCCTCTTCTCTTTAAAATATACTTGTTATATTGCTCCTTGCTATTATTATTGCCATTTACTTGCTTTATATTTGATTTGTTGCTACAAAAATCAAGTCTTTATCCATGTAGATCATCATACCCCCATTCCCCTATCACATGGGATTCATGGAGGATCCATCCCAAGGATGAACAATAAGATCATAAATGGCTTGTTCTAGGATGGATCTCTCACATGATGATGTGAAAATGTCATCTTTTCCATTAAAAATGTCATCATTTCCATTAAAAATGTCATCTTTCCATTAAAAATGTCATCTTTTACATTAAAAATGTCATCTTTATGATCATTATGTCACCCCCTTCCCATAGACCTTGCTTCCAAGGATTGTCCACCTAAATGGTTCTTAAAGGACATAGGAAAGCCATAAAGGTCCTCCCTTTACATTCCTAGTCCTAGCTTGCATAATGTTCATTACATATGTTAGCATAAAAATGTCATTTTTACTTCAAAATGCATTCCCCATGTCCCTCATGGTTAGATCACTCTCCAAGGATTGCCTAGTGACCTTCTTAAGGCACAAAAAGGCATAGGATGAGTATAAAGATCCAATCTTTATACCCCTCCCCTTAGTCCCTTTGGTACTTGAAGCATCTCTTGAGGTGTAATGATGTAAAGGTCCTATCTTTACATCATTTCCTCCACATAAAGATGCCATAGTCGAAAATCCCTTTAGAAAAGGATGAACTTGAGCCCCTACATCTCCGATCATCACTTGAGACAAGCATAAATGTCCCGACAAAGCTCAAATCGTCTCAAGATGTAGGATTGATGGGCAAAGGTCCTTCCTTTCTAAAGAGTCTCATCCTTGGACTATAAAAGAGGCGTCCCTATACCGATCACATGTGACCCAAGGTCTCATAATGATGGTCGTAAGTCCAAGATGAGCACGGGTTCAAAGTCCCGAACATATCAAAAAATCCAAGGAATCCCGAGCGATAACCAACTCATGGTTTATACGCCCCCTTTCATCAAAACACATCCCACACACGAAAGCACAAAAAGGCAAGCATGAAAGTCGGATCTTGGAAGACTTGCTTCGGCAAGGCTCCTTGGGTGAACGTCGATCCGTTCTTCCAATGGGGTAACTTAACCTCCGGACCCAAATCCTTTTTTTCAAAGTTTTGAGGAAATCAAAATGGCGTGGCGACTCCATTATTCAATTTAAACCGGATGTCTTCAAACCGATGTGAGGCGGTGACCCCTTACACGAGAAAGTGGTTCGAAACACAAAAAAATGCGCCGCGATCTTGGGCATCACCACATATTCACAGTTTGGCGACTCCGCTGGGGACAATCAAAAAGCTTTTATTTTTAATAAAAAAAATAATACTTGGTATATAGGTGGAAACCATTAAACTTCCCGTTATTGCCTCCGAACACGAGTCTGGGATAAAATATGGTCTAACAATGCCAATGCACGGTATCCATTTGAAAAAAAAATAGAAAAAGCTTTTTGAGTGGGTTAGCCTTCCGCCGCGGATCCGATTCTCATGCTTGCCTTCTTTTCCTTGCATTGCATGCATTGTTGGTTTTTGGGATTGTGCATATTCTGAATACTGAACAGGAAGCTTTCTGGAGCTGAAAAGGTGCCAAAAAGGCCGGGGAAACAACCTGCAAATGGAAGAAAATGGAACCTGGAAAATTGATTGATGCAGCCGTACGGCTTGATTCTCCTTGGATCCCAGCCTGGCGGCTTCATTGGCAATTCCACCAGGACAAAATCTGAGGCTAATCTGACACCTTAGGCAGCTTGGGGCTATTCAGTTCCACGACTGACCGGGCTCCAGAAAAT
Organism: Adenophora triphylla var. japonica; assembly: GCA_022495995.1. NCBI lineage: Eukaryota > Viridiplantae > Streptophyta > Magnoliopsida > Asterales > Campanulaceae > Adenophora > Adenophora triphylla. Next base: position 425,463 of record JAFEMH010001606.1, on the reverse strand, counting down.
GCTTAATTGTTGCATTTCCCCCGTCCCGAAAATCATTCCTTTTAAAACACATTTCTGAAAATTTTTGTTTTAACTCAGAAAGGAACATTTTTAGGAGGTCGCACACTACAGGCACCTTATATATCCTGTACACTTTGCACGCACGTCCTTTTAACCTGGGATGGTTGCTCAGTTGCAGTCACGGACAGCCTTACGATGCTCCCGGGCACGCACGGAATCATCCCAAACTCCCCATGGCAGCCAGTGTCGACCAATGCACAGTCCGTCTCACACATTTTAAAACCGTGACTTTTGGTTGGTTTTTGGTCTAGACCGTGTCATATAGCCCAGTTGCATACCCCCATAAAGGTCAAACCTTAGCCCATGTCGAGAGTCGAGATCTTCCGCGCAAGCGGAGTTCTGCCGAAATTCTGCCAAGGAAAATTGGCAGAATCTTGACCCCAGCATTGACTTTGACTTTGACCCGCACGGGATACGTATAGGTCAAACCTTAGCCCATATCGAGAGTCGAGATCTTCCGCGCAAGCGGAGCTCTGCTGAAATTCCGCCAAAGAAAATTGGCAGAATCTTGACTCCGGCATTGACTTTGACTTTGACCCGCACGGGATACGTAAGATTCAAGCCTGAGTCCATGCCAAAAATCAAAATATCTTTCGCGCAAGCGGAGCTCTGCCGAAATTTCGACAAGAAAAAATTGGCAAGATCTTGACCCGGCATTGACTTTAACTTTGACTCGCACAACGTATGCAATAAAGTTCAATGTGACACTGTATCATCCGACTTTTACCGCCCGACCCATGCCTATTATCTTCTTGGACAATGCCAAAAAGTCAAAACATCAATCGCGCAAGCGAAACTCTGAATTTTTTTTGTTAAGGCTGAAAGACGAGACTTTCCCGGCATTGCCTTGACTATAATCCGCATCGCTCATGCGTTAAAAGTTCCTATGACCCACTAGACCCATTAGGAGCGTTCTTCCCTCTCGGTCGGTGGGATCCGCGTGCCCTATAGGATCCTCGCCCGGGGCTGTCCACCCTGGGAGGTCGAAATACAGGTGAAATACGAGGGGCTTATAGACATAGTGACGGAACCCACTGATCCAAGATCTAGAGTAGTTGCGAAAAATAAGGGCAACCCCCCTTTTCCAACCAAATAGAAATAATTAAAAGACACTATTTTAAGTAAACTTGAACAATTAATGAATCATAATTGCATGGTCCTATTTCTTGAATCTCTAATCACGACCTCCACGGTCCGATCTCCGATCTTCAATCCTGACCTTTCATGGTCAAATTTCCAATCGCGACCTCCACGGTCCGATCTCTGATTTTCGATCCTGACCTTTCACGGTCAAATTTCCAATCTCGACCTTTCACGGTCAAGTTTCCAATCGCGACCTCCAAGGTCCGATCTCCGCTCTTCGATTCCTACCTCTCACGGTCAAATTTCTAATCGAGACCCTCCCGGTCTGATCTTCAATCTCCAACCGAGACCTTTCACAGTCCAACCTCCGATATTAATCTTTCGTGGTCAAATAGGCAATCCCGACCTTTTACGGTCTAGTCTCCCATCAAGACCCTCATGGTCCAATTTTCGATCTTGACCTTTCAAGGTCTCATCTTTTCCGATCAATTAGGATACGGAGAAAATGTGTCTTGAGCAAAATGAAAGCAATAAGTGCATGTTACTTGAGCCTTCAGCCTAAATACTTACCTCCGAGTCTAAACCTTGCCTACTCCCGAGTCTAAAACCTTGTCTATCCCTTTCCCGCAGCGAGAAAGAAGTGGGTGAGAATACCGGGTCAGCGGCTTGTCAGTGCGAAAATTTCAGGCTCAGATAGTTCGTCAGAATCGTCCGTTTCGTCAGCCCAGAAATTCAGAATGGCAAATTTGACAGAAAACAGGGATGGTTTGGGTAAATCAATGACCAGAGAGGAAGAGTTAGTCCTAGCTTTGGAAAATGCCCATAGGATTCATGAAGAGCAGCTGGTCATGCTCATCGGTGCTCTCCGCCGTCATGGAGTTCAGGTAACAGTTGAGGCAAATGGTTCCCTGGTTATGGTCGAAGATGAAACTCCAGAAACAGTGATTTTAGTCCCTCCATAACCAATACCCGCGCAGCACTTAATCCTCCCAAACAGATCCCAATATCCCTCAAAGTCCTCCCAGGTTCACTTCCTTCCAGCAATATGCTCAGTCAACAAGTTTCACCCCCGTGACTTTTCCGGCCCGTTTCTTTGGACACCTTATACTTGCTCCAGCTGCTCCATGGCCTCAAGTCCCTCCACTTCCACCAGTATCATGGGCACGTAACTGATCTCTGCCTCGGTCTGCGATAATGGAATCCAAAAGTTAACAGAAAATGAAAAGCTCAAGCATCCTGGGCACCCAACCATGGATAGTAGTAGGCTAGGGGTTACCTATCCTTGAGCAAGATTAAGAAATAAAATAGTCTCTACCAACTCTCGTAGGTTCTAGTACTTTCCCCTTTCAATCAAGTCCTCCCTGACATTGTAGTTGATCTTAAATCTTCTATAAAAGAGTCTTTTTCTTTTCTTGCTAGATTTAAGACATTATTTGCACACCTACATTACATTTAATGAAATGGTTTTATTTTATGTGATCACTTGCATTGCTCAACAAATAATCTCTCGAAATAATTAACGTTCTAATTAATCGGTGTGAGAAAGTCAACTAATGCCTTCCCCATACACTTTCCTTACCTCAAAAAAGGCCTCCATCAAGCCATACACTTTCCTTACCTCACAAAAGCATTCGTCAAGCCATACGCCTCCCAAATCATGTCCTCACCAATTACCTTGACCAAGTCAACGACGATGGCAACATCAAGGAACAATAAAAGGCCACTCAGCTTCAAAAGATTGACCCCATATCGACAAGAACCTAGGAGCTTACCTTTGCCCTCATGTGCATCAAGATAGTTCAAGCAGGGGTTTGTCTTTGCCCTCAGGTGCTTTAAAAAAAGTGCAAAAAATAAGTAATACCCAGCTAGGCTAAAAACCTTGTAAAGGGTTGTCTAGGCAAAAAAACAGGGTTGCACGTAAAAGAAAAAAAAGAAAAATATAGTGCAAAAAGAGTAATACCCAGCTAGGCTGAAAAACCTAAAAGGGACAGTCTAGGCAAAAAACAGGGTTTCACATTAAAAAAAAATGAGGCCAAGGACCCAGCACTGCAATCAAAAGCTTGACAGACATGCAAAATCAAAGCTCAAAGAATGAAATTTGTCGATATCAATGGAGTGGTCAAAGCAAAGGCAGAATCAAATCGTAAGTCCTTAAGCTAGACCCAAATTCTTTCTCTCCCGATGAAAGATGACTATCAAGAAGCAACAGAATTGTTGAAGTAGCCATCCAAAATGACTTGGTCAAGAAATTATACCGAGGCCCATGCCTCATCATCCAACCTCCTCATCCGAGCCTTTCCACTAAAGGAACCACAAATCCCATTTCCTAAAGCCAAACACAGTTCAGCCGAGGCCGAACTACGGCGACTTGAGCTTCTCACAGTGAGGGGAACGTAGGCAACCAGAAATGGTCCGGTTATAAACATATTCAAATTCCAGAAAATTCGGTCTCATCGAATGACCTTTCCCATAAACATATCCGAATTCCAGAAAACCCGATCTCATCAAAGACCTCTCTATACACAGACCTTTCTTCACACATAGCCAACCTTTATCCGCGACATTGGTTGACTTTCTCCTCATGATTAATCAAAATGTTTGTTCATATCGAGATTAGTGGTTGAATAACCCGAACATTAATAAAGGGTTTTAAGCAATCTTGTGATCATTGTAAATAAAACAAGTTTTCAGATGTCTTGACAAGTCTTCTCTTTCTACATTTTAGGAAAAATAGTGCTAAACACTGATTTTCTGTCAGCAGGGGCTTCCATACACTTTTACAAACCTTTCTACGCTTATACTCTCTCAAAAGAGTCAAACCCAAACCGAGTTCTAGTGCCTACGTCGAATAAGGCCATCAAAATAACAAGAATCGGGATCTGTTCCCACCTTTCGAAAAGTATGCCCCTGCATGTATAAATTCTAAAACTCCCTTCCTCCACATCTTCTTGCGGTTGATTGAGTGACTAAAGAAAATAAGAGAATAAGTACAAAAAGATAGGTTTTTCCCTCATCTACTACAATTCGCATTAGGGCTGCCTTGAAACTCTTCAAGGTTGGGACTTTGCCAAGCCATTTCCTTAGACTGGGACTTCTTTAGCCATTTTTGGGGTCCGCATCGGGTTCCTCACTATGTCACGAAATGGATCCAGTCTTGGTCAGATTAATCTCAGGATCACTTTTGCAATACCAATCAGATTGGGACTTCTGCTAGGTCATAAGATTGGGGCTTCACCAAGCCACTTCTCCAAAATCTAGACTTCGCCTACCCGGTTCATCAAACCGGGGCTTTGCCAAGCAAAGGGAAGTTTTGTTTGTTGGAAGCCTGCCACGAACAAATTCTTTGGTGTCAGGATCGGGGCTTAATCATGACTTTAAGTCCAACATTGGAAGTCGAGTCTACAAGACAGGGTCGCACCAATCAGAACGAGAATCTTTTCTTGAAACTAAGATGGGCTTCATAACGTAATGCTTCAACGGATTAGGGCTGCATTAAGTGCATTTTGAGATCAGTCATGGTCAACCAACCAGCTTGTTTCTCTAACCAATACATTCGGGCCTTCCCCATGATACCTTGTCAAGTCGGGGGCTTCGCAAGTCATTTGGAGAAGTTTTCGTTCATGGATTCCTTGAGATCGCTTCGAACATGACTCTCTCTTTGGATGACCAGTCAATTTGGTGCTTCGCCATTCTTTTGGATCAGACCATCAATCAAAGCTCTACCAAGTCATCTCTTCAAGCCGGGGCTTTGTCAATGAAAGGATCTTTCCTTGCTTTAATAGAACCTGGGGTTTGCAGAATTTTTCCTTAGATCGGGGCTTCAATAAGTCACATCCATCCTCAGAAGAGAGGTTTGGTCATTTTGACATTTGCTTTAGTCTTTGGTTCTAAAAGCCTGTCAGCATCAAGCTTCAAGCCCCAGGGTTTGAGAAAGGGACTTTAATCAAGACCCGAGGTTTAAACCCAGTCTCAGCCCAAAAAAGGGAATTCTGGTCCACGTTGACCACATCTCATCAACAACGGTAGTTCAAGTTCGCACCCAAGGGATACGACCCCACCTGCTCAAAACCTGTCTCGAACAGCCCCCTATGAGATTGAAAGTTGTGTCTCATCCAAGAGTGAAGATCAGATGGAAAATAGTCTCTTTTCCCCTTTTGCAATCGGACTGGTTTCTCCATGGCAAGTGATCAAAGTTGATGATTTTTGGTCAAAAATGTGCTCTGGGATCAGTTGGGACAAGTCTAGGGTGAAAATGAAATGAAAAGGCCATCCCTTGATTTTATTTTAAAAACCCAGTTCAGACAAGACTTCCAGCCGCACGGCTTCATTTGCCCAAAGACCTAGCCGAACGGCGTCTTTTGCCTCTGCAGAAAAAAAATCTACAGCAGCTTTTGCTGCTGCCCAAGTGGAATTCTCACCCCACTTTCTCAATGAAGCCTGCATAAAAACATGTCCAAATACCATTCATACAATCATATATCATCATAAATCATTTTGGCCCAGTTTCAGCCCCATTTCCAAGCAAAAAAGCTGCCCCGAGGCTCAAGTAATATGCAAATTCATAAAGCATAAATTAGAAAAGCAAATAAAAGATTAGTACATTGTCTTCGCCTCCTTGGTACCCAAATAAAACGAAAAGTTAACAAAATGTGCATAAATTGTTCATTGTTTGTTTTCTCTCTCTTCCTAGGTCAACCTAAGGAATCCTAAGCCTCCGACTCCTCGTCATCACTGCTTAGCTCGTAGAAGCTAGGATCCTTCATCAAGTCTTCACAATCACTCACGTCAGATAGATTGACATTCACATGCTCGTACTCTGCCAGCTGCTCCAGAATGCCCGTGTTGGGTCCCTGTCCTCGAGGCATGGCACTGGTGGAGGAGGTCTGGTATCCTGAGGCCGATGAGGTAGAGGCGGTGCTCCCAACGTGCCTCCTTTTGCGCACGGGCTCCTGCACATTCACCCCAGCCCTGGAAGCGCAAGCCAACTTCCTCAGAAGGGACTAGCACACATCCTTCCAGCCTCTGTTCTACCGTACCAAGCCATCATAGGAACGAGCAGGAACCTAAGAGAAAAGAGAAGAAAAAAAACTCAAAAACTCTCAAGAAGAGTTCAAAATCGCAGAAAGCAAAGAAATCCAAAAAGGGAAGAGACCCTAGAAATACTTACAGCGCTGTCAGGCGGTAGAGTATACTGGGGCTCCCTCGTGTCAGGAACAGGTACCATGAATCTCCTTGGTACCCCGTTTACCACATAGGAAAGATAAGCAGGAGGCATAGGCGGATCGCCGGCTCGCTTCCCGTACCTCGAGTGACGGCCATCTTCACTAACTTCTGCAGCGTCCTCAATCGCTGATCCACAAAGGTGGCGTACGGGGTAGCTAAGTCGAAGTACTCCTCAGCCGCCACACCGGCCTGATACCTCGCTATCTCATCCTATGACCAGTTCCTGGGCTGCAGCATAAGCTGTGGAGGGTCGTGAGGAGTGATGGCATCCAAAGGAGGGACATGGCCATGCTGCCTAGAGAAGCAATCCCCCAAAATGACATCACAGTCGGCCCCGCCCACCTCCTCTGCCTAGTCGCCTCCAAGGCATCCCCCAGCAAAACCTCCGGGTACCTCCCCCAAGGATAGAAATCCACCCCCTCGTGACCATCCCTGTTGATGACCGGTCTCACCATCTTGTAATCAAAATTGATTCGGGTCTTCCCGGTGAACTTATCCCTAGCCTCTCCCCTCCAACGAATCATGGCCGGGAAGATCTCCGGATCACTATGCTGGTTCCAAGGAAAGAACCCGATCACCTCACAAAACTTGACCTGCATGTTCAAGACAAAGGGTCATTTCTCTCATAAAAATCTCAAGACATAAAAGTAAAAGAGAGAAAAGAAAGTGAGAATACCTCCAGAGCAAAAGAGAAACAATCCATAGAAGCAGCCTTGTTGCGGCTGTACATATCCAAAGAGGAATAGAGCTCAGCCAATCCGGCCTCACCCCAAGAGACCGTCCTAACCTCATCCAGATTCTCCAAAGAGTCAAGCAGGCAAAGCATTGCCAAAGTTCCAGAATTAGCAAATATGGTGACTGACAGCATCAACCACAGAAAAGCTCTCGCGAGCTAGTGGGCAGTCACCTCATTGGCGGCAAACCCCTGCATACACTCCAGAACCGCCACCTCAACATACCTCGTCTCCATCCCAAGCCCCTTAGGACGAAGGTCAAAACCTACCAAAGCTCTAAACTCCTCTGCAGTGATGTGATCCTTCAAGTCACAGGGCCTCCCGATGAACCGCAAGCCGGTGATAGCAATAAAATCGCCTGAGTCACCGTGATCTCTCCCCAGCTAAGATGAAAGCTGTGAGTGGTGTCCCACCAGAACTCCGAGAGGGCCTGGACTACCCCCTTACTCTTAGAGGTCACATGGATACCTCTACTGATAGCGTCAATGAAAAGATCAAGGCCGATAGCCATCACCAGCTGCTTGGGATTCACCCCATCCTTCTCGAAGTTAGGTATCCTATCCCACAACTTCACAACAACCTCAGAAGGTCCCCTCGACTTGTTTGTTCTCTTGTAGGAAAACACAACAAAAAATGTGTCAGTCCTTTATTCCGTCTCAAAAGCATGCATATATTCAAAAGTGCACATATTTTCAAAGAAAAGCATTCATAAGAGATTTCTAGCATCCTTTGCCTAGAAAACGTGTCCTTCATCATTTGAAGCACGTCATCCCGAGCACATTGCTCTCCTAAGTACAAAAGTCCAATTTTCACAAAAATTCTTTGCACATAAGCATTAATTCTTCAAAAAATGGCATGCATGAATCCTTTTCATCATCCAAAGTCTTTCTTTCTCATCCATGATCAGAAATTGACCTATTTCTAGCACATGCAAGGACTCCGTCACATTTTAGACATCTTTTTTCTTACTTTATTTTCAAAAAATGGGTCATTCTCATTTTATTTTCAAATAAATTGCACATGCATGTTCATTTATGTCCTTAGCCCTCATAGGTTAATCGTCAAATTCCCAAAATCATCAACAAAAATTATAGGAAAATTCAAAAAATTCCTAAAAAATCGGGTCAAGCCCTAAATCAATCAAAATTCCATCAAAATTGACAAAATCAAGCAAATCAAGAATGCTTACCCCACTAGATTGAGGTTTCGTAGATTTGTGCTCCCCCCTATTGGGATAGAGCTCGAAAGGAGGCGCGTTAAAATCATACTTCCGCTCCGTTCGAACGAGCTCCCTCCTCCTCCTCCTAGCAGCTTCCGACAAGTTCCTTCGTGCTTGCCAAGGCACAATGTTCCCCTCCGGATCCATCTTGAGCAGTAGAAGCAAAGGAATTGAAGAATTTTTGAAAATTCTCTCTCTCCTCTCTCCCTCTTCCTCGGTAGAAACAACCAGCAATGCTGTTTGCCCGTTTCAAATGTTGTTTAAATAATCTGGTGAAAATAGATTCAAAGCCGTACGACTTCTTTTTCCCCCACCTCATGCCGGACGACTTCATTCGCTCTAAGCTAAATTTACGCTTTTGCCCCTGGACTTTCCACTTAGGCATACAATTCCCGTTATCTCTTAACCAGAGTAACGCTGTTTCCAAAGGATATCCGTTATCTTTAAAGAAGCTTCCCCTCGAAGCGCCTCCGTTACTTCCGTTATAACGAAATAACGCTAAGTGACATCCCCCGAATTGTCAAAACCCAAGCTTTAGCTACCTCTATCTCATAGATAGTGAAGTACGCTCAAGTTTTCCAAACTTTAGCTACCTCTATCTCATAGATAGTGAAGTACGCTCAAGTTTTCCAAACTTTAGCTACCTATATCTCATAGATAGTGAAGTATGCTCAATTTCTCCAAACTTTAGCTACCTCTATCTCATAGATAGTGAAGTACGCTCAAGTTTTCCAAACCTTAGCTACCTCTATCCCATAGATAGTGAAGTACACTTGAGTTTCTCCAAACTTTAGCTACCTCTATCTCATAGATAGTGAAGTACGCTCAAGTTTTTCCAACTTTAGCTACCTCTATCCCATAGATAGTGAAGTACGCTTCAGTTTCTCCAAACTTTAGCTAACTCTATCTCCTAGATAGTGAAGTACGCTCAAGTTCTCCAAACTTTAGCTACCTCTATCTCATAGATAGTGAAGTACGCTCAAGTTTTCCAAACCTTGGCTACCTAAATCCCACATAGATAGTGAAGTACGCTTAAATTTCTCCAAACTTTAGCTACCTCTATCTCATAGATACTGAAGTACGCTCAAGTTTTCCAACTTTAGCTACCTCTATCTCATAGATAGTGAAGTACGCTTAAGTTTTAATAAAATAATAGAAGAATTACAAAGGTTTGAATTAGAACCAATATTTAGTGATGAAGAAATCTCCGAAGGAGAAGAATTTTGGGAACTTACATCAGAAGAAGAAGATGAATCTGATACAGAGAATTCAGAATAATTTACTTAGTCAAGCTATCCCTTGGGATGAAGAAACAGATAATACATTCTGGGAAACAGAAAATGATTGTATTTTGGATAATACCAATGAAAATATTATGTCTTTAAGCAAGACTAATCCCAATAGCATTTACATTAAAGGATACTTTTACTTTAAAGGATATAAAAAATACTCCTTAGATATGTATATAGATACAGGAGCAAGTATGTGTACAGCAAACAAATTAGTTATACCAGAGTAATTCTGGGTCCAAACTAAAAGTCCTATAAAAGCTAGAATAGCTAATGATGAAATAATGACCATGGATAAGGTGGCAGAGCAGATACAAGTACAAATAAGTGGAGTCACATTTGTAATTCCAACATTATACCAAGTAGAAACCACAGGAGACATAACATTAGGAAATAACTTCTGTAGGTTATATGAGCCTTTCGCTCAATACAAGGATACAATTACCTTTCATAAAAACAATATAGCTATTAGCATAAGAAAAATAACTAAAGCTTATTTCCATGGACAAGAAGGTTTCTTAGCAAGCAAAAAATTAGGAACAATGCTTCCAACACCTAATCCTGAAAATGTTACACCTATCACTGATCATGAAAGCTATAACATTTCCACTTTTGTTAAGGGGAAGGAGGAGGGAGACCCTCTCGAAACAATTTATTCACTACAAGACATAGAAATTTGCTTGATAAAGTATGCTCTGAACATCCTTTAGATGAAAGAATTAACAAAAGCAAGTTTACAGCCCATATAGAATTATTAGATCCTAATAAAATTATAAAAACCAAGCCCATGCAGTACTCTCCACAAGATCGTGAAGAATTTAAAAAACAAGTTGATGAATTATTAGAATTAAAAGTAATAAAGAAAACTAGGAGTCCCCATTTTTCTCCAGCCTTCATGGTAAACAAACATTCAGAACAAAAACGAGGAAAAAAGAGAATGGTAGTAAACTACAAAATGTTAAATGATCATACAAAAGGAGATGGATATCTCTTGCCTAACAAGGAACAACTATTACAAAGAATTGGAGGGAAAAATTTCTACAACAGCTTTGACTGTAAGTCAGGATTCTGGCAGGTAAGATTAACCGAAAGCTCTATTGAGCTTACAGCCTTTACATGTCCTCAAGGACATTTTGAATGGATAGTTATGCCCTTTGGATTGAAACAAGCACCCTCTATATTTCAGAGACACATGGATGAAAGTCTCTCAAATGATTTTTCTGAATACTGTGCAGTATACGTAGATGATATCATTGTATTCTCTGAAACAGAAAAACAACATGAGAAACATGTCAATAATGTTTTACAAAGATGCTTAGACTATGGGATAGTACTAAGTAAGAAGAAGGCTCAATTATGTAAAACACAAATAAATTTCCTAGGTCTAACCATTGACCGTGGAAAACTTGTCTTACAAAAGCATATAGGAATCCATATTAGTGATTTTCCTGATCAATTACAAGATAGAAAAACGGTAGAAAGGTTTCTCGGACTGCTTAATTATATTTCTGGATATTATCCAAAAATTGCTAGTCTTAGGCATCCTTTACAAATAAAACTCAAAAAGGAAATAAAATGGTCATGGACTGATCAAGATACAGAAACAGTAACGAAAATTAAAGGCCAAGTGAAAACTCTTCCTGACCTTTATAACCCCAGTCCTAGGGACAAACCTATTATAGAATGTGATGCATCTGACCTATATTGGGGAGGGGTATTAAAAGCTCTTACACCTGATAATCAAGAATTAGTATGCAGATATTCATCTGGAACATTTAGTCCTGCTGAAACAAGATATCACAGCAATGAAAAGGAGATTCTCTCTTTAATAAAAACTATTAAAGCCTTCAAAGTATATTTGCTTCCTTACAAGTTTCTGGTAAGAATTGACAACAAGAATGTATCTTATTTCATAAGAACTACCATCAAAGGAGATTACAAACAAGCCAGGCTGGTAAGATGGCAACAATGGCTAAATTATTATGATTTTGAAATAGAACATATTTCAGGAACAAAGAATGTACTTGTTGATATTATGACAAGAGAATTTGCAGGTTCCAAGAACAGCTGAGATGGCATGAGCACATCAAGCACAAAAGAGGAGATAGAAGATCAAATTCTTCAGCTAAAAGGAGAAATCCTTGAAAAGGAATCTCAATTGAGAAAATTAGAAAGAATATATGGCAAAATGAAGGAAGGAGATTTAACTCCAAAAAGTATAACATCCTCTATATGCAACGAGGATAGTATAACCCATAGTAAGGGCACTTGCAACAGCAAGAATTTAGAGACAACAGTCTCAAAATCTCCTATAGAGATTAGTTTAGCTCATAATAAGAGCATAATTACACCTCTTGAAGGTATATTCCTTTCAAAGGAAAATCCATCCCAGTCTTCGGAAAACAAGACTACCGGGGAACTTTCTTTTTCTCCCCAAACCAAAAAGATTTCCAAATATTATGTCCTTTATTCAGGCCCTAACCAAGGTATCTATACCGAATGGGCAAAAATAGCACCTTTAATAGGAAATAACCATCATCAATCATTTAATAGCCTTAAGAGGCCCAAAGAGCCTTTTTCAACTACGTAAAAACCTTGGCCCTAAATGACCAAAAAACTTATAGTCGGGTGATCCAAATAAAACCTTCACCTAGCATAAAACCCCATATTCATACACCAAAAGCCCCCGAGCCCAAGTCCCAAGTCCATGAGGCCATAAGAAATGTAATTAACGAGTCCAAGATGGTCCTTCATGAAGAAATTAGTTCCATCAATAAAGAAAGGTTTTTTCATTACTTCAATATGGCAGAAGCCTCAGATGAAAATAAAGAACAATGTTTTTTCACAATTGATAAAAGGAGAATTTCTTTATATGCTTTCTTTGAAAAAGCTAGACCCGAAATGGTCAAAGAAGTCTACGATTGTGGACTATTATCTATGGTTTATCCAAGTAACAATTTGATTGAATTGAGCTTATTACCAAAGCCTGTTTTTCATGCAATCAAGAATTATCGGACCAAAGTCATAGGATCCGGAGATCGAGACATATATGTCAAAGTTACCAGTTCATTACTGGATTGGGACGAAGAGGAATATTTCCTTCCCTACCACTGGATTGAAGTGGGATTAGCTAAGAAAGACGTAAGGTTTGAATTACCTCAGTCAAAGAAAATAACGAAAGATGTAGATGAATTGGCAACTGCCTTAAGACCATCAAGACTCAGAAATGTCTACAAAAAATATACTGAGATTTTTTCAGACAGTAAGAAGAAGATCAATTACTACAATAATAAAGTTGTGGTAATATCAAATTTCCCTAATGTAATTACTACTCATGAATTGGAAAACATTGCTACCAATGAAGCCAGTTTCCTGGATGGAAAACTTAAAGTATCAGAATACACAAGAAGGCAATGGTGTGACATGGCCCCACCAGACCACATGTGTCCATATTGCATCAATAAGAGTCAAGAAAGACGGAAAGTAAGGGATGATGAGACCACCTCCACTGACTCTCTTTTTGGAAAAGATAAAGAAGACATGTAGTTTGTCTCGTAGCGTCGGATGAAGAATCTTTAAGATCAATTATGTAAAGGGGACAACGTGCCCATCTTTTTCATCTTTTCTTTATGGACCTGCGTGTCCACTTTTGCTTTTTATCCTGTCAGGCATCTTTTGCCTTTTTATTCTATTTTCAAGTCCGTGTTTGAAGTCCGTAGCCATCCTCCATCTATATAAGGAGGTATTGTAAATGTTTGAAGGAGAGCGGAAATAAAATTGAGAAGGTTTTCTCTCGAATATCTTTATTCAGTCTAAGTGAAATAGCTAGACATAAAAGAGTGAGGAGAGCAATCCGCGGGCAGTTAGCAAACTGTGGCAAGGAGGCACTCAAAGTCTTACACTTATCCTAACCTACCAAGGTAACCTACTTATCCAAAATGAGATGGACTCATAGAAAAATAGATAATATAGATTATCTTAATTATATGATAAAAAACATGGATGCTGCTGCAGAAGTTATAGTCAAATATGGCATTATTCCTTTTATTATGCAATCTATATAATTTATAATTTCGAAGAATATCTTGGATATGAAGGAATCTATGTAAATCAAAGAAGAATAGCCAAAAGTTGTCTAAGAAGATCTATACAGATCTTGAAGAAACATTTACCCCCTGATATGGTAATTACTACTAAATATCTTTCATATTTATTGTAAGATTTTATTATCTTAGTCATGTTTGGTATTCCAACTTGTTGTTTGTAATATATACTATCAATAAAATGTGTCGTTGGAAAGATTTTCATCCCAATAATATAGAATATCTAATTCAGATTATTCATGAGGGTGATTTTAATCGACTTTGGACTAAGGAACAATGGCATCTTGGGAGATTTCCAATGCGTGTTTTCCGTTGGTCTCCCTCTTGGAGGCCGGACAAAGAGTCCTCTCTTTTTCCGGTTTGGGTTGGCTTACCTAGCCTTCCAATCCATATGTTTAACAAAGTGTGTCTTTTTTCTATTGCAAAGATTTTTGGAGAGCCTTTAGCCATTGATCAAGCTACTAGTAATTTGTCAAGACCTAGTGTTGCTAAAGTCCTTGTTCAAATTGATCTTTTGAAAAAACTTCCTTCTAGGGTGTTCATTGATTGTGGAGATGAATTTTCAAGCTTTTGGCAGCCATTAGAATTTGATAACCTCCCAAGTTATTGTAATCATTGTTTTAAATTAGGTCATAATGTTAATGAATTTTTTTACCTTCACCCAAAAAAATCTAATGCTAAGAATGAAGATGAGGTGAATGGCGGTATTGAGGGAGTAATTGTAGAGGGCAATACGGCTGTTCAAGGCAAGTTGGCTAAGAACTCGGCTAGTGGTGATCAGATCATGGCTGGTGGAGATAAAAAAGATGGTAATATGGGTAAGAAATTGATATATATTGAAAAATCTAAAGTGAATGAAACCACATCTTCCAAGGAAAATGTTGTGAACACAAAGGGGGTGGACCAAGCAAGGAGATCGGCTGATCAGAATTATGGAAAGAACATCTCGGTTAATTCTGGAAAGGATCATGTAAAATCTGCTCAAGGCATAAATTATGGTCTTAACAATGGTAAGCAAAAAGAAATTATTTCGGGTAATAAGACTATTGCTCACGGCATAGCTGGTAGCCAAGGTACGTCTTCTAATTTTTCTATGCATGGTGTTGGTTCGTCTTCTATGGTTAATAAACCCCCCTCTCCCCTTGGGTCAAAATTATTTGGTACAAACATTGTTTCCCACGGTTTTAGCTTTCTTACAAAGCGAGGGGCCCCTTTTGTCTCCCCTAATACTTTAAAAACTACTATTCATATAGAAAAATCTGCTCCTAACTTTAATCCCGGTGGTAATCATATTATTGTTGAAGATGGGTCTATAGAGCTTGAAGAAGAGCTTGAACATGTTGAAAATGGTTTTAAAGAAGTTAACAATGTTATTCCTTCTTCCATCCCATCTATGGCTGGGGCGGATAATCCTATTCACTTGGAAGATGGTAAATGTGAGTCTGATTCTGAATTGGAGGTGATAGATAATTCTATTCGCAAATGGCCTGGTGAGGAAGTAATTGAAAATCTCCAGTTATCCCCTCGCGGCCCTCGTGTTACTTCTCAGTTTGATATTCAAGAGGTCTTCAATGAGGGTAGGGATGTTTTATTTGATGGGAATGTCCCAAATGTTAGAAAATCCAATGATTCTTTGGCTTAAAAGCCTTCTTTCTGGTTGTTCCTTAAAAATTGTTTTAATGGTGGGGGTTCTAAGTTGGAATATCCGGGGTATTGGTAATGCCGCCTCAGTCCGTAGAGTTAAGAGGTTATTAAGAATTCATGATGTCTTTATATGTGGTATTTATGAGCCTAAGGTGGATCCCATAATGCTTCCTTCTTATGTTCGTAAAATTCGTTGTCTTGGAGGTGTTGTCAATGATAAGGGGAATATCTGGGTTGTGTGGAGGCATGGCATCACTTGTGATGTCATTTTTCGTGATGATCAAGTTATCACTGTCCGGGTGTCTCATTCTCTGTGGCCCACTCACGTCCTTATGTCTTTTGTTCATGCTAGTTGTAGCAAGTATACTAGAAGGACTTTATGGGATTATATTATTGATGTGAGCAATACGGATGATCCCCTGGTTAATTGTGGGGGATTTCAATGCATTGTTGATCAATGCGAGAAGCTTGGGGGTAGGCCTGTGGTGGATTCTAGGGTTTCTGAGTTTGTTGATATGATTCAGGTCTCTAATCTTATTGATGGTGGGTATAGGGGTCACATTTTCACCTGGTGGAACAAAAGATCGAAGCGTGCCACTATTCTTCAAAGGCTTGATCGGGGTATAATGATAAATGGCTGCGTTGTTTCGCTCAAACTTCTATTGATCATCTTAATAGGACTTGTTCTGATCATGCTCCTTTGGCTATCAATATCCGTCTATTTGATGAGGTTCGTAAGGGGGTTTTCAGATTTCTTAATGTTTGGACTCGTCATAATTCTTTCATTCCTTTGGTTCGTTCTTCGTGGGATGGTAGAATCTTTGGTAGGCCTTTGGTCAAGTTTAGTAAGAAGCTTACTCGCCTCAAACATGACATTCAGCTTTGGAATCGTACTACGTTTGGGAGAGTTGATCAGCTTGTGAAGCATGCTGAAGATGAAGTTTATGCTAAAGAACTTCTTTTTGAAAATGATTCTAGTGATGATAATAGGGCTGCCCTCCATCTTGCCCAAGCTAACCTCTCCTATCGTCTTAAGATAGAAGAGGAGTTCTGGATGCAAAAAGCTAATTTAGCTTGGGTGAAAGATGGGGATAATAATACTCGGTTCTTTCATGCTTACGTGAAAAAAGGAGGCGAAACTTTTCATTCACAAAATTCGGGATAGTAATGGTAATTGGATTGTTGATCGAATCGATTCAAGAAGAGGTCGTTAGATTCTATTCGGACTACTTAATCAAAATCCTAATGTTAATGTCGATCCTCCTGATGAGCTGCTGGATGTGATCCCTCGGTTGATTTCCAATGAGGAAAATAGTATGCTTATTACTCCCCCTACGCTTAAAGAGATTCATGATATCGTTCTCAGTATGAGTGGGACTAGTGCTGCTGGTCCGGACGGTTTTACGGGAGAATTCTATCACAAGTGCTGGGATATTATATGCATGGATCTATATAATGCTGTCCTTGAGTTCTTCTCAGGGTTTCTTCTCCCTCGGAAAGTGGACCGATACGCTTATTGTTACTATTCCTAAGGTGGCGGCCCCTACTTCCTTCTCGCGGCCTTCGGCCTATTAGCTTGTGTAATTTTTCTAATAAAATTATTACCAAGCTTTTGTGCTCTCGCCTTCAAGCTGTGCTTCCTCGTATTATTTCTCCTCAGCAGAGTGGCTTTGTGAAAGGTCGTCTTATCCATGAAAATATTTTGCTTGCTCAGGAGCTTTTTCAGTCTCTTAAGAGGAAAGTTTACGGGTCCAATGTTGCTCTAAAGCTTGATATGGCTAAGGCTTATGACAGGCTTTCTTGGTTTGCCTTGATTAAGGTGATGAGGCGTTTTGGCTTTCTTGAAGAATGGTTGGACATGATTTTAGATGCATAAATTACTAGCTGGTTCTCTGATTACGATAAATGGCACTTTGCTAATGGGTACTTTGTCTCTTCTCGTGGTCTTCGGCAAGGGGATCCTATATCTCCTAGTCTCTTTATTATCATTTCTGAGGTGTTAAGCGGGGCCTTAATAACCTTCATTCTCTTCATCCTCATATCGCCTTCCATACGGGTAACCTTCATGTTCTGTTGTCTCTCATCTGTCTTATGCCGATGACATTATTATCTTACGTAATGGGAGCATTCCTTCTCTTGAGCGTCATATGGAGTTTTTGGATTCTTATCAACGCTTCTACGGGCGGCTTGTTAGCATCTCTAAATCTTGTTTTCGACGGGCGGAATATGGGCCGAAAGCATGATAATGCTTTCTCTCTAATTACGGGGTTCCAAAAGAAAAACCTGCCTATTGTTTATTTGGGGTGCCCTCTCTATATCGGTAGGAAAGTGCAATCCTTATTTGATCCTGTCATGCATAAGCTTCGGGATAGGCTTGATTCGTGGCAAGGTAAATTACTTTCGCCTGGTGCTAAGCTTGTTTTGATTAAGTCCTGCCTCCAAGCTATCCCCATCTATTATATCTCTTTACTTGATCCCCCGAAGTGTGTTGTTAATGCCATGAATCGCCTGATTGCCAATTTCTTTTGGAGCAGCTCTGATGGGGGAAATAAATGCCATTGGGTTTCTCGGAATGAGTTTTTCTGGCCTATTGAGGAAGGGGGCTTAGGCCTCCGAAAATTTGAGGAAATGGCTTTTGCCTTTTCTATGAAACTTTGGTGGAGATTTCGCACGTCTCACTCTCTTTGGGCTCAGTTTCTTGCTGCCAAATATTGTCGTGATACTCACCCAATGGATGCTACATCTAGATTGGGTTGCTCTCACATTTGGAAGCGTATGATTGCTGCTAAGGATTTGGTGGAGAGTCGTATTGCTTGGGGTGTGGGCTGTGGGGATATTTCTATTCAAGAAAATTGGCTTCCTCGTGATCTTCATCTTCTTGATAATCGACATGATCAGATTTTTTCTTTATTCGAGGATGGGGTTTTAAGGGAGGATTATGTTCGTAATACATTCGGGCAGCAATGTTTGATGGAAATTCAATCCTATGGTATTCGGCTGGATGGGGAGTGTGATCAGCCTTTTTGGTCCCCTTCCTCTTCCGGCAGGTTTTCTATATCTTCGGCTTGGAGAGAGTGTAGAGTTTCCCGTACTCGTAGTAGGGTCTTCGCTTGGTGCTGGCATAAGTATATTCCTCTTAAGGTGTCCATTTTCATGTGGAAATGCCTTAAGTCCGCTCTCCTACTGATGACAACATATCTCGTAAAGGTATTTCTATTGTCTCTCGTTGTCATTGTTGTTCTAGTCCTTCTCTTGAATCCTTACTGACACATTCTCCTTCATGGTGATATTGCCTTTCAGGTGTGGAACTTCTTTGGAAATTTGATTGGTTTTCATGTCTCGGGTGCTACTATTAAGCAAAGGATGATTGCTTGGCATGCTGTAAAAACTCCAAGCTTAGTAGGGTTGTGTTATGGTTGGGTGATATCCTTCCGAGTTTCATCTGTTGGGAGCTTTGGAAACACGGGAATAAATGCGGGTTTGATGATGGAACTCCTAGTTGGGAAAAGGTCCGTAATAATATTCAATTCCAAATTAGTGATATCCTTCGTGCTCATGACTTATCATTTCATGTTCTTCACTCGGAGGTAAATATTGCTCTGTTTTTTAATATTAATATGGCCTCTCCATCTATTGTTCGTATCAAGCTTGTTCATTGGTCCCCTCCTTCTGGGGGACAAATTAAAATTAATACAGATGGAGCGTCTCGTGGGAACCCGGGCATTGCCTCGGGTGGAGGTATTTTACGGCATCATGATGGATCCTTTATATTTGCTTTTTCTCACTTCTATGGTAATGCTACTAATATGGTTGCTGAAGCTAGGGCTGCTCTTGATGGGATTACTCAAGCTAGGCTTATGGGGTTTGGTTCTCTTTGGCTTGAAGTGGATTCCGAAGTTTTATTCTCATCCTTCTTCGCAAATGCAATATTCCTTGGGAGATCTGGTACTACATTCAAGCTATCTTCAGATTCATGGAGGAAGGGACTATTCAGGTAACTCATGTTTACAGGGAAGGTAATAAAGTGGCAGATTTTCTTGCAAATATCTCGGCTGCGGTGCAAGCGGATTTTCAGTTTCCATCGTTGGAGTCTTGCCCCAAGCCGTGCCAGAGCCTTCTCTACTTTGATCGGATT
This sequence comes from Adenophora triphylla var. japonica, assembly GCA_022495995.1. Classification (NCBI taxonomy): domain Eukaryota; kingdom Viridiplantae; phylum Streptophyta; class Magnoliopsida; order Asterales; family Campanulaceae; genus Adenophora; species Adenophora triphylla. The sequence continues at coordinate 405,973 of JAFEMH010001606.1, read as the reverse complement.
TCGTATCCTAATATTAGGCAGTAGTTTCTTTTTCTTATTGATGTATTTCTTTTATTCCCCCCCCCCCCTTTTTGTTGAGGATCTTACAGGTTGTGTAAGAACTCCCCCCTAGGTTTATTTTTCCGGTGGTTAAGGTTGTCATGTCCCCCACCATGTTTTGTATTTTATTTTTCGTTTTTTAATAAAATCTAGGGAGTACCGTCTCCTTTTGCCAAAAAAAAAACGAAGATATATGCAAGCTAATATTTATCTCACTGAGAAATATGGGTTTAGTGAACATATGACCCGACAAATCATTACAGATTTTGAAGAATACATAGCATGTGATTGTGTTTATATCCACCAAAAAAGGGAAGCTAGAAATTATCTAAGACAAACTCGACGATTTCATGAGAAATATTCTCAAACATAGTCCAATATTTTATGAAAAATAACAAAAACAAACTTCGTAGCGAAAAGCGTAGACAAAAATATCTTGCAAGCCGTAAGAAAAAAGATGTCAGAAAAATTGGTATCAGAGCCTGTACCTTCACCGGTATAAGACCCATGGCTAATTTAGAAATTGAAATAAATAACTCTCCTGATAGAGAAAATAATGAACAAGTATTTGATGAAGAAGGATACTATGGCCAAGAACTCACCCTAGATGAGTCACTTCTCCACCAAATAGAAAAAACAGAGCTTGACCTCTTACCCTCTGAAGTTTTTAAGAAAAGAAACTTAATTTCTAAAATCTTGATAAAATAGATAAGAAGATTCAAACTCTCAAAAGTAGAGAAGAAAGAAATTCCATAGGATTCATCCATATAGGAACAATAAAAATAATGATAAAATCCACATTTAACACAGGAATATATTCCCCCTTAAAAGTAGCCCTTCTTGATAGAAGAATAAAAAATCCTAGTGAAGCTATATTTGGAGGAATACAAGGTAATTTAGCCTACGGAAAAATTATGTTTACGTGTAATCCAAATATAGGAGTGTCCTTGAGAGACAAAGAAATAAATCAAATATTATGTCTAGCACATAAATTTGAAAGACATAACTTAATGAGACAAGGAAACCATCCTTATACAATAACTTATAAAATAGGATATACTTTGTCAAACTCCCATCACAGTATGGAATTCAAGACAAATAAAAGAATAGATATAGATGATCTTTTCAAAGACATAGGAAAAATATCAACTATACCTACTAGGGAATTAACCCCCTTACTAGATACCTGGACTATGGACTTAAACAACAATAGCAGAAGACTGTTGGGACAAGCTCCTAGAATAATAGTCCAAGAAGAACAAGAAGAAGAACCAAGTAAGATATCTTTCTCCAGAGTTCTTAGTCGAAAATATGGTTTACCCCCCACAGATGACTTATATGCTATATCAAGAAGAATAAACATGGCTGCAAACCAACTAGATGTCTAATCATAGTGAACAACCTCACATTTATCATAAGAAAAGATACATAGGATTACAAATACAAAACGTATCTAGAGGAGACCCAAATTATCTCTTTTCAGGAGGAAAAGGCATTGAGGGATGCACCAAACAATTAAATAATATAAATGCAGTAGTAGGAAATATACACATTATGTGTAATCTCATTTGCAAAGCCTTAGGAATGAATACATCTTTTTATAAAGAAAACCTTGAAGAAGAGATTCAAGAAAAACAATTACAAATATATTTGCTAGCTGAAAAAGAAAGGACGGAATTACCTTTAATAAAGGAAAAAATAGAATCTTTAGAACGAAGGATAATGAATCTTGAAAGAAAGATTGAAATATTAAATAATATATCTGATACAATTATAAGAATAGATGGAAAGGTCTAATGGCACAACCAGGAAAGATAGACCGAGTATATGAAGAGATAATAAAAATGGAAGATCGATTTAATCAACTAGAAGGAAATCAGAGAGTTCACCTTGAACAATATATTGAAAAAGCCTCAGCCTCTATCATAGTTGAATTAAAAAGACAAATTTCTCAATTAATTGAAAAGATTGATTTAGCTCAAGAAAGAGGAAAACGAAAAATAGAAGAAACAAAAAGAGAACCTAATAGAGAGATTCTTAAACTAGGTTGGCACCCCGAAAATCTTGAAATAGAAGAAAAATCCTTTTACTCAAAGAAAAAATGATAAAAAAGAAATTTGAAGAATACTTCGAAAATACGCAAAGCTCTGAGCATATGGATTATATTGTCCAAATGTTAAGTCTTACCGACATAGAAATAGAAAACCTAGGAGAGGAAAAATTAAATGTCATTGTGGCTAAACCAACTGACAATTATAGAGTAAACTTAAAAGAAGAAGAAATGGAAGAAAGCTCCAATCAAGGACAACAAAGATACAGAAAGAGTCATCAAAACCCATTCAGAGCAGGAGACCATAAAGGATATCATGGAGGAAGCTCACAAAAATTCACTCAATATAATATCCCTGAGGAATATCAACCAACTAGGAGAACTAGTCAAAGTAACATTAATCTAAATCTAGACTGTGTTACAAATAGAGAACAATTAATTGAAGAATGGGATAATGAAATGAGACTAATCATTAAGACAGATGAAAACCTAATTAATGATTTTGATCTAATTTTCACCTTAGCAAAGTGCAAAACTTCCGGAAACGTTAGGTTATTATTAGAACAATTAAATGTTTCACTTTTTATTAATGGAACAGGAGAAGAATTCCTAACCCACCTTACCAACTCAATATATACAGTTTTTGTAGGGAAAAACTATTTAACCCAAGGACTTGAAGAAAAAATTAAGAAAGCCGAAGAAGCTAGGAAAAGACTAGTTAGTCTACAAATATGTGATTTATGCAAATTAGAAAGTTTCTACTGTGACTATGAAAAACACCTATTAGAAATACCAATGGGAGAATGGTCAAAATATGTAGAAGACTTCATAAGAAAAATCCCTTTTGCAGGAAAAGCTGTTCTACCTGAATATTTACAATCAGGAGACGTGTTAAGAGGAAGCTTAGCATATGCCAAATTACTTATAACAAACTTTATGGAAAAGCATTGCGAGGAAATGAGAATAAAGAAAGCTATGAAAAGCACATTTAATAAATGTTGTTCAAACTTTCCTCAACCTAGTAGCATGTATGGATGTGGGAACCAAAACAAGAACAAATATAGGGACAAATACAAAAAGATGAAAAGGAAGTATAAACTTAAAAAACCAAGAAGATGGAATAACTCTTATAAATACAAAAGACCCTATAAAAGATTTTTTAGGAAAAATCCTAGATACCAGAAGAAGGATCTTGAGGAAAAACCTCAAGCAAAAGATGACCCTAAGGTTGAAGACAGAAAGAAGTATCATCAACCTATGTGATAAACTAATCAAATTAATCCATCATTAATCATGAACATGGCATATCATATATACTTGTTTTCATAAAACAAAACACATAAAATATAGATCTATTTCATATAGCATGGATAGCAAATAATCAAATTAAATCTAGCATGCCAAACTCCCATCACAGTATGGAATTCAAGACAAATAAAAGAATAGATATAGATGACCTTTTCAAAGACATAGGAAAAATATCAACTATACCTACTAGGGAATTAACCCCCTTACTTAGATACCTGGACTATGGACTTAAACAACAATAGCAGAAGACTGTTGAGACAAGCTCCTAGAATAATAGTCCAAGAAGAACAAGAAGAAGAACCAAGTAAGATATCTTTCTCCAGAGTTCTTAGTCGAAAATATGGTTTACCCCCCACAGATGACTTATATGCTATATCAAGAAGAATAAACATGGCTGCAAACCAACTAGATGTCTAATCATAGTGAACAACCTCACATTTATCATAAGAAAAGATACATAGGATTACAAATACAAAACGTATCTAGAGGAGACCCAAATTATCTCTTTTCAGGAGGAAAAGGCATTGAGGGATGCACCTAATATAAATGCAGTAGTAGGAAATATACACATTATGTGTAATCTCATTTGCAAAGCCTTAGGAATGAATACATCTTTTTATAAAGAAAACCTTGAAGAAGAGATTCAAGAAAAACAATTACAAATATATTTGCTAGCTGAAAAAGAAAGGACGGAATTACCTTTAATAAAGGAAAAAATAGAATCTTTAGAATGAAGGATAATGAATCTTGAAAGAAAGATTGAAATATTAAATAATATATCTGATACAATTATAAGAATAGATGGAAAGGTCTAATGGCACAACCAGGAAAGATAGACCGAGTATATGAAGAGATAATAAAAATGGAAGATCGATTTAATCAACTAGAAGGAAATCAGAGAGTTCACCTTGAACAATATATTGAAAAAGCCTCAGCCTCTATCATAGCTGAATTAAAAAGACAAATTTCTCAATTAATTGAAAAGATTGATTTAGCTCAAGAAAGAGGAAAACGAAAAATAGAAGAAACAAAAAGAGAACCTAATAGAGAGATTCTTAAACTAGGTTGGCACCCCAAAAATCTTGAAATAGAAGAAAAATCCTTTTAATCAAAGAAAAAATGATAAAAAAGAAATTTGAAGAATACTTCGAAAATACGCAAAGCTCTGAGCATATGGATTGTATTGTCCAAATGTTAAGTCTTACCGACATAGAAATAGAAGAAATGGAAATGGAAGAAAGCTCCAATCAAGGACAACAAAGATACAAAAAGAGTCATCAAAACCCATTCAGAGCAGGAGACCATAAAGGATATCATGGAGGAAGCTCACAAAAATTCACTCAATATAATATCCCTGAGGAATATCAACCAACTAGGAGAACTAGTCAAAGTAACATTAATCTAAATCTAGACTGTGTTACAAATAGAGAACAATTAATTGAAGAATGGGATAATGAAATGAGACTAATCATTAAGACAGATGAAAACCTAATTAATGATTTTGATCTAATTTTCACCTTAGCAAAGTGCAAAACTTCCGGAAACGTTAGGTTATTATTAGAACAATTAAATGTTTCACTTTTTATTAATGGAACAGGAGAAGAATTCCTAACCCACCTTACCAACTCAATATATACAGTTTTTGTAGGGAAAAACTATTTAACCCAAGGACTTGAAGAAAAAATTAAGAAAGCCGAAGAAGCTAGGAAAAGACTAGTAATTCTACAAATATGTGATTTATGCAAATTAGAAAGTTTCTACTGTGACTATGAAAAACACCTATTAGAAATACCAATGGGAGAATGGTCAAAATATGTAGAAGACTTCATAAGAAAAATCCCTTTTGCAGGAAAAGCTGATCTACGAATATTTACAATCGTGGAGACGTGTTAAGAGGAAGCTTAGCATATGCCAAATTACTTATAACAAACTTTATGGAAAAGCATTGCGAGGAAATGAGAATAAAGAAAGCTATGAAAAGCACATTTAATAAATGTTGTTCAAACTTTCCTCACCCTAGTAGCATGTATGGATGTGGGAACCAAAACAATAACAAATATAGGGACAAATACAAAAAGATGAAAAGGAAGTATAAACTTAAAAAACCAAAAAGATGGAATAACTCTTATAAATACAAAAGACCCTATAAAAGATTTTTTAGGAAAAATCCTAGATACCAGAAGAAGGATCTTGAGGAAAAACCTCAAGCAAAAGATGACCCTAAGGTTGAAGACAGAAAGAAGTTCTGTCCACAAGGAAAAACTACATGCCGTTGCTGGATTTGTAATGAAATAGGTCATTATGCCCGAGACTGTAAAAATAATACTAATTATAATAAAATAATAGAAGAATTACAAAGGTTTGAATTAGAACCAATATTTAGTGATGAAGAAATCTCCGAAGGAGAAGAATTTTGGGAACTTACTTAGTCAAGCTATCCCTTGGGATGAAGAAACAGATAATACATTCTGGGAAACAGAAAATGATTGTATTTTGGATAATACCAATGAAAATATTATGTCTTTAAGCAAGACTAATCCCAATAGCATTTACATTAAAGGATACTTTTACTTTAAAGGATATAAAAAATACTCCTTAGATATGTATATAGATACAGGAGCAAGTATGTGTACAGCAAACAAATTAGTTATACCAGAGGAATTCTGGGTCTAAACTAAAAGTCCTATAAAAGCTAGAATAGCTAATGATGAAATAATGACCATGGATAAGGTGGCAGAGCAGATACAAGTACAAATAAGTGGAGTCACATTTGTAATTCCAACATTTTTTTTTATTTTTTGGCAAAAGGAGACGGTACTCCCTAGATTTTATTAATTAAAAATAAAATTACAAAACAAGGTGGGGGACATGACAACCTTAACCACCTGGAAAAGCAAAAGGGGGAGTCCTTACACAAGCCGTAAGGTACTCTACAAAAGGGGGAGGGGAGACAACCTATCAAAGAAAACAGAAAAATAACAATAGCAAACATCAAAGACTAAATTCTAATATAAGGGATAGCAGCCCTATCTAAAGTATACGCTCCTTTGCAGCGGTGAGGGAGATCACTAAAAGAAAAATACTCTGAATTAGACCTCGTGATCGCAGCAACATTAGCCAAACCATCAGCAACCTGATTGCCTTCACGCAGAATATGAGTTATTCTAACACCAATATGCGAAATAAGCCTTTTTATATGAAGCACCTCGTACCAAATACTCCAAGGAATATGAAAATCACGGATTAGCACATTTAAAAGAATTTCAGAATCAATTTCAAGCCAAATAGAAGACATACCGAAATGAGAAGCATAAATAAGGCCATCCAAAACCGCTCTAGCTTCAAAGAACCATGTTAGTACTATTACCATAGAACTTAGAATAAGCAAATAACAACTTACCATTCTTGTGTCTGAAAATACCACCTCCAGAACTGATACCCGGATTTCCTTTAGCAGCACCATCAGTATTAAGCTTGAGCAATTCAGAACGGGGGGAATTCCAAAGAACAAACTTAAGAACCCGAGGCTTAGGAACAGCTTTAGGAAGGTGAAAGCAATGGAAAATCTGACTTTCCAAGTCAGACGAAGGGAAAGAAAGGTTTGTAAGCCTTAATGATAGAACCAATCTGTTGAAAAACCTCCCGGATGATCCTAGAGGAAGACATATGAAGGTCCTCAAATCTAGCTTTATTTCGACCTTTCCAAAGCTCCCAAAGAATAAAACAAGGGAGAATGCGAGAAAGCCAAAGAATACCCTTATTTTTTCCAATGCCAGAATTGAACCACCAGCTGCCAAGGATAGTTTTAACATTGTTGTAGGAAATATGAATACCGAAAAGCCTAGCAAACCAGTCCCACGTTTCAAAAGCCACTTGACTTTTAGCGAAAAGATGAAGAGAGTCTTCTAAAGAATGCTGAGAACAACAAACGCAAGAAGACACAAGGGAAATACCTCTAGATTGAATAGCCGCATCAGTGGGAAGGCCATTATGTAACAACCTCCAAAGGAAAATTGAGACTTTCAGGGGAATATATTTGTTCCAGCAATATTCAAAAAACAAATTCCGAGCAGAAGCAACTCTACACACTTGCCAAGCCGAAGAAAGAGAAAACTGACCTTTAAGCGAGGGAAGCCAATAAATACAATCAGGCGTATCAGAGAGAGAAATATTCTGACGATAAATAGAACTAAGAACATCCGGGCCATACGTATCAGAAATATGAATAGATCTCGGCTGACCCTCATGAAACAAGGAGGAAACTTCAATATGATTCCCGGGAAGATTAAGACGAGGACCATCCAACCAATTTTCATGAACTGAAACTTCCCCTCTACCAATCCGCCAAGCAATATGATTTTCAACGATATCTTTAGCTTGAATCATGCGGCTCCAAATATGAGAAGCGAAAGAAGGCTTTCCCGCATCCATGGGGTGAGAGCCAAAACAATACTTATCAAGCATGAATTCGGACCAAAGAGAATGGGAGCTTCTAAGACGCCACCAAAGCTTCATAGCGAAAGCCATAGAAATATCTTCAAAACGACGAAGGCCCAAGCCACATAACATTAGGAAATAACTTCTGTAGGTTATATGAGCCTTTCGCTCAATACAAGGATACAATTACCTTTCATAAAAACAATATAGCTATTAGCATAAGAAAAATAACTAAAGCTTATTTCCATGGACAAGAAGGTTTCTTAGCAAGCAAAAAATTAGGAACAATGCTTCCAACACCTAATCCTGAAAATGTTACACCTATCACTGATCATGAAAGCTATAACATTTCCACTTTTGTTAAGGATAGAGCAACAAACATTTTGTTCTCTTTGTGGTTGTAAAATCAATATCCGAAAATAACCTTGTCAGATTTGGTGCTAACTTATAAGAGACAAGTCTCTTTACATAAGATTCGCAACCCCAAATCTTCATGAAAGACAAACTAAGTTTTCTTCCATGCCACATCTCATGTGGGGCCTTAGGGACCGATTTAGCAGGGACTCGATTCAGTGTAACCGCATTATCTCTAATGCATATCCTCAAAAGGTAATAGGAAATAGGAAAGTCTAATTGACACATCATCGAGCGAACCATGTCCTACAAGGTTCAATTCCTCCTTTCAGACACACCATACAATGTGGTGTTCCGGGTGGAGTCAACTCTGAAACGATTTCATAGTTTTGAGATGATTGTCAAACTCTTGGCTCAAATATTCACCACCTCGATCTAATCGAAGTACTTAATAGTTTTGCCAAGTTATTTTGTACTTCATCTTGAAATGTTCGAAACATCTCAAACGATTCACCTTTGGGCTTCATCATATAGACATCGTCACATCTAGATAAGTCTTTTAGTGAAATGTGATGAAATACCGAAGTCTTCCCCTAGCAATGCTACTTAACAGTCCACATACATCTCATGTATAATGACCAATAAGTCACTAGCCCTCCCACTACTTTAGTGTAGGGTGGTTTGGTCAATAATCCCAATAAACAAGATCCACATTCCTCAAATGATTCATGGTCATATGAGTCTAAAAGTCCATGTTAATGGAGTTTAGATATATGTTTCTTATTTATCTGACCAATCCGGCAATGCCATATGAACGCGTTGTTCATATTGTTCGGTTTAGATTTCCATTTATATTATAGATATCTTCAATATTATTTTGTTTCTTAACAACAAGGATATGAAGACCATTCAATAACATATGCAATACAATAAGGCATATCATTAAATAAATATAAAACTTCTTATTGAAAATAAGAAAATTATATCCTTCATCATCCATTTAAGAAACTAAAATAATACTCCTACTCAAATCCGGAACGTAGTCATACTTGTTCAAAACAAGTACTACTTCACAAGGTAGCGTGACTTCATAAGTCCCTATGGCTAATGTAGCAACTATTGCTTCATTCCCAATTTACCCTCTTTGAGTAGCTTTCTATTCTTTATTCCTTGCACATTTAAACAAATGTGGGATCCAATCTGGTATCATATACCCAAGAACAAGAATTCGAAAGGAAAATATTTATCATATAGATACTTGAAGTAGTAGCAATCATATTGCCCGTCTTCACCTTTTAGGCCTTCCTAGTAAGCCTTGCAACTTTGCTTCCAATGACAATCTTATTGTAATGACAGCAAACTGCATCCTTTTGAGACACTTTGGGTTTAGCCTCTTCGGCTCTGACAACTTTTGTCTTAGGTTTAGCAACCTTTGCTTTACCTACTTTGTGTTTCCTTTTAAACCCCTTTCTTGTGTTAACCATTAACACAATCATCCTTCTCTTGTCTAGCTAGCATTTTGGAACATTTCCTTTGTGCGTTTTGCTAGAAGAAAAGCAGTTTCCACGTGTTCAAGGTTCTTCATAAGAGCCCTTAAACATGGTGGCAATTACAAGGCAAGCAATGTTGTCAGAATCATCAATATGTTTCTAATGTTGCTTCCTTATTTGCCATTTGCAACATTTGCAGTAGGTTCAGTAGGAATGGATTCATCAAGAACGTACACATTTGCCTAAGAACCATTCTTTAGGCTTCTGATCCAATCAGAATTATCTGTACCGTTCCTTTCGAACTTTGTCCTTCATAAGGACGAATCGCAATTATCATTATGTAATGCTACTTCTACAACAAAATATACAAATTATATGAACACATATCAATATCAACACATTTATCATCTAAGAGAAAATAATGTATTTTACAAATACTCTCACTAAATCATACACCTTCCAATGCCTATAGGCATAATATGCATTTAATGGGCTAAGATCCAACTTTAATTTAATCTCAAGTACGCTATGGCGCACCGCTCAAGATTAAACTAATTAGGTAGAAAACATCAATCATATCGTATATGACTCTTAGATCTTTTATGAGATTTATTTAAAACATCATATGTCTAAGCATATTTTAATCTCATCTTATGCCTTGGGTCCAAAACCATTTTGATAACCCAATTAAGTTCATCCACTTTAAACGTATAGGAACCACCATTTCCTCATCTTGCTCGCAAACGGAATAGAATCAAAGCACCTTGCTATGGCAAGCCCACCCAAAACTATCCGAGTGGTCTCAAGTGTTTTAATCATGGATTGGCATAAAGAACTTAAAAGTTAAATGAAGGTTATTTAAAGTAGATTATAAGCATATCAACAAAGATAATCATAATGTACACCAGGTAAGTTCCCAAGAAAATAGGTGAGCCACAAGGACTGCTTAAGTACCAAATCTTCCTTCGACAGAACTCTCCTAGACATGCACAACTTAGAATACCAATTTGAATGCAACATAATCAATACTTTTGTATACTAACTTGTTTCTCATAAACAATCTGACTCATAAACTGACTTATTTCACATAAACAATCAGATTCCTTCAAATTTTGCGTAAACTGACTTGTTTCTCATAAACAATCAGAAAACCAAAATTTAATGTTTCAACTAAACATTTAGGAAATTACAATTCAATGTTTCAACTAAACATCTAACAAAATTCTTATCACATAAGAACACATAATTCATGCATCGCAACAATTAATAAAAACACATTTAAATTAATTAAGCATGCATAAATAATGAATTAATCTAGCATATTCCTATAAATTCAATTTTCAAAAATTTATAGCATCCAGATTAATACATAAACATATCAGATTGTAAACACATTCACAGATTAGCAGGATTGTTCAACAAACTGATTCTGCCCAGATTGGGCAACTTTTGTCGCGTGACAGAGACAAGATTTGTCGCGTGACACAAGCAGGTTCTGTCGCGTGACACAGTCACTCTTTGTCGCGTGACACAAACATGGTTTGTCGCGTGACACAAGATGACAATTTGCAGATTTCCAGAATTCAATTAATTCTAATCATAAAGCAATTAAATCAAGTAAACAGCTTTTACATATTTAATTCATCACAATCAGAAAACGATTTTCACATTGTTTCACATAAACAATAATAATTCTACCGCATACAAAACATGCAATAAGCATATAAACGATTTATATCTTGATTCTAGCATGTTAATTCAAACTTAACCATATGAACGGGGCTCTGATACCACTGTTGGGTTTTATGGGTCCATGCGCAGCGGAATTAAGCATCAAATTAACACAAAACCCAAGCCCTAAGATCCATTCTATACGATTAAATTGAATTCCTATGAGATAGAATTTACCAACCTTAATTGCTTTCCGGTCTTGAGCTATCGAACAATTTATTGGTGTGATTTTGAATCACAATCTTCGATCTTCAAAAACCTTTTTCAATCTTCGGATTGGAACTCTAGGCCTTGATCGTCAAACGAGCGAAGACCCTCTATTGTTGTATCCACACGTAAGAATGAACAAAAAACGGTTCTTGAGGATTGCTAGATCCTTAAACCCTTGGAAGAATATTGAAAGAACTTTTTGTTATGATTTTCTTGAGAAAATTCGGCTCACTTTTGGCTGCTCACAGACTCATATTTATACTACATTAGTATTAGAGTTTGTGCCCTAATAAAATTAGGAAACCAGCTGTAAACAGCCTCTCTGGCATAAGTTGTCGCGTGACAACTTAAGGCAATCTGCCTTTCAGGCATAAGTTGTCACGTGACAACTTAAGGCAGATCAGGAACTTCTCAATCATTCTTCCTTTGGTTTAACCAATTCATTCTAGTTGTGTGTGACCCAATAGGATTATATTATGTTGGCAATGAGCTCGATCATATCGACCCTCATATGACATAAGCGGACTCTAGCAAGCCATTATGTCTACCCAAATAATATAACGTAAGAGTTCACGTTTCCAATGGTACACTTCCATTTCTCCCTTTGTCTCACGATGTTATATTGAACACAAGTCATGGTCCACGTCAACTTGTATTTGTTCAATGCTTTCTCGATCTTGAGTATAATGATAATCCAATCACATTGGGGTGTGGCCACACACTTTCATCATTATCACTCATTGAGGGGCCCAAGCAAAACATCTCTCTTCCGAGGGACAAATTCCATCTTGACTTATCATCCTTCCCATCATGAATCCGATCATGCCAAAGATAGCCTTTATAAATATCGTGTTAAGATATCGTTTGACTAAAATCATACATGACTTTCATCATATGTAAGGTCATGATAATCTCAGGTCTAGGGACTAAATGAAGTGACCATATGAGATTTAATTATGACATTTGACCATGACATAAATCTCATACGGGTCAAGTCCAGTCACTTGTTCACTAACAAGTAACCATAATTTCAATGTGCATCTCTATGCATATAATCATCATATGATTATCCATTGACAACTATACTAATTATTCTCTTAATAATTAGGGACGGAGATTATTACAATAAACATGCAAAATATATAATAATCAAATAATATGCTTAATGATAAGGACGATACATAACGGTTTTAAGTTAAACATAACTAAAGCCTAGGGCATTACACCAACAGAACTAAATAAACATTCTCTATAATAAATGATAAAGACGATTACATAACGGCATTGATTAGTCATAATTATCAACGGCCTAGGGCATAACACCAACAATGTCATCCTCTCGGAACCAGCCAGATACTTAGCTATCTCTCTTCTCAAATGTGCCTCTATCGGTCCATACCGAATACCAAGGCCCCTGGCATCCGTGATGTCAAATCCAAGCAGTTCCGTCAGCTGCTCCATGGTGAACTCATCAAACCACCCTATGGGTCTTGTCCCACCAATACTCGCTCAAAGCGACATGGATGACCTTAACCCTCTATGTCGAAGCCACAGCAGCCACTGCGTTGATAAAGCCTCCCCGGCCGGAGTCAATCACCAACTGCCGTAGACTCCTCTCCCCATCACGAGCCACATCTGGGAACATTTCCCATAGCTCGCTGACAGCCTCAACATCTCCCCTACTTTTAGTAGTGGACACATCAACCGACCCTCACCCCTGCAGGTAAACACAGCAAAGGTATGTTACTACAAGATAACGTACACAAAATGCACACGCACATGTCAAAATCACAAAATATATCGACACAAAGATATAATCCATTTCATTTTCCTAAGATATCTCCGCCCCTCGTCGGAATATTAACGGTTCAAATTTCAAAAATCTCGTTTCATTAACAGTTCTTTCTCCTAAAATATCTCCGTCCCATGTCGAAATATTAACGGTTCAAATCCCAAAATTTTCAAAATATTTCGAAAAACCCGTCAAACCCTGAACTTTCTAAACCATGTCGAAAAATTCGTCAAACCCGAAACTTTCAAAACATTTCGAAAACCCCGTCAAACCCGGAACTTTCAAACCATTTTGAAAAACCCGTCAAACCCGGAACTTTCAAAGCGTTCCAAAATTACTCCGTCCCGAATTAAACTCACTTTAATTTTGGAAAACACCCCTAGACATGGAATTTTTCTACCATATTTTCTACGTTGTCTACCCGTAACACCAATTGCACTAGGATAAAGTCAATTTCAACAAAAGGGCATCACAAGGTCAAAAGCCCCAAATCAGGCACCAAGAACCCTAACTCAATTCAAATCAAAATTTCAAAATTTCAAGAATTTAAAATTCTAAAATTCAAAGGAATTCAAAGGATGCTTACCTTCCTTGCAATACCCTCCTTGGATTTGTGGTTATCCCGAGCTTTGTAAAACTCGGTCGGATCTATAGGAAGCTTGATCGCTCGCACCGTCCTCCTAGTCCTCTTCCTCTTGTTGTCGGTCCTTCTATGTCGACTCCTCCGCCCCAATCTTGCTTCCATAGCAATAATCTCTCAAAGGTTTCAACAAAGATCGAAGAAAAATGATGAATTTTTCTCTCTTTTCTCTCTCTCTCTCTCGGCCAAAAGCTCTCAATTTTCTCTTTTTCTCTCTAATTTTCTCTTTTTCTCTCCCGAGGTTAAAATTCCCAGTTAGACATCTCTAACGCCCCTCTCCCGAGGTTAAAATTCTCAGTTAGACATCTCTAACGCCCCTCTCTCAAAAGTTAAAAATTTCCCAGTTAGACATCTCTAACGCCCCTCTCCCGAGGTTAAAATTCCCAGTTAGACATCTCTAACGCCCCTCTCCCGAGGTTAAAATCCGACCGTCAATCGTAAGCTCGACCATCCCACTTCAACGGCAATCAGTGTAAGCCCGTACAACAATCTCTCCGGTCGTCAATCGTAAGCCCGACCATCCCATTTCAACGGCAATCAGTGTAAGCCCGTACAACAATCTCTCCGACCGTCAATCGTAAGCCCGACCATCCCATTTCAACGGCAATCATTGTAAGCCCGTACAAGAATCCCTCTTCGGCCGCCGTCGTAAGACCGAACATTCCTCCCCAGCATCATCCTAAGACCATCCTTCTAAAGGAATGTCAATCAAATCTCCTCAGTTTCTAACCGCCTTGTTAGAACTCTGGACGCTTTTCCCCAGCAATGTTCCAGTCTCTCCTGAGATCACATTTCGTTCCTAACCCCGTCGTTAGAACGTCAGTCCTTTCATGCTGTTAAAAAAAATGCCAGTTTAACACAACCATTCCCGTCATTTCTGCCAAATCCCCAGCATGAGATTCCCACTTCCTCCGTATATCAGAAAACTCCACAGAGGACGAAACTTTCTCATATCCTTTTAGAAAACTCCGTCGGTGATGGAACTTTCTCATCTTCTTTCAGAAAGATCGGTCTGAGGTGCCACACGCCCTCATCACCTCAGGTTTAGACGCCTCCAAACAGTCTCCCTCAGGTTAGGATGCCTTTAAATAGTCTCCCTCAAGTTTAGATGCCTCCAAACAGTCTCTCTCAGGTTAGGACGTCTTCAAATAGTCTCCCTCAGGTTTAGACGGCTCCAAATAGTCTCCCTCAGGTTTAGACGCCTCCAAACAGTCTCCCTCAGGTTTAGATGCATCCAATCAGGCTCCCTCAGGTTTAGACGCCTCCAAAAAGTCTCCCTCATGTTAGGATGCCTCCAAACAGTCTCCCTCAGGTTTAGATACCTCCAAACAGTCTCCCTCAGGTTAGGACGCCTTCAAACAGTCTCCCACAGGTTTAGACGTCTTTAAATAGTCTCCCTCAGGTTACGACACCTCCAAACAGTCCCCCTTATGTTTAGCCACCTCCAAATAATCTCCCTTAGGTTTAGATGCCTCCAAAAAGTCTCCCTCAGGTTTAGACGCCTCCAAACAGTCTCCCTCAGGTTAAAACACCTCCAAACAGTCTCCCTCAGGTTTAGACACCTTCAAAATAGTCTCAATCAGGACGAACTCCTCCTAATCATTCCCCATAGGTTGAGTCCCCTACGAGTTGCCCTCGAACCCATGAACTACGATCGGCTTGATTCCCCCGTAGATACGTAGGAATCCTTACTATAGGGTCCAACCACTTAACCGTCCAGGTCTCTCCATAAGGCATCTCCCTAATTTGGGATCCTTATCTTTTTCAATGACCCCACTTCCTTCGAAAGTGACGTCGCTGAGGGGCTACTGTAAGTACCCAAATCTGGATCGTTACAATCCGTTAACTGGCACTTCCCAAGTTAACGAGAATCTGTTAACTCCCCCTTTCCGAGTTAAACGAAACTTCTCAGGACTGTCCCGTGCATCCGAATTCCAAAGTGTATTAAACACACGTTCGTACACGTGAAAATATCACTTTCCCCTGAAACTGAGTGACTGGTCGGCCGGCCTGTTCTTCAGGATTGATCAATCAGTCTCTGCAATTCTCAAAATACCTCAAAGGTCCCTCAAACTGAAGAAATGATCGGACGATCTGTTTTGCAGTTTCACCCCTATAAATACAGCCCCTCCCCTTCAGTAAAAACCCCAACAAAAATATCACTCCCCCTCATTTCACCTCGGCCCAGCAGCCTAAACCCCCTCCCGAGCCTCGGAAATGCCTCAATTTGCGTGAAAATCACGTTTTCCAAGCCAAACACGAGCCAAACACTTCTGAAACACCTTTCAAACACCATTTAGTATCACGTATACGTCCTCCCGAGCCAAAGAGTCAACACCTAGCCATTGGTAACACTCTCACTCTCTAAACTCCGCTTCGCCTCATTTTACTCGTCATACGCTACTTTCGATCCGAACAAAGTTTCCAAAATGTAGACGAAACACCTTCTACGGGACTTGATACGTTTTAGTCCTCTATCATCTTATCTTCCTCGAGAGAAGTAATTTAAGGTTAAAACGGCGTTCGAGTTCCATTTTTACTTTTATGTCATTTACTGTCTGAACCGTTCGGCTCGTGATCGCACTTTTACTGTTCGAGCCATTTGGCTCGTTGATCGCTATTTACCGTTCGGATCGTTTGATCCGTTGATATCGCACTTACTTTATGTCATTTACAAATCCGAGTCGTTTGGCTCGTCGATCGTACTTTTGCCGTCTGGATCGTTCGATCCGTTGATACCGCATTTCAATACTGTCATTTACTAGTCCAAATCATTTGGTTTGTTGATAGTATTTACTTTCAAATGTTCGAGTCACAAAATGACTCATTGATTGCATTTCATTTGTTATCATTTTCATCAAAATGGGTAACATTATAATGCCTGGTTTCAAACCAAAAGTTCGTCATTCGAACTCCTTCTCAAAATCGACGTTTTCCATGCGAACGCTCCTTTTCAAAATCACGTTTATCATTCAAACTAAAGATTCCAATTCGTCATTCGAACTCCTTTTCAAACTCAAAATCGACGTTTGTCATTCAAACGCTCCTTTACAAAATCAACGTTTGTCATCCAAACTAAAGATTCAAGCTTGTCATTCAAGCCCTTTTTCAAAAGTAACACGAACAAACATACACACACGCGCAAAAATCGAGAAAGGTAGAAAGACACGTCATGCGAGGCATTTCGGGTGATTTCAATATACTCTTCCCGAAACGTAACCTGACCTCCAAACCTAACAATCTCTGTTCAAAAAGTCTTTTCCTATGTTTTGGCTACCAATCAAAATGACATCCTTTTCAAAAAGCCTTTTCCTAAGTTTTGGCTACCAATCAAAATGACCTCCTTTTCAAAAAGCCTTTTCCTATGTTTTGGCTACCAATCAAAATGACCTCCTTTTCAAAAAAGCCTTTTCCTAAGTTTTGGCTACCAATCAAAATGACCTCCTTTTTCAAACCATCCTTTTTCAAAGTTTAGGCTCATAATACAAAACGGCGTGGCGACTCTCTCTTTTCAGCGAGGTCCAGTCGAAAACCGCTCGTCGCGTCCGCGCGTGATTCGAGTAATTTCACATACTTACAAGGCTAGGCTTGTAGCAAAGGGATTTAGGCAAATTCATAGTATTGACTATGTTGAAACCTTTTTGCCAGTTGCATTGCCAAAGTCTATTAGAATTTTAATTGCCATAGCCGCATATTACGACTATGTGATATGGCAAATGGATATCAAACGGCTTTCCTAAATGGAAAGATTCTTGAGGATGTGTATATGACGCAACCCGAAGGTTTTGTCGATTCAAGAAATTCTTATAAAGTGTGCAAGTTGCAAAGATCCATAATAGAGAATGTTTATCTGGAGTATTATATGTTTTACATGTTTATTATAATATTATGTGTCCCTAGTTATTGTGAATAACTAGTATAAGTTGATAATGGATAATCATAGAGATGATTATATGCATGGGATGCACATTACACTTATGAGTACTTGTTAGAGAACAAGGTACTGGACATGACCTACCTATAAGATTTATGACATGGTCTATAGTCATATATGTCATGATTAAATCTCATGATAGTCGTGTCATTAGAATCCTTTGTACCTGATATTATCAATATCTTCTACATGATGAATCTTCTACATGATGAACATTGTATTTGATGTAGTCTAACACTATCTTTAATATGATAGCAATAAGGGCTATGTTGGCACGATTGGATTCTTGTAGGGAAGAATGATAAGTCAAGATGGGATTTGTCCCTCTCATTGAGAGAGATGTTTTCTTGGGCCCTTGATGAATAGTGTTGATGAAATGTGTGGCCACACTCAAGAGATTTGATAGATATCAAATGTACTAGGATTATCAACATATTCAGAATCGAGAAAGCATTGAACAATATGAGTTGACGTGGACCATGACTCATGTTCAATACGACATCGTGGACAAAGGGATTGTGACATTTGATTGATCAAGGAATCAAGCTTTGATGTTATATTAATTGGGTGGATATAATGGTTTGCTAGAAACCACTTATGTCTTATGAGGTCGATGTTTCGACTCACTACCAACATAAATATAATTCCTAAAGGGTCACACACGAAGAACGAATTTGAAATTGGCTGAAAATTGGAATTTGGAGTTTTGTCACGACTCGTGACCAGGAGCACGACTCGTACCCTTGGTCACGACTCGTGCCAAGGATCACGTCTCGTGCCCTTTAAATCAGTACGACTGCGTTTTAAGGCACAACTCGTGAAATTGAGCATTCTAGGGTTGAGGACGACTCGTGCCCTCAGGCACAACTCGTGCCTTCAATCAGCACGAGTACAAATATTGGAACGACTCATGTCACGACTGTTTTGGCAAAAGAACGACTCGTGCCCTCAGGCACGACTCGTGCCCGCAACCAAAATAGGTATGTACGCGTCTGTCCTTTATCAATTAGGTTTTTGGCTTGGACAAGGATTCTCCCTAAGTGTTAGGGATTTGTAATAAGTATAAATATAATCCTTCACCTCAGCCATAAACACACATTGTTTTAGGGTTTTGAAACACTAAAATTCTGATTTTGATTGAGAATCAAAGATCAAAACCATCCCAAATCAATTTCATATTCAGCCATTGATTATTGAAAGGTGTTTCAATAATCGGGGATCATCTAGCAATCCAACAAGATTAGATCTTGGTTCGTTCACATTTGGATTACTGATAGAGGGTGATTCCGTTATCACCTAAAGCTTGAAGATTAATTCATCACAAGGAAGACCAAGGAGAAAATCAAAGGTTTGTCAACGGTTCTAGGATTCAATTTTCAGATTTGTTTTCGAACAACAAAATCGCTATTAAGGTATGTAAAATCTATTTCATAATTTTATCTCTTCATGTTAGACGGATTCAAGGCTAGAGTTTTGTGTTGCTTGTTAAAGATTTCTGCTGCGTTTGTAACCCCAAAACCCAACAGCCTTCACCCTGGCCTGGGTCTCCTCCTCCTACTTGGCTCGAACTGCCCTATGATCGTTGCTCAGTTTGATCAAGAAGTTATTTCGATCTTGGAACATCTTACTTATAGTCTCCAGCTCGGTTTCCACCTTTTCCTTCCCAGGCGAACAACAGCACTCTCTGATTTCTCCTTCTCAAGCTCATTTCTAGCAGCCTGGAGGTCGACCATTGCCTCATCCTTGGCCTTCACCGCATCATCTTTTACGAGCTTAAGAGCATCGTATGCAGAGTCCAAGTCAGCCAACTTCTCCCTCAGCTCGGTTACTTCATGGGATTTCTGAGCATATTGGGCCGTTGCAATCTTCTCCCTCTCTTCAGCCACCCTCCAGCTACTTTTTGTTTGCTCAACCAAAGCAAGAGACTGCATAAACAAAAAAGAGAAGGATTAGATCGACTGACTGTCACTATAAAGATCGACCTAAATATTTGAAGATTAAAGGAAAAGTGAAGTTAAGGGCTTAAGTTTTACCTCATAGTGGAGCAGGCCGGACCTGTCGCTGAACTCTTCAGGGGTCAGCCCCTTCTCTGTGAATTTGGAGAGCAGATCTCTGTCCGCTACCCGTCTCACGATAAACTGGCCAAATCCCAGCTCGGGATAGTGGCGGCATGAGTTGTCGTTCCCAGTCACGGGAGGAACTTCACTCAGCCTGGCCACTTGGGCTTGCACGAATTCCATGCTTGTCACTGGAGGGGTTCGGGGGAGAGGTTGATCGGAGCTTGACACATCAGCTTCCTCGAGTCCTTGGTCGAACCTCGATCTTAGTAGAGTTCAATTCTATTGTATTTCGCGCGAGGTTGGCTGCTGTGTCTCAACTACCAACGCCGACTCTCTCTCCTGACCTCGCTATTATTAATTTGATTCTTGGAAGTTTCATCATGCCGGCGGGAGAAAAGCCCTCCAACATAGTAGATCTTAAGTCGATTCATTTCCTACATTTCATCTTATGATCTTAGACAATTAGCAAGGCACAGAAAGGGAAAGTGTTGGTGTAATGCCCTAGGCATTTAGTTATGTTTGACTTATAGTTTAACTTAATACCGTTATGTAATCATCTTTATCGTTTATTATAGAGAATGTTTATTTGGTTTATTATAAATTTTTCATGTTTATTATAATAACTTGCGTCCCTAGTTATTGTGAATAACTAGTATAAGTTGGTAATGGATAATCATAGAGATTATTATATGCATAGGATGCACATTACACTTATGGGTACTTGTTAGAGAACAAGGTACTGGACATGACCTACCTATGAGATTTATGACATGATCTAAAGTCATAGATGTCATGATTAAATCTCATGATAGTCATGTCATTAGAATCCTTTGTACCTGAGATTATCATCGTCTTCCACATGATGATTGTTGTGTTTGATGTAGTCTAACACTATCTTTAATAGGATAGCAATAAGGGGTATGTTGGCACAATTGAATTCTTGTAGGGAAGAATGATAAGTCAAGATGGGATTTGTCCCTCTCATTGAGAGAGATGTTTGCTTGGGCCCCTCGATGAATGATGTTGATGAAATGTGTGGCCACACTCAAGAGATTTGATAGAGATCAAATGCACTTGGATTATCAACATATTCTGAATCGAGAAAGCATTGAACAATATGAGTTGACGTGGACCATGACTCATGTTCAATATGACATCGTGGATAAAGGGATTGTGACATTGATCTATCAAGGAATCAAGATTTGATGTTATATTAATTGGGTGGATATAATGGTTTGCTAGAAACCACTTATGTCTTGTGAGGTCGATGTTTCGACACACTACCAACATAAATATAATTCCTAAAGGGTCACACACCAAGAACGAATTCGAAATTGGCTGAAAATTGGAAATTGGAGATTGTCACGACTCGCGACCAGGAGCACGACTCGTGCCCTGGAGCACGACTCGTGACTAGGGGCACGACTCGTGCCATCAATCAGCACGAGTGATTTTTTTGGTCACGACTCGTGCCACGACTTGGATTAAGACAAATACGACTCGTAGCACGACTGGTTTTGCCAAGGCACAACTCGTGCCCTCCAGCACGACTCGTGCCTGCGGTTGAACAGTCCGTATGCGTTTGTTTGTTGATTGATTTGGTTTCTTGTTTGGACAAGGATTCTTCCTAAGTGTTAGGGATTTATATTAAATATAAATATAATCCTTCTCCTCAGCCATAAACACACATTGTTTTAGGGTTTTTGAAACACTAAAATTTTGATTTTGATTGAGAATCAAATATCAAAACACCCCAAATAAATTCCAATAATCAGCCATTGATTGTTGAATATCGATTCAACAATCGGAGATCATTTAACAATCCTACAAGATACAAAATCTTGATTCGTTCGCGTGTGGAATACCGATAGAGGGTGATTCCGTTATTACCTAAAGCTTGAAGATCAATTCATTGTAAGGAAGAACAAGGAGAAGATCAAAGGTTCTTCAACGGTTCAAAGATTCAATTTTCAGATTCGTTTTCGAACAAAAAATCGCTATTAAGGTATGTAAATCTATTTCATAAGTTTAATCTCTTCATGTTAGACAAATTCAAGGCTAGGGTTTTCTGTTATTTGTTAAAATCTTCCGCTATGTTTGTAACCTCAAAACCCAACAGTAAGGATATCATCTTCTTCTTCTTTTAGGTTGACTAGGTTGACATCAGCAGTGCGTTAGGGGGCCGCCCCAATGTGCTCAAGTACTGACCTGGAATCCGAGCATGGCTTGGTCGAAGTGTTGACCTCATCACATTCAACCCCAACGACCTGAATTTGGGGGCATCACTCTCCATGGGGTCCATCGACCTAGAATCATCAATGGGGACCATCCCCACACCCTCCTTCGATAGCAACTTGTTCCTGGCCTCAGCTTCTTTCTCCCTACTAGCTATGGCATTGGCAGCCCCATTAGCCTTCTTGTTTTTCTTCTTTTCACCCATATCCATCATACGGTTCATGTTAGCTTCCTGTTGGGGGGTAAGAACTGCACGACCAAAAAGGAAAAACAGTCAGCAAAGGAAATTAACGATCGGAGAAATGACGATCTAGAAAGAAAAGAGCGGGTAAACAGTTCATCACCAAAGTGATCTTGATATTTACAATGGTCGGGGGTCACCTTACATAAATGACACTGAACCTCAAACCTACCCCTCTCATGGATCACCCAATCTGGATACCTCAAGCTCCTAACTATCAGTGCTAGTGGGGCTACCTCTACTTTACCACCTAACATCATTCCATCTTGGATAATGTTATTTTTGTTCGACCCCAGTATATCCCAACTAATGGGTCCCCTACTAGCTACCAGAGTCAACCTACGGGTCAGCTCGTTACTCCAATCAGGAACCCAGTAGTCTTCTTCATTCAGTGGGTGTGAAGTAGCTCAGGCAGGGGAAATTCCCATCCACTTTTACTCTCTACCAATATCAAATGGGAGTTCCACCCCAGACACCTTATCAGGCAAATTCACGAACAATTTGGGGGCATTCATTTGGTCGGAGTATTAATCCTTAGCGACCTCTTATCTACTGCAACCTTAAAGAATTTTCTAAAAATATGGACACAAGGCTTGAACCCAAGAAATCTACATACCATGGCAAAGCATATGAACACCCTACATATGTTGCTCAATCTGGATACCTCAAGCTCCTAACTATCAATGCTAGTGGGGCTACCTCTACTTTACCACCTAACATCATTCCATCTTGGATAAAGTTATTTTTGTTCGACCCCAGTATATCCCAGCTAATGGGTCCCATACTAGCTACCAGATTCAACCTACGGGTTAGCTCGTTACTCCAATCAGGAACCCAGTAGTCTTCTTCATTCAGTGGGCGTGAAGTAGCGTCAAGAAGGGGAAATTCCCATCCACTTTTACTCTCTACCAATATCAAATGGGAGTTCCACCCAGACACCTTATCAGGCAAATTCATAAACAATTTGGGGGCGTTCGTTTGGTCGGAGTATTAATCCTTAGCGACCTCTTATCTACTGCAACCTTAAAGAATTTTCTAAAAACATGGACACAAGGCTTGAACCCAAGAAATCTACATACCATGGCAAAGCATACTAACACCCTACATGTGTTGGCTCCTAGTTGTATGGGTACGGCCGCCATACATTCCAGAGACTCACAAAGGAAGGGGTCGAGAGGAAAGCGTAGCCCAGCCTCTGACTGACCATAAAAAAAGGCTACTCTGGTCGAGCTATGGGCCCAGTATACCCTTGTTTGGATCTTCATCTATTTCTCTGTAAAGTGGGTCAACCTAAACTCCTCTCTGTTAATCTCACAAAAGTCATAGAGGATATTGATCCTCGATTCTGAGCTCTTCCTCCCAATGGTCGGCTTGGGGGCCACATAACCTCTTTCATTCCGACCTGGAATGACCTTCAAGCAGAATGCATCTATGATATTACCAGAGGCAGAGCTCTATGAGTTTTGAGTCGACATATCTATAAAAGAAGAAGAAACAAGGGAATCAGAACTAGACGGAGTTTGATCAGAAATAATGATGGGCGACCTAGATTCCCCTGGGAATTCTAACCTATCTTTAGGGAATGGTGGTTTGTTAGTCCTAATGTAAAACATGATAAAATAGTCAATGAGCTTATTAAAGAGACAAAAGCGGACAACTCTTTGGTTGTCCACCTCTAAATCTCCTATGCTCGCTCTACCTGGGACCTCGACAGTACCACAACACAGACCTCATGCTTTCAAGATGGTAATACACTCATCCCTACTCATCTCCTTCCAAGGGCCTTCTAGTCACTTATAAACCCGAAGGTTTTGGGAGCAATACCCATACCTAACACCCCTCTCACAACCAAAGGTCCTAGCCATGGCAGAATCAACAGAAAAACTCAAAAATAAGCCTAAAAGCAAAGGAATTGATGGGTACCTTAATCGGTGTGAAGACAAAAGGAATCTAGAGTGAAACAGAAGCTTGATTGCACCAGAAAATCAGAAATTGTCTTGCTGTTGTTCTTGCTATGTATATTCGAGAGTTGAGGGTTTGTAAAACTTGGAAAAGGAAAAGGATTTTCCTTTTATACCTTATCCCAATCCTTACCTGAATTGGAAAGGGTGGAGGGCATAACGGTCCAGTCTTCCCATAAATGCCAGTGCCGTTTCCCAAGGCAGTTGTCCAAGCGCCGTATCATCTAATCATTATGGCGCTTCAGTAGATGTGGCCGTCAAATAAGTCAATGGTCAAGATTAAGCCACGTCATCTCAGGCGACCATCCAATAGCTTCGACCATCTAATGATGATCTACCTAAGGTTTCATCAAATTTTTTATAACTTCCTGGTCAACAAAGTCAACTCAGAAAGTTGGGGGCCACTGAACGAAATAAAAGTGACGGGCTAGACCCAACATACGAAGCCCAATTATTCAGGCGTTATTACGGCAGCATCATCAAGTAGAACGGCCCAGTTATTATAAGGCCCATGGCCCAGCGACGAAGAATAGATGACCTAGCTCATTGTCCGACCATCCTTGGTCCTGACCTAGCTCTGTCCGACATACGATCATCTCCTTGTACAAATTATATCTGGCTATAATGCGAAGTCAGGTCGACCTTGATCTCATCAGACAACCTCGACCTACAGAGACTTACGTCGACCAAAGACTTTCCATAACCAAACGTCTCCTACAATTTCAGAGTCAGTTACGTCCACAACTCTCTCCGTGATTTCAGGGATTTTACGCAATTTCTAGTACAATTTTAACTCTTATCAGAGGCTATAAATATATCACAGCATACGCCATTTACAGGTAATGCCTTATTTAATGTTCAATTGATTTCAATACAATTTATAAGCTAAAACACGTGAAACTTACTCTCACGCTGGAGAGTCTTAGCCGGAGACCGTCCCGGCTAGTCGTTTGTTCACTGTTTTAGGTCAAACAAAGCTAGGAGATCAACCTAATTGCTGGACGTAGGCTGATCAACACGTTCCTTGTAACATCATATATATATACATAATATATATATATATATATATATATATATATATATATATATATATATATATATATATATATATATATATATATATATATATATATATATATATATGTATATGTATATGTATGTATATATATGTATGTATATATATACATGTATATGTATGTATATATATGTATGTATATATATACATGTATATATATATATATATATATGTATGTATATATATATATGTATATGTATGTATATATATGTATGTATATATATATATGTATATATATATATATATATATGTATGTATATGTATATATTATATATACTATATATCCCGTCCCACGTGAGTGTGAATCAAAATTTAGGGCACAGTAATTTAAAAAAAGTAAAAAATAAAGAAAAGTAAAGATAGTGTATGAGGTGTTGTGAGTATGAAAAGTAAAATAAGAGAGAACAAGTGAGAAGAATAATAAATGGATTGTTGTTGTGAATATGACAAATGAGATATATTGAATGTTTTGGTGAAAAAACAATGCATCAATTTAAAGATCAAAATGTGAGATTAGGAGGGCACAATGAAATAAAATCGGTGTAATTATGGAAAGAAGATGACACGGTAATGTAACAAGGAAAAACCCTTGAGATGAAGATCTCGCCGGCACAAAACCTCGGGAGGTGATTAAGAGCACCTGCCTTCCCCAAACGTTAATATTGATATGGAGTGAATTACAAGCGGTGGAGCTATGGCGGATTACAAAAATATGTGTGTGAACAGTGTGTGTTGTGTTTCGGCCATAAACCCTTTAAATAGAGACGAGATAACTAAAGATAACAATAGTAACAAACTATCCTAAAATCTCGGCATGATCATCCTTGATCCTTGACTTGGTCTTCTAACCGTTTGAAGTGAGTCCACGAAAGCATATTCCGACGTTCTGTTTTTTCCCTGTATCAGAGTTATAATAATAATCAATTAATAATTTAATTGTCAAAGTATTTTTACCTTGACTGCAAGTACGAAGATGGTGACATGCTGAATACTTTCAAGACGGCGCAATCCTGAATTTTTACCCACAACAATTGTCCCCAAAAATTGTCTTTTAAATGAATTTAAAGAGACAGTTTTTTCACAACCTTCTAGAAGCTTGGCGGTTAATTTACCTGATTGGACGTGGCAAGTTGTAGAGTTTTAATCTCCTTAATGAGCGTAATTTACGAGGATCTAGGGTTTTTAACTGAGGTCTTTTTGTTTCTTCATCATAATTTCTCTACGCTTTCTCCATCTTCTACCCTGCTCCATGGCGGTGAAAGCTTTCCGAGGTAAATTTCTTCCCTTTTTCTCTTTTTCAACATGGTCAAGTCTAATTCAAAAAAGAACACAGCGCCAAGAAATCCCTTGAGACGTGGATTTCTCCTGTGAAGGCTTGCTGACCAAACCTGATGAAGAAGTATGTATCTTCAACAATGAGCAAATCGAATCCGTTAAGGATCGTAAATGCTTCCCCGATTCTGCAATCTTTAGGCCTTTTGATGTTTTTATCAAGGCTGATTTCGTGTCTCCTCATTGGATTTGTTTCTATTTTTTTTTTTTAAACGAAAGGAGACGTAGCTCCCTAGATTTTATAAATAAATAAAAGAAACAAAGCACGGTGGGGGATAAAGAACCAAACCACCGGAAACGAAAAGAAAACTACAATGTGGGGCATAAAGCCAACAACAAAATCAAGAAAGCTAAGGGGAGGGGTGCAAGTCCATCTGGACCGCCCCAAGACAAGAGGAAGGGGGGAACTAAGCCCTAAACTATCAAGAGGGAAAAGACAAATCCCATCAAACATGATTATCAGGAGGAGAAGCCGATCTTCCACGCCATTTCCGAGACTGAACCATTGTAAAACCATCAGCATTATTATTCTTTTTGTGAGACGGAGTAAAAGGAGTATAGCCAGCCATATCAGTAACAAAGGAATATGGGGCCCTTGAAGCCGAAAAACGCTCTGGAGATTTTGGTTCTACTTCCACAAAAGGTTGGTGAGGATGAGATTCCCTATAACGAGCAACGTTGCGCATAATAGCCTCCATATCATTTGTTGGAGCATTGATATTACCAACACCACCAACAAGAGCAGCCATGCCCGAACCAGTACCCATATTAGCAGCCACAACCACATTGTTTTCCACAGCAACTACATTGCCAACACTAGCCGAGTTATCATACGAAGTAGCAACCAAGTCTTCTTGAACAGCCATGCTAGCCGAACTATCATCCATAGGAGCAGCAACTTGCTCCGAATGAGCAGCAACCTTTGTCAAACCACTTTCAATAACATCATTAGTGGCTGCCTTCTCAGCCATATGAATCACTTCATTGCAAACCCTATTAAAAGCCTTTTGAACAGCATCAGAAATGGGCTGTCCTCTTCTTGCCTTGATGGGAATAAAAACTTTTTCGCTCACCTTACTGGTAGGAGGCACCTTTGAAAGCCCCTCAACAACAGTAGCAACAGGAACCTTACTACCTGAACTAATATCAACAACATCACTGGCCGAACCTAAACCATCCTTAGCACCACTTGAAGAAGCGTCCACCTTAGGACCAATATCCAAAATCTTAGTGACTTCCTTAGAACTCACGGCAGGGCCATCCTTGGGGCCACAAATAGCACCATCCGACTTGCCAATCCCAATCTCATCATTTGCATCTTCATGCCTCATAACATCAGCCATTTTCTCAGCAGAATTCGAGCCATCAATTCTCACAGTATCACCAGAATTTAATTGCTGGACTAACCCATTATGAAGCTTCTCAAGCCCCAAGTTTCCATCAGTTTTAACTTGCTCAAATGCCACATTTTTATTTGCTTTAGACAGCACATTACCCACCTGTTTTTTGGTAGAATCATTCGGCTTTGTAGTTGCCTGCTGAACCCGCTTGCAAGAGAGGATATCATGCCCAAGTAAAGAACAATGTTTACAAAATTTTGGCAAGTTATTATACTCCACTTTTTGATAAAAACTGGGAAGGAAATCCCCACAATCTACAAAGACTTCATGAGGGAGCTTCCTTGAAACATCAACTTGAATTAGAATTTTTGCTAGACTAGGCCTAGTGAGATCTAGCGTGGCATTATCAATTGATAAAGGAGAACCAATCAGTTTAGCAATGGCAAAAAGACAAGCTTTATTGAACAAATGAACGGGTAAACGAGGCAAACCTACCCAAACAGCGGCAATTGGGGACTCGCATTCCGCCTTCCAAGCCGGCTGACCAAGCAAGAGTTCTCATTGGAAAACGAGAAACATACCATACTTCCTTCATCCACAGCCTTTGAAAATCTGCTTCCGAGGATAATTGAATAAGCATATGACGAGCATCAAGGTTGCCCAGTTTGAACTGACCTTTCAATTGAAATTTGGCAAAAGCCAAGCGAGATTCTTCCATAGTCGGCCGACCATGCTGGAATTTTCCGACGAGAGTCCACTTGAAAGGTTTCGAAAAAGCCTCAATGTGATCTTGAGAAAGCTTAATCGATGGAGTACCTTTATGCGAAGAAGAAATGATGGGGGGAAGGGTTGAATCTGGGATAGGATTATGATTAGCAGCCGGTGATTGCTGAGAGAAGAGATCGGCGAAGGACTTGAGAGAAGGCTTCACCGTCAGATCATTAGCGGAGGTAGAAGAATCCAATTGCGGTAAGACCTTATTCGGCAAGGAGATGGATTGCGGCTGGGTATTAGGGTTTGCATGGAGGCTTTGACCCACGCCATCAGAATTAGGGTTAGGAAGCGGGCACTGATGTTGGATTGAAGGAGAAAAATAAGGGTTTCTATTACTTGAATTCAGGGAATGGAAGAAGGAAGCCGGAGCAGCCATGGCTGCCGGCCAGGAAACCCTTCTTGCAAACCCTAATTAGGGTTCAGCCAAAAGCTTAGAGAGAAAACGTTTTTAGTGTGTGTGTGTGTTTTTTCTCCTTCAATCAATAAAATCTGTACATAAAATCGCCATTGCTCCATTGGATTTGTTTCTATGAATACCCTTTTGCCCTAGGTTTCTCTTATCCCTTTCCTCTGTTGGTAACTGAATTCTTCCAAAAAACAAAATTGT
Source organism: Adenophora triphylla var. japonica (assembly GCA_022495995.1). Lineage (NCBI taxonomy): Eukaryota > Viridiplantae > Streptophyta > Magnoliopsida > Asterales > Campanulaceae > Adenophora > Adenophora triphylla. The sequence goes on along the minus strand of JAFEMH010001606.1, from coordinate 376,363 downwards.
CTTTCGTCCAAATAATGCCTATTATTTGGAGGATCTTTGCTTGTGTTCTAAGGGTAAACCGAGAGTTTGGTTTAAACATAGGGTTGAGTGAGGTAGCCTTTGTGTATGAGCTTCAAACTTTTGGCTCGACAAGATATCTTTTGAAAACTAGGTCTGGGATGAAACCGTTATTTGCCAAAGTGACGGTAAATGATAGGGGTTGGAAATCAATATACTTCTTTGTAGAGAAGGATTCTTTGGAGGAAGGTGATTTCCTGGCAACAAGGTGGAATAGGGAAGGTATCTTCTCTTATACTTCTAATTTTTCTTTTTCCAGCACTTACTTGAATTTGTAATTTCCTTTTTTGCCTTTGCAGCTATTGATTGGGCAAAGCTCTTTCCTCCCTCTGCTGATACCGAGGAGAAAGTGAGAAGGTTGTTGGAGTTTTCAGAAGAAGAGAGATCATTCAAACCATTTGAGGCAGGGGCTATTTCGGAAGATTTTGAGATACCACCATCCGCAGAAATGTCAACTGGTAAGAGTTTCTTTGATCATTCAAAAATTCCTTTTGTGTTTTGACTTTCTATTTAGTTCATAATTCATACTCACTGTTTTGACAGTGTCCAAATCCACGGCTGCATTCTCTTTAAAAGACCTGCAAGATTTCGTAGGACAAACCCAAGCTAGCCAACAATTGGTGGTGCATAAGAAGGAAATGGAGGCACCGCCTGTTGGGGCAAGAGTGAAGAAGAGGAAGAGTGGTCCAAAAGAAGTCATAAATGTTGGGGCTTTTGAAGAGATGGGTTTGGCAGATATCAAGAGGGAAGCACTTACCATGGTGTCAGTGGTAAGTCAGGGATTTTGTTTCGAAAAATAGAATTTTTAGGAATTTTGAATTTGATTTCCTAGATTTGAATATCAATTCTATTTTTGTAGGGTTTTGATGCGACAGAGACAAAAATGAATAGTCTTGAAGAGAGGAATAGGAAACTGGTCCTAGATGCATTACAGGCGAAGAAGCAAAATGTTGTATTGACCAAGAAGATGGAGGACTTACAAAATGAAGTCGAAAGTTTGATGAAGGGGATGTCATCTATTCAGGATACCCAGTTGCAGGAGATTGATGAGCTGAAGAAGAGCTTGATGGCTTCAGCCGCTAAGAGTATGGTGGAGATCAAAATCCAGATGATGGAAGAATTCCAGGAAGGAAGGCATGCAGGATGGGATATTGAGCAGCAACGCTCAATCCTAAAGACGCTGAATGGTGAAGTGGATGAAGTAGGAGAGGTATCATCTGGTGTGAAGGATGATGATATATTGGAAGAAGGTGCAACAACAACTGCGGCAGTAGCCACCCCGTGAAGGTAACAAAAAATGGTTCTTTTGTTTTGAAACTTTGGTTTGATGAAGGGCTACGTCCCTAAAACAATGTTTAATATTTTGGGTTTGTAATCGGTCCATAAGGGCCAAAGACAATTTGTTTTTTCAAGTGTTGGGTTGGTTCAACACTTTTAGGTAACTAGGGTAAAAGACTTTTCTTGGCTTTGTCTGGGTTTGAAAAAAACATTTTCCGATTGGGATAACCTTTTTGAAAATGAAAATAGAAGGTTGACATGTTTAGTTTATTCGGAGATATTGTCAACTTGCGATGGATGTAAGAATCCTTGCAGTTTCTTTGATTGACATGTAAATGTCAATAACCTTTTGTTCTTAGGTGGCATGAATATGCCACAACCAAATTGAAAAATGCTTAGGGTCAAAACACGTTGGTTGAGTGGAGATGGGTAATTCGTATATATTAAACATACGGCCCCATCACACACCTCAATCAAGGTTGACATCGTACGCTCAAGGCGAGGTGTTTAAACCTTATTGAGATGAAAGAAAGTAATTTCTTTATACCTTTGAAGGGATTAAGTACCTTTAACGGAGGTGAGATGGTCAGTCTCAAGCGGTTGTCTTCATGAAAATGTGTTTTGAGATGATGACCTCTTGCAAAACAATAAGAAAGTGAAAGATTTTGACATCTATTCTGATGTCACTTTTTTTTATTTGATAAAAGGAAATAGAAAAGTACTATATTTTTGCGAAAATCCTATTTAAAAAAGAAGGAAATAACTTAAAAAAGATGATCATACCTGACTTTGTCAGTATTAAGATGTCAGCTTCCTGGAATGATGTTAACATCTTTAATGTCGCGCGGTTTATTCGAATGCTTCATGTTTTCTTGCAAAACAGAAATACGTTAGGGGTGGGTGTTAGCTTAGCTAACACCCTTCCGATGCTTAAGTCAGTAAATGTTCAAAAGATAAACAAAATTGAAAAGTACTTTTATTGAAAATAAAACTGTAAAATTCATACCTTGGTTTTATTTGCAATGGAATGTAGTTATTGAAACTTACATAAAATAGGATTTAAGGTGAATGGCATTCCAGCTCCGGGGGATCATTGTTCCATCTAAGGTTGATAGCCAATATGAACCTTTCCCTGCTTCAGCATCAACCAAATACGGTCCTTCCCATTTGGGGGCCAACTTTTCAGCATTGATCTCTCTTGTATTTTGAAATACTTTGCGTAGGACTAGATCACCAACTTGGAATTTCCTCAATCTAACATTTTTGTTGTAGGACTTAGCTATCTTCTGTTGATATGCCGCCATCCTGATCTTGGCTAAATCTCTTAATTCGTCAATGGTATCTAGATCATGACTTAGGTTGATGTCGTTCTGCTCAGGTGTCAACAACCCATATCTGGCAGTAGGGACGACGACTTCTGCAGGGATGACCGCTTCTGCACCAAATACTAAAGAATAAGGGGTCTGGCATGTTGCCTTCTTTGGTGTTGTTCTATTCGCCCAAAGGACAAACGGAAGCTCTTCTGCCCATCTTCCTTTCTTTTAGTCTAGCCTCTTCTTTAAGTTGTTGATGATAATCTTGTTACTTGATGCGATCATGATCCCTTGGGACAGACGGGGTTATACAAGAACGAGATGTGAATATTACTACAATCAAAAGTCAAAATAGTAAAAAAAAAAAAAAATGACAATTTTAATTCTTTCACTAATTTCGTACCGAGACCGTGCCATTCGGCAAGGGATGTGAATCCGATGCAATTCACCAAACTTAGATGTTAAATAGCCCGTTGAGAAAGGACATCCCATTAAACTTTATTTTCATCTTGAAAAGTTGTTGTTTAACCATACATATGATAGTTTGATATATAAAATAGTTTGTTATTTTCATATTTGGTCAATAAAACAGATGGAGAGAAGGTGTTTTTTTTTTTTTTTTTGTAATTATCATTTACCCTCTTTCCCGTACTCGGGTTACAACCATGATTAAAACATCATAGTTATCATGGGATTTTATTTTCCCACATTGTCCCCTTTTCATACTGCCCCCTTCCATAATATCCCGGGCATTTTAGTAGTAATTCTTAAATAATACTACTTGTCATCTAATTCTGAAAATTTATTATCAAGCGTTATTATCATTATAGTTCATAAAACATTGATTTATCTATGATTAATAAATAATTAAATCTAAAAATTGAATACATTAGATTATGAATAATTATTTTTACACATTTTATTTATGTATAATGGTGGTAAATTTTGAAATATTATTTATCAAGTTTATAAGATTTAATTATTTTATTTTGTTAAAAATATTGATTATTTAATATTTGAAGAAAGGAATTCCATTTTCTCAAGTCTCAGTTTTAGTATTTGCATTTGAATTCTTAAGAACTAATACTCATTTCTAACTAATCAAATCTTTACATTACATGCAAGGCATATGTGATTTAAATGAGTTTTTTTTTTACGAGTTACATCAAAAGCCCTAAATTTAGCAAATTTTTGTACTTTATACTCTAAATTGTCAAAATATAAAAATTAAACCTTGAATTGGTACATTTGCATGGACATTAGGCGAGGTAAGTAACAAGTTCGTCATTGTCATTGTACTATTGATCTCTTTACCTCTTTGTCCATAAGCTATTTTTTTACGATTACGTCCCTAAAATAGGTACTTAATTAACCATGTCATCATTCGTCTCATTTTCGTCAAATCGCCGTCAAATCAGTCTATGCGGTGACGTCAAAAAAATACTAAGATGGCAATTTGTACGAAAATGAGACGGAAGGATACATAGTAAACTAAGTGCCTAGTTTAGGGACGTAATCGTAAAACAAAATAATTTAGGGAAGAAAAGGTAAAAAAATAATTGTTCAGTGATAATCTTGGTACTTAACTCGACATTAAGCTCAATTTTGTACTCTACACTAATAAATGTTACTTATGAAATATCAAATAAAATGAATACAATATGGAGTAGTAATTATGAAATATATATAAATTATGCTAAAAGTAAGAATTTGGGAAAAAAAAAGTATTTTTCCTCCTAGATTAGAAAAACATGTTTTTAAAATGTGCAATTACATTTTTGCAAGTAATCAAAACTTGCTTTAAAACATGCATTGGTATTTTTATAAATAACATAAACTTATTATAACAATTGTGACTCATTAACATTATCATTGACACTCCTTAACATATACACTATCACTCTTTTACACTAATATTGACACTATTTAATACTATTTTCGGCCCTTTTTCCACACACGATAACACTCTCTAATATACACTAACACTTATTAACAAGTGTTAAAAGTGTCAACTTTGAATGTTTATAAGTATCTATTCAAATATTTATAAGTTTCACTATTTATGAATGACTGATACTTTGTAATATTTGCACTTAATACACGAAAAAATTGCACGCCTTTTAAAAAATTCTTTTTCTAAAATATCAGGAAAACGCGTTTTTCCCTCACCTACTTCTACTTAAATACTCTTTCGGTTCAATAATAGGCCCTGCGACGTGAGAGTAATTATTTATATTTTAGAGAGCAAATCAATTGACAATAGTTTAAATTCAAATAATGCATTACCAAAAAATTGTGATTTATGACTTGTATTTATAGGTATACCAGATAGTGTTATGTCTTGTATAGGAAGTTAGCAGAGATAAAGAGTCAAGTCCTACTCAGATCCTAATTACATGATGTTCTTATTGTAGTAGAATTAGAAGAGCCTTCTATTCGTATACCTAGTATGCCTGCTACTCGACATAATGTGCTGGTCAAAATAGGGATATGCCGGTATGAGAGATGCCTAAGGGTAGGGAAGCTCACCCTTAAAAATGCAGCTCAGTTGTTATGGATATTGGCTCTGGTCGACCTAGGTGTATGCTCTGGTCGACATAAATCAGTTCTCTGGTCGTCCTAGTCATAGGAATGGATACTTATGTACAACTTGACATAGATCAGTTCTCTGATCGTCCTATTCATTGGAATGGAAACTTATGCCTAGGTCGACATAGATCAGTTATCTGGTCGTCCTAGTAATAGGAATGAAAACTAATGTCCAAGTCGACATATGAACTAGGACGAGTTGGAAGTGACGATCATAGATAGGGAAGTCCATTCCGTACGTCGTATTTATTACTTGTGTATATTTTTCATTGTGCTCAATGCATTGGGCTTTGCCCGTTTTATGGCACATGGTAATACTCGATTTATACCGTTCAATTTGTATAATACTAAACATTTTCAAATTATTCCTCTTCAAAATGAAATTTGAATATTTATTTAGGACGGAGGGCAGTGAGTACAAGCCTTAACTAACTGAGACTTGGAAAACTTGTTTTTAAATGAAATTTGAATATTTCTTTTAAATGAAATTTGAATAATTTAAGACTGAGTGCAAGGGCATGGAGCAGAAGCCTTAACTGAAACTTGGAAAACCAATTTTCAATTTATGACGATCCGATTTGAGCCGATTCTAGTTTTGATCAGTACCCCAATTTGGTTTCTGGTTCACTTTGGGCATGTCTAGGCACCAATCCCCAATTTGGTTTTTGGTTCACTTTGGGCATGTCTAAGCACCAATCCACCAGCCCATTTGACTTCTGACTTCTGCTCCCCTTGGTACAAATCACAAATCCTCTTCATTCAAGATACTTGTCAATGTAACAAAATTGAGTTCAATTTCTTAAAGCCATTGGTTCGAAACCTTCCTCCCCCCCCCCCCCAAAAAAAAAAAATCCAAAATAACTATTCGACTCAATAATCCAAGAAAATAACTGCAATTGCACTCTATTTTCATTAGAGAAGTTCTAGGTAAATGAAGATAAAAGTCACACCACAAAGCTGATTGCCTGGGTTTATTGACAGTTTGCTTAGAAAGAGAGAGACATGTATGTACAAGCAAAAGCAATCGAAAAACTAAAAACATATGGATTTGTACAGTTTCATATCTTCTGACTTTGTAATTGGATCATGATGATAGCTCGTCGTCCTCTGTAACTTCAGTCTTGCAAATGGGACACCATTTCTTGAGCCGTAACCAATGATTTATACATGAAGCATGAAAACCGTGCTCACATCCCAATCTTCCAATTTCATCTCCAATACAATACTCTTCCTACAGATACATTCAAGATGCCATAAACAGTTAAAGTGTAAAGCAGCAAGCAGCTAACTTTAAGATAAGATACTAAACCTGGCTCTCTTTTAACTTCATTTCATCAACATGGCTTTCATAACGTGCAGAAAAATCAGGCTTGCAGGAATGCACAAAAAAAGGGTAACAAAATGTACGCAAGAAATTAGACATTTGACAAGTCAAACTTTTTACACAGGAGCTTACAAAATCTACAACTAAGAATCAGGCTTGCAGGAGGATTGCACAAAAAACAAAAATGAACCATTGGGAAATACTTCATCCATGTGGCTCCTCATCGTATCATTGGGTAAATACTTATCCATGCAAAGGCATAAAAAAGAACCATATTTGACAAGTCAAACTTTTTAAGGATGTGAGCACAGGAGCCCAACACCCTACTTCCATTAGAAAAGAAGATAATTTTCAGTGATACGAAGTCCCAATAAAGGTAGCAAACAAGAAAAAACTTAAAAGAATTTTTTTTGAATTAAACCCAAATTGAAACACTGAATCGTCATATGGAATCATCAATTGAAAAAAAAAATAAGAAAAAAACTTAAAAGTAGAAAAAGGTAGGGAAAATTTTGGAAAAGGAAAAAAATATACTAAAAAATCAAATACAAATGTTTTTTTTTTAATGCTTTGTATGTTGAGCACTTGCATTTTTCACATTCTAACTCATATACTCTCAGTCCCTAAAGAGTGTCCATTTTTCCAAAAAATAAATTATAAAAGTTGCTAAATGAGTGTTCATTCTCCACAAGTTACGAAATACACCAATAATGAACTTCGGACTGTAAAGAGTTCTTATTGGATCGTTTTAAACTCCCAAATTCGAGTCAATCATTTTAGTCTGGGGTAATGTTAATACATTTCCCAAGAGGAGAGTCCTATTCCCTTTTGAATAAATATATAGTTGATCTCCACAATATACCTTGTAGACTTGAGGAAGAAAATAGTAGTCTCACACATTTGACACCATTTGAGGTTAACTTGTGACATTAAAAGCAAGAAATGGAAGGGTTTCCACTATCCACTGATTTGAACCACTTGAAAGTTCAAAACAAAGATCATATAGTCAAAAATTTCTAACGCTAATAGGGGACTCACATTTTAGGAAGAAAGGAGTATTGTTAATCAGGGATGAATTGAGTGTACTCTCAAAAGGATATTTATAGCCAAGTAGCATTCTTAGGTATTTTCCCTATAAGTTGTCAGCCAATCATCCATCTTTACTTGATTAGGTTAATATACCCATCTTTCTTCACCTTCCACACAACCAATTACACGGGCTCACAGAACTCAAATACCAAATCAAAGCCTATTCCTCTCGCACATTTCTTTAACCACTACTCCAACTGCTCATCCTCTTTCATGATTTATAAAATAGCTAAGCATTTAAATGAGGTCACGAATACCAACGAGACTAGGGTTTCAATGCCCCTGCCACGAGGTATGTGTCCTCACACAAGCCCCTTTACAAACCAAACTAGTGATCGGGCCATTAGTGAGAATTTCTGAACAAACTGGGACAAATAATAAAAAAAGGTCCTGACCCAACCCAATGATCTTCCCCAAAAAAACAATCCCATCTTAAACAAGCAAATGAATGTGGGATTGAAAAAGATGAAAAAAAATGAATCAATCAATTTCGAGGACTAGTTTCAGTTGTGGAGGATCCGATGCTAGCATCACATCCATTACACACAATAGTTCTTGAGACTAGGTTACCTAGGTCAAGTCCTCCTTAGGACGATGAACTTTGTCACAAGCAGAGTGCTCCTTAGCCTCCTCTCCCCCCCCCCCCAATGATAGCTAATTGGTCTTGGTTAAGGAACAAATATGCTCTCGTGGGTTTTAAGGTTTACCAATGCTACAACTTTGAATTAACTGCAGAATATGTATCCACCACATCATGGGTCTTCTATAGCCACATGGCCCACAGCAAGGTCTGATAAATGTTCCAAATCTTATAAACAGAATTGGTTCAGGGACTTGCATCAAGAATTGCAGTTGAGTTGAAGGGCAAAACTCCCAAAGCAAAACAGGTCAATTTATATGAAAACTTTGGACGGATTGAAAAATGTTATTCAAAATACATATCCCCATGCAGTCACGAGTACACTGGTAGTTTATTAAAACGAGAAAGTGAGTCTTTTCTTAGGGATATATTAAGTAAAGATGGGCATAAAATATCTTTCTGTACAGGCACGAGAACAGTGGTAGTTTGGTAAAACAAGAAAGTGAGTCGTTTATTTGGGATATTAAGCAAAGATGGGCATAAAATATCTTTCTGTACAGGCAAGTACCAAACAGAGGCTTCAAAGCACAGATTCAAACTAAAGGTGCTCAAAACGTGAATAATGACCAAGAATATACCTGTTTTAAAATTTGGTTTGGCCAACAAAGTCATCTCGACTTGAACTATACTCCCTTTGTCCCACTCGAAAAGACACAAATTTCCATTTTGAGTGTCCCATTTAGAAAGGCACACTTCCAAAGTAAAAACTTTTTAATACTTATTTATTCATGAGACCCACTTGTCATACCCGCAATAATTATCCACTTACTATTCCATACCCTACATTCTCTCTCCTACCTCACTTTTCATACTCACAACACTTGCTCTACTATACACTCTTCTTAATTCCCGTGCAAGACCTATTTTGTGCCTTTTCGGGTGGGACGGAGGGAGTATATGTTTTGCACATATTCTCCCAATAATCTAGGCTTATTGCAGTCGAGGAAACAAAAGGCAAAAAATAAAAAGGGAAATTATGTTCAAAAGTTAGATCACCTGACAGATACTGCATTTGATGTCATCTCCATCCCCACTATCTACCACGCGACTATCCTTTGAAAAAGAAGGTTGATAAATGCCTATTTTAAGGCATTTTGACAATGCTTCTTCAGAGAGGGCCGTGCTCACAGTACCCATTTCCTCCTCTAGAGCCAACAATTCCTGTTTGAATTAGAAAAAGTTACCTCTCAAGGTCAGGTAAATACAATAGACACGCATATTAAGAGGGCCACACAACAAACCTCATATGACATGTTATCGATATCCAATCTCATATCCCTGTGCTGGTCATAGAAGCTAAGTCCACCAAGGAATAGATTTGTCTCTAGAGAAAGTAATTGCTACAGACATTAAAAAAAAAAGTTGAATGAAGATGTACAATTGTATACGTTCAAATTTATTTCTGCTATTACTTTTTAATGCTAGTGTCTACTTAGGTAATGAAGAATACCCAAGTGTTTCTACCTCATATGTCAACTCCTCATCTTGTTCAATCCTTTCAAGTGCTAATAGTACCTGCAGGTTGTGGCAATAGGCAATAAGTAAAACAGTTTTGCTTACACAGTACGTATAGTAAACCCCCCCCAGGTCCCCACTCTAAACCAATATAAAAAAGAATCTTGTGATATGATCTAAAGGTAATACCTCCGCAATCCCATCAGCAGTATATCGCCGCGGCCCATCACGATTAACTAAACGAGTAATGCCACGGTCTGCAGACGTAACTGGAATTATACTATTAGATAGAGTATCACTACTAGTAGGGCGAGAATTAGAGTTTGAACCACTTGATGAAGTATCAGCAGAAAAGCGGTACATTTCGGGTTGAGGCAAATGTGGGGTCAACATAGGGGACTGAGTCGAGGATGAATCGTTTCCTTGTAGCTGATTAAAGCGGCCCACCCTAATGTTACCACCAACTGTCTTCCGAGTTCTAACCGATGAAATACCAACTTCCCTTGCACCAGGGGAACTTTTCACTTGCTTTCTTTCCGAGATAGAGATTACACTTGTAGAAAGGGGTAGGCGTCTCTCAAATGATGATGGTTGACCCACCTTCTTCCCCCTAATGGACGAACTGCTTTCGCCTTCGGTACTTCTCTTCTTTATCACATCCCCCCTTCTACCGCTGTTCGATTCATAGTTTAAAGCACCACGTGGGAAGGCATCTGACGTTGAATTGCATCCTAGATTTTTTAATCCATACCTGCTTGTTTTATAATTTTCCCGTGGTCCCCGACCAGTATTTTCAGATGCAGAAGAGCATGTGGAACCAAATGTATTATCTTGGTTGACCACCGCAGATTTTTTACTATACACCTTCCTAGTACTAGTATTTGATGCTATACCCAAGCGACCCACTTCTGTCAGTGTAACTTTACTAGACTTAGCATCTCTAGATTCTGACATAAATTCTGAGCGGATCTTCCTTGATGAGGAAACAAGTTCCTGAACATCACCCTCATCCCGAACACTACTGGATTCTGACGAATCCGTTTCTGTCTTAGGGGACAGCTTTTTCTGTGATCCCTGGAAAGATTTTCTGACACTACTTACTGTATTGGGAGTCTTGGAAGAACTTCCAATAACTTCCTTGCCCGTTGAAGAACGGAAAGAAGGCCTCAAGAGTTTCGGCCTCTCTGAAGATCCAATTTGAGCACCTTTTGTATGATTAAGCCGTCCACTGCATCCAAGTCGGTTGCAAAACTGAGCGTTTCTATCCCTACAGTCAGATGCATCTCTCAAAACAAGGCCTGATCCCTTTCTAAGAGCAGCAATCCCACCAAGTCCTCTTTTACCAGAGTATTCATCCATGTGTCTAGTATACACCTTTAATCCTGCAAGATCAGTTTTTTGTTCCAATTAGGCCGTCCTTTGGGTTTATAATTACAAAAATTAAGATCAAAACACACTTTTGCATGACTACTAAATTATGCGAGGACAAAAACTTCACCTGAAATGGGGAAAACTAAAGACAATAGTCATAATTATTACTCCCTTGGCCCCAATATAAGAGTAACAATTGACCAAACACGCAAATCCATAAAAATAGTTTGAAATTGGACTAATTCTCTAAACTGCCCCTTAAAACATTTGAATTCAATACTAGGGGGTAATATTTGAATTCCAAATAGGCAGGAAACGAAGGTTCTATTAGACAACGTGTTGTAAGAAGGTTTTGATGATTTGTTGTAAAAGGTTTCTTTTAAGGAAATGTTAACGAGAAATTCATTACAGTAATTACTACGTATGATATTTTCCCTGAAGATGGAAAACAAAGAAAACTTACAAATATGGAGATAACAAAGAGAGAGAGAGAGAGAGAGAGAGAGTAAATTAAGTGTCAAGACTCATTAAAATTTATCACTGGAAGCAGAAACTTCATGTAGGAAGTCTGGTTTAAAATCCATGGGGACTATATAGCATTGAGGTATGTTTGTAAGGCATCAGAGAATGAACAAAAAAGTGTTTAGGGCAAGAGTTTAAGACGCTCATCCAACAAAAGAAAAGCCAAATTCAAGACCATCAGAACATATTCAAATATGACAGCTAATTGCGAAAGTAGAAGCCTTGATTATTTTCATGTCTGCTTGAGCAAAAACAGAGAGAGAGAGACAAAGACACATACCCACACATATATATACACATATCTATATATATAAATTGATATATATATATATACATACATACATTTACGTGTGTGTTCAAAATCAAGGGAAATCGAAAATCAAGCTATAGTTCGAGCTTGAGAAGAGCTGCTGAAGAGATGAAAACTTGAAATACAAAACCCTAAACATGAAACCCAAATAGAATTAAACACTGAAAACTAGGTGGCATATATGTGTGTTGTGTGTGTGTGTGTGTGTATATATATATATATATATATATATATATATATATATATATATATATATATATATATTCATCGATAATCAACCCGTGTTCAATCAATTGACCTAGGAGCTTTAGTAAAAATGAAAGCTGGAATAGAAACCTCAAAATAAGAACCCCAAATTGAATTAAACACTGAAAAGTGGGCTTATAATTTTTTTTTTCACGCACACAGAGATAAACATAAACTGATACACAACATATATTCAAAATCAATGGACATCGACAATCATCGCAAATTTAATCGATCAAACTAGGATTAAACAAGACCCCCAAAACACATAATCACCCCCGCCCCGCCCCCCAAAAAAAAAAAAAAATAGAATCACGATATCAATTAAAATCATCAGAAGATAGAATTGTATTTTTAGACCCAGACGCCATAACTCAAAAATAGAATATAATCAAACATAGAATCGTGATATTAATGAAAATCATTGGGAGATAGAATCATCCTTTTGACTTACCCTTTTCTTCGTCTTTCCTGTTCGTCCTGGTGGTAATGGAGTTGAAAAGCATAAAGCTGGAGAAAGAGAAAGAAATATGAATGGATTGCACAAGAAAAAAAGGGGTATTTTCTTATTCCTTTTTGTTCAGTTTCAAGGGAGAGAGAGAGAAACGTGTTGTGCTATGTAAGATCCGAGGCTGATGGGAGAGGGATATTAATAATCTGTGTAAAATATTCAATAGATAATGGATTTGGGCCAATGCAGTTCTCGTACAATCGGGGTTCTCGTACAATCGGGCTCGGGCTATTTTAAGTGATGAGATCGTACGTGAGGTGAATAGAAGGATAAAATAAACAACTCTGAGAAAAAAATATTTAAATTATTTTTAAATGATCCAAAAATTTATGAATAGTTAAAATTAAAATAAACGAGTAAAATGAGACGATATTGAACTGCCTGCCTTCACCGATCCCACTATATAATGGAAGAGGAGGGAGAGAGAGAGAGAGAGAGAGAGAGAGAGAGAGAGAGAGTCCAGGAAAGAAATGCTAACAAACAAAAGGCTGAAATGCCGTCCTGCCAATTGACTCTCTTGTTTCAATCTCAGCTGTTGGATGAAATGGTCAAAGATCGCCAGCCGTGTGTTTGTAACTCCTACGTCATGCTTTCTTTCAAACCTACCACAAGTTATCATAACTAATTAAAAACTTTAATTTTTTAATCACTACCTAATTCTATCTTAGGTTATTAATTGATTTTATTTTTGCTTAGTTTGTTAGGTGGATATAGGGGTGTCCAAAGCGGAACCAGCCCGAAATTGTGGAATCGGCCCGCAATCGAAACCGTCTCGAATCGGAATCGACAGTTTGGCGGTCCAGTTCCGATTTCTACTTTTCAAAAATTGTGAACCAACGATTTTGAACCGTCGAAATCAGAACCGTCAGTTCGAACCGCCGAACCGGAACCAAAACCGTAACAGGAACCATAACCGAAACCGTCAGATCCGTCAGAAACTAGTCGTTTTGCCCGTTAGCTAACAGCTAGTTGACCAAAAATAGCCGTTTTTGACACCTTTTTTTGCCATCAGTCCTAAAAATAAATTTGTAATCTTAACAAATTTCCTCAACTATAAATATCATCCTCATCTCCTCACATTTTTTCCAACAAACTCCATTAACTCTTTCTTAACTTTCTCTAACGAATTTCGTTAAATTCTTTGATTCTCAAGCTCAAATCATAATTCAACTTTCTTATTTTCATTCAATATCCATATTTCTATCCAACATCTTTATTTCATATATTTTCATATTTTACATTATGAATATTCTTAAGAACCTCACAAGCAAGAAGGGTAGAAGACGAGTGAAATCTTCTTCTCAAGCACCACCACCACGATTTGCTGAAAATGAAGGTGGTCAATTATAATATATGGGGATTTCGGGGCAAAATGAGGTGTAAGATTGGGAAGATGATGACAAAGTGGAAGAGATTCCAAATTTTGTACCACCACAAAATGTTGATAATCTAACTCCAACTACTCAAGAAAGTGATGGCAATACTTTGGAAGCCACAATGGGAGGGCGGCGGCGTAAAGCAAAAAACAATCCCCCTTCCGTTCCAAGAACCAAGAAAAGTGAATCCAAAGTATTCACGAAATTCTACAAAAAAGTTTCCGTTGACGCGACGGATAAGAATTTCAAAGCAATATGCAACTTTTGTCCAACAAATAACAAACAAACATATGATTATTATACCGGTGGTAGATACGGTACTTTGAGAAGGCATACAAGAGAAAAACACCCCGGGGAATATGACATAGATACCACTCAAGCCAATTGCAAGGATTCGCTTCTTCGAAAAATATTGGTACGTCTTCTCAAACTTCTTCTAATTTATTTTCATATAATCATCTAACTCATAGAAGAGAAATGGCTAAATTTGTTTGTAAGCAATCTCTTCCCTTTAATTTTTCCGATAACGAAAACTATGAACATTTAATTAGATGTTGTTTTAATCCCGTCGCTAGCAAAGTAGCTCGTACAACCCTAACACGAGATGTTTAAATATAGTAGGAGAATATAAATTGGATTTATGTAATATTTTTGCTAATTTGTCATCTAAAGTTTCTATTTGTTCCGATATATGGAGTGATAAAAAAATAAGACATTTTTATATGTGAGTAACATGTCATTGGATTGATGATTCTTGGAAAATTCAAAAGAGGTTACTTGCATATAGATTATTTGATGAGGCACATACCGCACATAACATAGCTCATATGTTACAAACAATTTTGCATGAATATAATCTTGTTGATAAAGTTTTTTCAATGTCTTTTGATAATGCTAGTTCTAATATCACTAGTTTGCCCGAATTAGTTTTAGTTTGTAGACCATTACTAGGTGGTAGTTTTTTCATATTAGATGCATTTGTCATATTTTAAACTTATGTGTGCAAGATGGTTTGCGTGCTTTAAAAACATCTATTAATGCAATTAAAGATGTTGTTTATGATATTATGAAAGTATCAAAAATTACAATGCTATGGAAGCAATATTGAACAAATCATGGGAAAAAACAAAAAAGATATCCAATAGATGTTCCAACTAGATGAAATTCCACCCTTCGTGTTTTAGAAGAAACTTATGCTTGGAAAAATGAAATTTGCATGTTTTTTGGATCCATTAATTATGGTAACCAGTATGGTACAGACTTATACTCCCTCCGTCCCAAGAAAAGTGTCGCCATTTTAGGCCCGGCACGCAAATTAAGGAAAAAAGTAAGAAGAAA
Organism: Adenophora triphylla var. japonica; assembly: GCA_022495995.1. Taxonomy (NCBI): domain Eukaryota; kingdom Viridiplantae; phylum Streptophyta; class Magnoliopsida; order Asterales; family Campanulaceae; genus Adenophora; species Adenophora triphylla. The sequence goes on along the minus strand of JAFEMH010001606.1, from coordinate 360,944 downwards.
AAATGTTGTGAGTGTAATTTGAAAAGAGGAGAGAGAATTAGTGAAGGAAATAGTAAATTTAAAAAGTGTTGTGAGTGTAATAGTGTTTTAGGAGAGAGAATGAGTGGAGGAAATAGTGAGTGGTGTAATAGAATATTAATAAAACATTTTCATTTTAGGAAAGGTGACGCTTTAAATGGAACGCCATTTTAGGTAAAAAGTGACGGATTTCCTGGGACGGAGGGAGCATACTACACAATGGGAAGAATGTGCAAGTATGATTAATTTGTTGAAGAAGTTTGAGGCGGCAACCTTGGCGTTATCCGGTACGTATTACCCTACTTCTACTTTAGTTGTTGATCATTGTGTGGAAATTTCTAGTATATTTTCCGAATTTAAAGATGATGTTATTCTTAAATATTCGATTTTCAAAATGCGAGAAAAGTGAAAAAAACATTTGCTTAACATTTTCGATATTTTTTGGTTGCTACGTTATTAGATCCTATAGTTAGAGAGTATGGTTTAACTCAATTATTAGAATATTATTATTTGGTGGGAGATCCCAATATGCCTAACGTAAGTCAAAAAGTATATTTTTATAAATTTATCAGGAATACAAGTCAATATAAGGTGATGCATATGCAACAACAAGTGAGCCTTCTTCTTTGGTACTTCAACATTCCTCATCATCATTTGTTGCAATTTTTTATGGAAGACAACAATCTCGTGGCGGTGTTAATGGCGAATTTGATAAATATTTAACCACCGAATTTGAACAAGAAAATCCATTTGATATTTTGAGTTGGTGGTCAAGGAGAGCACACGCTTTTCCTATCATTTCTAGAATTGCACGAAAAATACTTGCTTGTCCCACATTAACGGTTTCGGTGGAGCAAGCTTTTAGCATTGATGAGAATATGGAGCATAATCGTCACAATTTTTCATCCGCTAGTTTTGAAGCTTGTAATTTGTTGAATGATTGAATTAGAGCGGAAATAAGAAAGCAAGAAGACGCACCAACGGATCTTATTGGTGGCGAAGGTGAGTACTTTGATGAAACTAAATCGGGAAGCGATTAAGGTAAGTACAATGTAATTTATTTAATTGTTGCTGATGGATGTGATTTTACCCATCCAAAAGATATGTTCCTAAGCTTATTTTCTGTTCAATACCTTGAGAATTTAATGTATATTTTAGTGTTTTGATAGTTCAGGGACTGAAGTGAAACAATGTTGAAAATAGAGAATTTGAGCCCACTTTGAAAGTTTAAGGTCCAAGTTGTAAATCTTGGAAGTTCAGGGACCAAACTGAAAGTATGGAGAATTGGGAGAAATTTGATTTTATGAAAGATCATGGGCCGAAGTGAAAATATAAAATTTCAAGGACCAAGATGCAAAAGAAATTTTTATAATGACCAAAGTGCGAATGTGGCAATTATTGCGAGACGAATCCGAAGGAAAAAGACCAAATTGGCTGTTCAATTGGACGACCTCGCACAGAGAGATGGGCGACCGCCGGCATGGTTTGGGCCATCAAATTGGTTGGGCTTGGAAGTGGTGGGCTTGGCATGTGAGCTGTTCTGGGCCTGAAATTAATCTATTCACACGGCTTTGTTCAATTTAGGTTATTATATAAAGGAGTAATTCTTTTTTTAGACGAGGGAGGAGAGAGCCGAGCACTATTCCGAGAACAGCAACATCAATTAGTTCCACCATTTGTATCCGCCCCGTTTCGATTCAGGTTTATGATTTCTGTTTTATTTTTGTAATTATTATGAGTAGCTAAATAATTTTATTCGCGGATTGGATGTAACAATTGTCGAATTCTTATGCTAGTAATATTTTAATTCTTTCACACTTTTCTTTTTCTTGTTCTTGTTCAATGGAATTTGCTTAATTTATTTTTGAGCTTCAAACAATATTGATTGATATTGTTGGTCTTTAAATTACTAGGATTTAAATTACTACACTTGCGTGGGTAGTTTTTACATTGGCCTAAATTCCATTGAATAGATTTAATTGAAGACCTAGCGGAAATCAAACAAATCTAAAATCAATTGTTCCTTGGATTTTAATGCATTACTTGTGTGTTTTGTAGACCTAGCGGAATACAACACATAGAGGTAATAATAGGGTTGCAATTCGGCCATCTAACCGTCCCAACTCTTATTAAAGTGAACGATTTCTTGAACAATATTAGTAATTGTTTTTATAAATTAGCATAGGAAGGAGATAGTTGTGAAACCCAATCCGTGAATCCTTGTCATTCTTGATTTCAATATTTGTTTTATTTTCATTAGTTTAATTTATTTGTTAATCTAGTTTAATCAATCAAATCAATCCCCCCCTTTTTTTGTTACTTTCTGCATTAATTAAATCAATTTGTTAAGTCACTCAAGTCTCTGTGGATTCGACCCTTGCTTGTGCATACTAATACAACGGTAGCTAGTACACTTGCTAGGTATTTTTATTATAAGAGGATTTTCATCCATCAGTTGCTGTAGTTTTATTATTAGTTAGAATTTAAATAATTATTGTAATAAAAAGAGGTAAAGGCTCCTAATATCCTCCCTTAATTATAAAAGGGTAAGGCTTGATTGTCCCCCTCATGTAATTTTTTCCAATGATTAATAAAATTTAAAGGGTAGCGTCCCTTTTTTCTTTTATTTACTTACATTTGTTAGTTTTTTTTCTATTTTTTTATATACCTTTTTGTAAAAAAAAAAATCACTAATAAACAACATCTAAAATATTATTTCCTAGTCAATAAAAAATTAAAAGAAAATAAAAAATAAATGTAGGGTAGTCCATCCCTCTTTTCTTCTATATACTTTCGTTTGTTTAGTTTTTTTTCTATCTTTTTCATATACCTTTTTTTTAAAAAATTACTAATAAACAAAGTTTAACATATTATTTCCTAATCAATAAAAAATTAAAATAAAATAAAAAATAAATATAGGGTAGTCCGTCCCTCTTTTCTTCTATATACTTTCGTTTGTTTAGTTTTTTTCTATCTTTTTTATATAACTTTTTGTAAAAAAAAATCACTAATAAACAAAGTATAAAATATTATTTTTAGTCAATAAAAAATTAAAAAGAAATAAAAAATGAATATAGGGTAGTCCGTCCCTCTTTTCTTCTATATGCTTTCATTTGTTTAGTTTTTTTCTATCTTTTTTTTATATACCTTTTTCTAAAAAAAATCGCTAATAATTAAAATCTAAAATATTATTTTCTAGTCAATAAAAAATTAAAAGAAAATAAAAAATAAATGTAGGGTAGTCCGTCCCTCTTTTATTCTACATACTTTCATTTGTTTAGATTAAAAAAAACCACTAATAAAAAAAGTTTAAAATATTATTTTCGAGTTAATAAAAAATTAAAAGAAAATAAAAAATAAATATAGGGTAGTCACTAGTTCGTCCCTCTTTTCTTCTATATACTTTCATTTGTTTAGTTTTTTTCTATCTTTTTTATATACCTTTTTGTAAAAAAATCACTTATAAAAAAAGTCTAAAATATTATTTTCTAATCAATAAAAAATTAAAATAAAATAAAAAATAAATAAGTGCCTCTTTTTTACCTTACGACGGTAACCCGTTTTGAAAATAGTTCTATTTCCCTGCTTGGTTTCGTCTTTTTCCTTTCTAACCTTTCTTTCCTTTTTTTTCCTTTCTTTTTCGTCTATCTTCCTTTCTTTCCCCTTTTCCCTCTCTAACCTTTCTTTCCTTTTTTTCCTTTCTTTTTCGTCTATCCTTGTCAGGCTTGATTGAAATGATGCTTGTTCTAGCATCAGAATAGGGCTTTGGGGAAGTCAAAAAGGACAGAGTTGTAACTTCTTCTTGACTGAACTTGTGTCAAATGCACTTATTATTACTGGTGATTCCTGTCTTTACTTCAGTCCTTTTAAAAATTTCACGATCGATCTACCACAATAGAACGGGGTCAAAATCCGAGCTCTAAATTCTTCATATTGTATTGAAAATCTAGGGTGCGGTTCTTATAGATCTAATTCATTGAAATTCCATCAAATAAAACGGAAGAATTATAAATTTCCAAAATAATAGATAGAAATACCGCAAATAGGGCCATTGCGACCCCCATCAAAGGGGGTGTTCCCCACCCAGGAGCTACTTTACCATATTCTGAATTCAATGGTTTTAATAAACTGCCCACATTCGTTCGTTTTGGACACTAGTCTGTCCCTCTTTTCTTCTATATGCTTTCATTTGTTTAGTTTTTTCTATCTTTGTATATACATTTTTGTAAAAAAAAACACTAATAAAAAAACCTAAACTATTATTTTCTAGTCAATAAAAAATTAAAAGAAAATAAAAAATAAATATAGGGATCAAATTGCAATTATGAAAAATTGGGGAGTAAACTGGCATTATAAACTTCAGGGGCTAATTGCAATACAATGAAAAAGGAGGAAAATAGCTGAAAAATAAAGCTGGTCGGCCAAGGACAAGAGTGGCTAAGACAAGACAGCAGCTGGCCGCACCGTGGCCGAGAAAATAGGGCCAAAGCCCGAGCGCGCAATCGCGTCAAAATCAGGGCGATCGCGCGATGGGCAGAAGAAAGGGGAGATCGCACGGCCAAAAGCGAGCGATCGCGCCAAAATCGTTGAATCGACGGTTCCGAACCGTGAATCGCCGGTTCGGAATCGGAACCGTGAACCGTGAAACAGCGGTTCGATTCCGATTTCACTTTTTCCGAAACCAAAACCTGACGATTTCAAATCAGAATCGAAACCATAAATGATCATCCCTACGTGGATACCTTGTTTAGCCACATACTTTTCTCCTTTTCTATATAAATATTTAAATTAAGCATACATCTTTAAGATTTGGCCAAAATCCAATTCTATTGTTTTTATTTCAATTATAATTATAGAATGATTTCACTCATAGTTATTAGAAAAATATACTTCGTTCATCCTAAAATTATCTTTCTATATTTTTTATTGTCATTGTGAAGAAATTTTAAGTTAATTTAATTATCCTAATAAACATCTAAAAATATTTATTAATATTATTTATAATTGTATATCAATAACAAATTTAAAATAAAACAATTAAATTAACTTAAATTTATTGCTTTTTTTTTGTACAAACTTAAACTAATTGCTCAAAGTACAAAGTACATTTGTAGGACCATCTTAAATAGCTTGGTGCAAAATTTGAACTATAATGGTGCAATTTTTGCACCAAATTTCTTCAACAATTGCTTTAAATCTTATTTCAAATAAAAATATTCTTAAAATATTCATTATTATTTCACTTATATAAATATATTACATTATCTATATTTTATATTATAAAATTGAGAAGAAACGATATAGCGCAACTCTAATTTTTGCACCAAATTTGGTGCAAAAAATAAAGTTGCTTCATAATATCATCTCAAACGGTACTTTAAAATTTCAAAATAGAGCATTATTTTGATCCAATGGTACTCTAAATCTTGCTATGTTATTAAGTAACTCTATTTCTTGCACCAAATTTAGTGAAAGAGATAGAGATGCGATATATCGTTTTCTTCTCTAGTTTTTTAGAAAATCTTTTTGAACGCAATAAAAGTGATGGGGACAAGCCTAATGAGTTGGTCCCATGTCCAAGTCAACCTAAAGGTCCATCAAATAGAGAGGGCCTATCAAGATGTCCCAATTCTACTAACCCATCAATCTATATCAGTCGACCATTGTGCGACCTTCCTTGGTCTCGACCCAGCTTCGTACGACATACGATCCACTCCTTATACTTTCTCTGCTCAGTTAAAGTACGAAGTCTAGTCGACCTTGATCAGTCAGACGACATCTACCAAACAACACGTACGTCTACCCACGTTGTCAGTTGTAACCGTCTCCTACAATCTCGGAGACCGTTAAGCCCACATTATCTCCGTGATTCATAGGATTCGTAAGCATCCCTCAAACAACACGAATATACTAGACCACATCCTACATGAAAAGGTAATGTCACTTGAGCTATTTTGAGATTAAGCATGTTTAATACGTTTTATTACACACAAAACTCTATATGATCATCATCACGCCACAGAGGGTTTTAGCCGGAGACCATCCCGACTGTTGGGTTTTGGGGTTACAAACGCAGCGGAAGAACTTAGAAATAACAATCAAAACCCTAGCCCTTAGATCCGTCTAGCATGAAGAGATTAGAAAATATATTTATGAAATAGAATTTACATACCTTGAATGCGATTTGTTTGTTCGAAATGAATCTTCAAAAGCAAATTCTCAAAACGAATCTCAAAATCGTTGATGAAGGTTTTGATCTTCTCCTTGTTCTAGGCCTTGTGATGAATCAACGATTGAAGTCTTCATACTTTTGGTGATAACTTAATCACCCTCTATCGGTAATCCACACGCGAACGGACCAAGAACGCTTCTTAATTGATTGCTAGATATCTGATCTCCGATTATTGAAACGATTTTCAATAATCAATGGCTAAAAGTGTTTTTGATCTTTGATTCTCAATCTAGATCTCAATTTTAGTATTTCATAAACCCCAAAATTACACATGTGTTTTTGGCTGACCAAAGGGTTCTATTTATATCAAATATAAATCCCTAACTATTAGGGAAAGAATCCTTGTCAAAAACCAAAACCAAACCAGCAAAGGAAAAGCGTACGGACAGATTTTAGCCGCTAGCACGAGTCGTGCTCAAGAGCACGACTCATGTCTTATGGCCTAGTCTGTCGCACGACCCAACGAGCCAGAATCTCTGTTTGCAAAATCAATGGGCACGAGTCGTACTGCTCTCTGATACAGTCGTCCCTTCTTGCGGCACGACTTGGGCCAGACTGGGATGAGTCGTCCCCTGAGCCCAGATTTCACCATTTTAGCCATTTTCAATTCGTTCATTTGTGTGTGACCCTTTAGAAAATATATTTTATGTTGCTAGTGAGTTAAAACATCAACCTCACAAGACATAAGTGACTTCTAGCAAATCATTATGTCCACCCAATTAAATATAACATCAAAGCTTGATTCCTTGATAATCAAATGTCATAATCCCTTTGTCCACGATGTCCAATTGAACATGAGTCATGGTCTATGTCAACTCATTCCGTTCAATGCTTTCTCGATTCTGAATATGCTGATAATCCAAATGCATTTGATCTCTATCAAATCACTTGAGTGTGACCACACATTTCATCAACACTATTCATCGAGGGGCCCAAGCAAACATCTTTCTCAAATAGAGAGGGACAAATCCCGTCTTGACTTATCATTCTTCCCTACATGAATCCAATCGTGCCAACATAGCCCTTATTGCTATCCGATTAAAGACAGTGTTAGACTATATCAAACACAATGTTCATCACGTGAAAGACGATGATAATCTCAGGTTCAAAGGATTCAATGACACGACTATCATGAGATTTAATCATGACAACAGACCATGTCATAAATCTCATAAGTAGGTCATGTCCAATACTTGTTCTCTAGCACGTATCCATAAGTGTAATGTGCATCTCCATGCATATAATCATCTCCATGATTATTCATTACCAACTTATACTAGTTGTTCTCAACAACTAGGGACACAGTTCAATATAATAAACATGCAAACATATAATGAACAAAATAAACATGCTCTATAATAAATGATAAAGATGATACATAACGGTTCAATTTTAAACATAACTATAGCCTAGGGCACTACACCAATAATCTCCCACTTGCAATAGGCTCCATCTATGTATCGAATACCCATGGACCTCACATGACCATCATGCTTTGCTTGTGCGAGGGGCTTTGTAAGCGGATCCCCAAAGTTATCATCGGTTGATACTTTGCATATCTTAACGTCTCCCCGATCAATGAACTCTCGAATGAGATGGAAACGTATAAGTATGTGTTTGGATCGCTGATGTGACCTTGGTTCCTTTGCTTGCGCAATGGCACCATTATTGTCACAATAAAGTTCTACCGAATTAGTGATACTTGGAACAACTTCCAAGTCACTAATGAACTTCTTGATCCAAACTGCCTCCTTAGCTGCATCGGATGCCGCTATATATTCGACCTCGCAGTAGAATCGGCAATTGTACTCGCTTGGAACTCTTCCAACATATCGCACCTCCGTTAAGCATAAACACAAATTCCGATCGCGATCGGAAATCATCCTTGTCGGTTTGGAAGCTAGCATCTGTGTAACCTCTTACAACAAGATCTTCTTCCATCCCTCCAAATACCAAGAACGCATCCTTAGTCCTTATTAAGTACTTAAGAATCGTCTTGACTGCCATCCAATGGATCTCACCAGGATCAAATTGGTATCGACTCGTCATGCTCAAAGCATACGAGACATCGGGTCTAGTACAAATCATGGCGTACATGATAGATCCAATAGCCAAAGCGTATGAAACTTCATTCATCCTCTTTTGCTCATCAGTTGTCTTAGGACACTGCGTCTTGTTAAGAGTAACACCATGACCCATTGGCAAGTTGCCTCTCTTAGAATTTTTCATTTTGAATCTTCTAAGAACCTTGTCAATGTAGGTATTTTGACTCAAACCAATTATCCTCTTCGAGCTATCTCTATAGATCTTGATACCAAGGATGTAAGCGGCTTCGCCCATATCTTTCATTGAGAAACATTTCCCTAACCAAGACTTGACAGTCTGAAGCGCAGGAATGTCGTTTCAATGAGTAAGATATCATCGACATACAATAAGAGAAATAATACCATGCTCCCACTGAATTTCATGTATACACAAGGTTCATCTTCGTTCTTTACAAAACCAAACTCTTTGATTTTCTCGTCAAAACGAAGATTCCAACTCCTAGAAGCTTGCTTCAATCCATAAATGGATCTCTGCAACTTGCACACCTTGTTAGAATTTCTTGGATCGACAAAACCTTCGGGTTGTGTCATATACACATCCTCAAGCAGTTTTCCATTAAGGAAAGCGGTTTTGACATCCATTTTCCATATCTCATAGTCATAATACGCAGCTATGGCAATCAAAATTCTAACAGACTTAAGCATGGCAACAGGCGAGAAGGTTTCATCATAGTCTACACCATGAGTTTGCCTATATCCCTTTGCTACAAGCCTAGCCTTGTAAGTATGCACCTTCCCATCCATGTCAGTCTTCTTATTGAAGAACCACTTGCACCCTATGATTTTTACACCTTCGGGTGGCTCAATCAAGTTCCAAACTTGATTATCTGACATGGATTGCAATTCGGATTTCATGGCTTCTAACCATTTATCCGAATTAGGATCGGACATCGCCTCTTGATAGGAAGTAGGTTTGTCATTCTCAATGGCTTCCACTTCATTACTTTTCAACACGAGAAACCCATATCTCTCGGGTGTGGATCGTAACCTATCCGATCTACGATGGACTTGTGGATCTTGAACGGGTTCACAACTTCTTGTGGACTTGGTTCAGTCTCTACTATCGGTTCCATGTTATTTTCGGGTTCTTGAACTTCTTCAAGATCAACTTTACTCCCACTAGATGCTTTATTGAGAAACTATTTCTCAAGAAAAGTACCATATTGAGCAACAAACACTTTGTTCTCAACGCGGTTGTAAAAGTAATACCCCTTGGTTTTCTTAGGGTAACCAACGAAAATAACCTTGTCTGATTTAGGTGCTAACTTATCGGAGACAAGTCTCTTCACATAAGCTTCGCAACCCTAAATCTTCATGAAAGACAAACTAGGTTTTCTTCCATGCCACATCTCATGTGGGGTCTTAGGAGCCGATTTAGTAGGGACTCGTTCGGTGTGAACGCAGCTAGTCTCTAATGCATGTCCCAAAAGGATATAGAAAGGTCTACTTGACTCATCATCGAACGAACCATATCTAATAGGGTTCTATTCCTCCTCTCGGAAACACCGTTCCATTGTGGCGTTCCGGGTGGAGTCAACTCTGAAATAATTCCACAGTTTTTGAGATGATTGTCAAACTCTTGGCTCAAATACTCACCACCACGATCGGATCGAAGTGCTTTAATTGTTTTGCCAAGTTGATTTTGTACTTCATTTTGAAATGTTCTAAACATCTCAAACGATTCACTTTTGGACTTCATCAGATAGACATAGCCATATCTAGATAAGTCATCGGTGAATGTAATGAATTACCTAAATCCTCCCCTAGCAATGCTGCTCATTGGTCCACATACATCAGTATGTATTAAGCCCAATAAGTCACTAGCCCTTTCACTACTCTTAGTGTAGGGTGGTTTGGTCATTTTGCCAATAAACAAGATTCTCATATCTCATATGATTCATAATCATGTGAGTCTAACATTCCATCTTTGTGGAGTTTAGAGATGCGTTTCTCGTTTATATGACCAAGCCGGCAATGCCACATGAACTAGTTGTTCACGTCATTCGGTTTAGACTTCTTGTCCACGTGATAAACATTTTCAACACTATTTTGTTTCTCATCAACATCAAGAACATAAAGTCCATTAAATGAATTTGCAATACCATAAAGCATATTATTTAAATAAATATAAAACTTCTTATTATTAATAAGAAAATTATACCCTTCATTATCCAAACAATAAACATAAATAATATTCCTACTCAAATTCGGAACATAGTAACAATTGTTCAAAACAAGTACTAAGCCACTAGGTAAAGTTACATCATATATCCCTATGGCTAATGCAGCAACTCTTGCTCCATTCCCCACACGTAGGTCATCTTCACCTTGTTTGAGCAGCTTTCTATTCCTTAGTCCCTGCACATTTAAACAAATGTGAGATCCACATCCGGTATCTAATACCCATGAACTAGAAACAGAAAGGAAAATATCTATCATATAGATATCTGAATCAAAAGCAATCGCATTTCCCTTCTTCGCCTTTAGGCCTTCCTTGTAAGCCTTGCAGTTGCGCTTCCAATGACCAACCTCTTGGCAATGGAAGCAAACCGCATCCTTTTGGGACACTTTGGGTGCCTCTGTGGCAACGGCAACTTTTGCCTTAGGTTTAGCAACACTTGCTTTACCTTTGCCATCTTTCTTGAACCCTTTGTCTTTGTTAACCATTAACACAATATGGGTTCGGGGTTTCTTGATATTCTTCTCTGCAGTCTTAAGCATCGCATGCAATTTCGAGAGATTCTTATCCATGCCAGTCATGTGATAGTGCATAATGAAATGACCATAACTTTCAGGCAATAAATTCAATATCAAATTCGTGGCGAGTTCCAAACTCATCGGATTACCAAGCCTTTCGAGACGCTCAATGTGACCCTTCAGCTTAAGGACATGAGCTCCCACCGATTGCCCCTCTTGCATCTTGCATGCAGTTAGGTCCTTAACCACATCAAACCGCTCATTTCTTGCTTGCACTTGAAACATTTCCTTTAAGCGCTCAGCAAGATCAAATGTTGTCTCTATGTGCTCAAGGTCCTTCTGAAGAGCCTTAGACATAGTGGCAAGCATAAGTCATCAACATCTGTAGAATTATCATTATGTTTCTTATGTGCATCCCTATCTGCCGTAGAAGCATTTGCAGCAAGTTGAGGTGGAATGGGTTCATCGAGAACGTACAGTTTCTTCTCTTGCCTTAGAACAATTCTAAGGCTTCTAATTCAATCAGAATTGTTTGTACCCCTCTCTTCAAGCTTTTCCTTCTCAAGGACTGATCGCAGTGACAGGGGTTGGTTATTGTGATTAGCCATTCTACAATAAAATATGCAAACAATATAAGCATATATCAATATCAACACATTTATCATCTAAGAACAAATAATGTATTTCTTAAATACTCCCACTAAATTATACACCTTCAAACACAAACATGTATCATATAATCATAGTAGGCTAAGATCCATATTTCACTTGATTTTGGTTTAACTGAGTCAATGCCCGAAATCAAGCTATTTAGGTAGAAACATCAATCATATCACTATATGACTCTTAGATCTTTTATGAGATTTCCTTAGTATCTATCATATGTCAAAAACATGTTTTAAATCTCATCTATGCCTTGGGTCAAATCTCATTTGAAAGCACCAATTAAGTCAAAAAAAAAATTCAAACGTATGAGACATGGAACGATGCACCTAACTGAGTCAAAACTACATCAACCATTATCTCATCTTGATCACAAATTAAGATATAAGATGCACCCAACTGAGTCGAAACTACATCAAATACCCTAAAGTATCACAAGTGTTCTAATCAAGGAATGGTATAAGACTTAAATATTTAGAAGGTTTTCATATTGTAACAAACATTGCATGGTTGTAACATAAATCTCATGTGTACATAATTATGAACATAGGGCTTCACAAAATTTCATACAAACAATTTGATTTAATTTTGAGAAATTACAAATTTAATTTAATCATATTAAAAAAATCATCAACCTATGTGATAAACTAATCATATTAATCCATCATGAATCATAACCATGGCATATCATATATACTTGTTTTTCATAAAAACAAAATACACAAAATCTAGATCTATTTCATATAGCATGGATAGCAAATAATCAAATTAAATCTAGCATGCCAATTTCAATCCTAATCATGGCAAGACAGGGCTCTGATACCACTGTTGGGTTTTGGGGTTACAAACGCAGCGGAAGAAGTTAGAAATAACAATCAAAACCCTAGCCCTTAGATCCGTCTAGCATGAAGAGATTAGAAAATATATATATGAAAAAGAATTTACATACCTTGAATGCGATTTGTTTGTTCGAAATGAATCTTCAAAAGCAAATTCTCAAAACGAATCTCAAAACCGTTGATGAAGGTTTTGATCTTCTCCTTGTTCTAGGCCTTGTGATGAATCAACGATTGAAGTCTTCAAGCTTTTGGTGATAACTTAATCACCCTCTATCGGTAATCCACACGCGAACGGACCAAGAACGCTTCTAGAAGATCTTCGATTATTGAAACGATTTTCAATAATCAAAGGCTAAAAATGTTTTTGATCTTTGATTCTCAATCTAGATCTCAATTTTAGTGTTTCATAAACCCCAAAATTACACATGTGTTTTTGGCTGACCAAAGGGTTCTATTTATATCAAATATAAATCCCTAACTATTAGGGAAAGAATCCTTGTCAAAAACCAAAACCAAACCAGCAAAGAAAAAGCGTACGAACAGATTTTAGCCGCTGGCATGAGTCGTGCTCAAGAGCACGAGTCGTGCCTTATGGCCAAGTCTGTCGCACGACCCAACGATCCAGAATCCCAGTTTTCAAAATCAATGGGCACGAGTCATGCCTAAGGGCACGAGTCGTGAGCACGACTCATCCCACAGGGCACGAGTCATCCCCAAAAGATTGCTCTCTGTACAGTCGTCCCTTCTTGTGGCACGACTTGGGCCAGACTAGGACGAGTCGTCCCCTGTGCCCAAATTTCACCCTTTTAGCCATTTTCAATCAGTTCTTTTGTGTGTGACCCTTTAGGAATTATATTTTATATTGGTAGGGAGTTGAAACATCAACCTCACAAGACATAAGTGACTTCTAGCAAATCATTATGTCCACCCAATTAAATATAACATCAAAGCTTGATTCCTTGATAATCAAATGTCATAATCCCTTTGTCCACGATATCCAATTGAACATGAGTCATGGTCTATGTCAACTCATTCCGTTCAATGCTTTCTCGATTCTGAATATGTTGATAATCTAAATGCATTTGATCTCTATCAAATCACATGAGTGTGGCCACATATTTCATCAACACTATTCATCGAGGAGCCCAAGTAAACATCTCTCTCAAATAGAGAGGGACAAATCCCGTCTTGACTTATCATTATTCCCTACATGAATCTAATCGTGCCAACATAGCCCTTATTACTATCCGATTAAAGACAATGTTAGACTATATCAAACACAATGTTCATCATGTGGAAGATGATGATAATCTCAGGTTCAAAGAATTCAATGACACGACTATCATGAGATTTAATCATGACAACAGACCATGTCATAAATCTCATAAGTAGGTCAGCGTCCCGATACTTGTTCTCTAGCAAGTATCCATAAGTATAAGTGGGTCTTCAAGAAGAAGACTGACATGGATGGGAAGGTGCATACTTACAAGGCTAGGCTTGTAGCAAAGGGATATAGACATACTCATGGTGTAGACTATGATGAAACCTTCTCACCTATTTCCATGCTTAAGTCTGTTAGAATTTTGATTGCCATAGCTGCATATTATGACTATGAGATATGGCAAATAGATGTAAAAACCGCTTTCCTTAATGGAAAACTGCTTGAGGATGTGTATATGACACAACCCGAAGGTTTTGTCAATCCAAGAAATTCTAACAAGGTGTGCAAGTTGCAGAGATCCATTTATGGATTGAAGCAAGCTTCTAGGAAATGGAATCCTCGCTTTGACGAGAAAATCAAAGAGTTTGGTTTTGTCAAGAACGAAGATGAACCTTGTGTATACATAAAATTCAGTGGGAGCGTAGTATTATTTCTCTTATTGTATGTCGATGATATCTTACTCATTGGAAACGACATTCCTGCACTTCAGACTGTCAAGTCTTGGTTAGGGAAATGTTTCTCAATGAAAGATATGGGCGAAGCCGCTTACATTCTTGGTATCAAGATCTATAGAGATAGATCTAAGAGGATAATTGGTTTGAGTCAAATTACCTACATTGACAAGGTTCTTAGAAGATTCAGAATGGAAAATTCTAAGAGAGGCAACTTGCCAATGGGTCATGGTGTTACTCTTAGCAAGACGCTGTGTCCTAAGACAACTAATGAGTGAAAGAGGATGAATGAAGTTCCATATGCTTCGGCTATTGGATCTATATCATGTACGCCATGATTTGTACTAGACCCGACGTCTCGTATGCTTTGAGCATGACGAGTCGATACCAATCTGATCCTGGTGAGAACCATTGGATGGCAGTCAAGATGATCCTTAAGTACTTAAGAAGGACTAAGGATGCATTCTTGGTATTTGGAGGGATGGAAGAAGATCTCGTTGTAAGATGTTACACAGATGCTAGCTTCCAAACCGACAAAGATGATTTCCGATCGCAGTTGAGATTTGTATTAATGCTTAACGGAGGTGCGATATGTTGGAAGAGTTCCAAGCAGAGTACTATTGCTGATTCTACTACTGAGGCCGAATATATAGCGGCATCTGATGCAGCTAAGGAGGCAGTTTGGATCAAGAAGTTCATTAGTGACTTGGAAGTTGTTCCGAGTATCACTAATCCGGTGGAACTTATTGTGACAACAATGGTGCCATTGCGCAAGCAAAGGAACCAAGGTCACATCAGCGATCCAAAAATATACTTAGATGTTTCCATCTCATTCGAGAGTTCATTGATCGGGGAGACTATAAGATATGCAAAGTATCAACCGATGATAACATTGGGGATCCGCTTACAAAGCCCCTCGCACAAGCAAAGCATGATGGTCATGTGAGGTCCATGGGTATTCGATACATAGATGGAGCCTAGTGCAAGTGGGAGATTGTTGGTGTAGTGCCCTAGGCTATAGTTATGTATAAACTTGAACCATTATATATCATCTTTATCATTTATTATAGAGCATGTTTATTTTGTTCATTATATGTTTACATGTTTATTATATTGAACTGCGTTCCTAGTTGTTGTGAACAACTAGTATAAGTTGGTAATGGATAATCACGGAGATGATTATATGTATGGAGATGCACATTACACTTATGGATACTTGCTAGAGAACAAGTATTGGACATGACCTACTTATGAGATTTATGACATGGTCTGTTGTCATGATTAAATCTCATGATAGTCGTGTTATTGAATCCTTTGTACCTGAGATTATCATCGTCTACAACATGATGAATATCGTGTTTGATATAGTCTAACTCTATCTTTAATCGGATAGCAATAAGGACTATGTTGGCACGATTGGATTCTTGTAGGGAAGAATGATAAGTCAAAGACAGGATTTGTCCCTCTTATGAAGAGAGATGTTTGCTTGGGCCCTTTGATGAATGATGTTGATGAAATGTGTGGCCAAAC
This sequence comes from Adenophora triphylla var. japonica, assembly GCA_022495995.1. Lineage (NCBI taxonomy): Eukaryota > Viridiplantae > Streptophyta > Magnoliopsida > Asterales > Campanulaceae > Adenophora > Adenophora triphylla. Next base: position 344,967 of record JAFEMH010001606.1, on the reverse strand, counting down.
TCAAGTGATTTGATAGAGATCAAATACATTTGGATAATCAACATATTCAGAATCGAGAAAGCATTGAACAAGATGAGTTGATCTAGACCATGACTCATGTTCAATTGGACATCGTGGACAAAGGGATTGTGACATTTGATTATCAAGAATTCAAGCTTTGATGTTATATTTGATTGGGTGGACATAATGATTTGCTAGAAGTCACTTATGTCTTGTGAGGTTGATGTTTCAACTCACTACCAACATAAAATATAATTTCTAAAGGGTCACACACAAAAGAACGGATTGAAAATGGCTAAAAGGGTGAAATCTGGGCTCAGGGGACAACTCGTCCCAGTCTGGCCCAAGTCGTGCCACAAGAAGGGATGAGTGTATTAGAGAGCAGTCTATTGGGGACGACTCGTGCCCTGTGGGATGAGTCATTCTCACGACTCGTGCCCTCAGGCACGACTCGTGCCCCTTGATCTACACAAATGATAATCTGGCTCGGTTGGTAGCGCGACATACTTGGCCATAAGGCACGACTTGTGCTCTTGAGCACGACTCGTGCCAGCGGCTAAAATCTGTCCGTACGCTTTTCCTTTGCTGGTTTGGTTTTGGTTTTTGACAAGGATTCTTTCCCTAATAGTTAGGGATTTATATTTGATATAAATAGAACCCTTTGGTCAGCCAAAAACACATGTAATTTTGGGGTTTATGAAACACTAAAATTGAGATCTAGATTAAGAATCAAAGATCAAAAACACTTTTAGCCATTGATTATTGAAAATCGTTTCAATAATCGGAGATCATCTAGCAATCAATCAAGAAGCATTCTTGGTCCGTTCGCGTGTGGATTACCGATAGAGGGTGATTAAGTTATCACCAAAAGCTTGAAGACTTCAATTGTTGATTTATCACAAGGCCTAGAACAAGGAGAATATCAAAACCTTCATCAACGGTTTTTAGATTCGTTTTGAGAATTTGCTTTTGAAGATTCGTTTCGAATAAACAAATCGCATTTAAGGTATGTAAATTCTATTTCATATATTTTTCTAATCTCTTCATGCTAGATGGATCATAAGGCACAACTCGTGCTCTTGAGCACGACTCGTGCCAGCGGCTAAAATCTATCTGTACGCTTTTCCTTTGCTGGTTTGATCTTGGTTATTGACAAGGATTCTTTCCCTTATAGTTAGGGATTTATATTTGATATAAATAGAACCCTTTGGTCAGCCAAAAACACATGTGTAATTTTGGGGTTTATGAAACACTAAAATTGAGATCTATATTGAGAATCAAAGATCAAAAACACTTTTAGCCATTGATTATTGAAAACCGTTTCAATAATCGGAGATCATCTAGTAATCAATTAAGAAGCGTTCTTGGTCCATTCGCGTGTGAATTACCGATAGAGGGTGATTAAGTTATCACTAAAAGCTTGAAGACTTCAATCGTTGATTCATCACAAGGACTAGAACAAGGAGAAGATCAAAACTTCATCAACAGTTTTGAGATTCGTTTTGAGAATTCGCTTTTGAAGATTAGTTTCGAAAAAACAAATCGTATTCAAGGTATGTAAATTCTATTTCATATATTTTTCTAATCTCTTCATGCTAGACTAGACGGATCATAGGGCTAGGGTTTTGATTTTTATTTCTAAGTTCTTCCGCTGCGTTTGTAACCCCAAAAGACTGCTCTCTGATACAGTCGTCCCTTCTTGTGGCACGACTTAGACTCACATGATTATGAATCATATGAGATATGTGAATCTTATTTATTGGGAAAAATGATCAAACCACCCTACACTAAGATTAGTGAAAGGGCTAGTGACTTATTGGCTTAATACATACCGATGTATGTGGACCATGAAAGCGGCATTGCTAGGGGAGGATTTCGGTATTTTATTACATTCACTGATGATTTATCTAGATATGGCTATGTCTATCTGATGAAGTCCAAAAGTGAATCGTTTGAGATGTTTAGAACATTTCAAAATGAATTACAAAATCAACTTGGCAAACAATTAAAGCACTTCAATCTGATCGTGGTGGTGAGTATTTGAGCCAAGAGTTTGACAATCATCTCAAAAACTGTGGAATTGTTTCAGAGTTGACTCCACCCGGAACGCCACAATGGAACGGTGTTTCTGAGAGGAGGAATAGAACCCTATTAGATATGGTCCGTTCGATGATGAGTCAAGTAGACCTTTCTATATCCGTTTGGGGACATGCATTAGAGACTGCTGCGTTCACACTTAACAGAGTCCCTACTAAATCGGATCCTAAGACCCCACATGAGATGTGGCATGGAAGAAAACTTAGTTTGTCTTTCATGAAGATTTGGGGTTGCGAAGCTTATGTGAAGAGACTTGTCTCCGATAAGTTAGCACCTAAATCAGACAAGGTTATTTTCGTTGGTTACCCTAAGGAAACCAAGGGGTATTACTTTTACAACCGCGTTGAGAACAAAGTGTTTGTTGCTCAATATGGTACTTTTCTTGAGAAACAGTTTCTCAATAAAGCATCTAGTGAGAGTAAAGTTGATCTTGAAGAAGTTCAAGAACCCGAAAATAACATGGAACCGATAGTAGAGACTGAACCAAGTCCACAAGAAGTTGTGGAACTGGTTCAAGATCCACAAGTCCATCGTAGATCGGATAGGTTACGATCCACACCCGAGAAATATGGGTTTCTCATGTCGGAAAGTAATAAAGTGGAAGTCATTGAGAATGACGAACCTACTTCCTATCAAGAGGCGATGTTCGATCCCGATTCGGATAAATGGTTAGAAGCCATGAAATCCGAATTGCAATACATGTCGGATAATCAAGTTTGGAACTTGATTGTGCCACCCGAAGGTGTAAAAACCATAGGGTACAAGTGGGTCTTCAAGAAGAAGATTTACATGGATGGGAAGGTGCATACTTATAGGGCTAGGCTTGTAGCAAAGGGATATAGGCAAACTCATGGTGTAGACTATGATGAAACCTTCTCGCCTGTTGCCATGCTTAAGTCTGTTAGAATTTTAATTGCCATAGCTGCGTATTATGACTATGAGATATGGCAAATGGATGTCAAAACCGCTTTCCTTAATGGAAAACTGCTTGAGGATGTGTATATGACACAACCCGAAGGTTTTGTCGATCCAAGAAATTCTAACAAGGTGTGCAAGTTGCAGAGATCCATTTATGGATTGAAGCAAGCTTCTAGGAGTTGGAATCTTCGTTTTGACGAGAAAATCAAAGAGTTTGGTTTTGTCAAGAACGAAGATGAACCTTGTGTATACATGAAATTCAGTGGGAGCGTAGTATTATTTCTCTTATTGTATGTCGATGATATCTTACTCATTGAAAATGACATTCCTGCGCTTCAGACTGTCAAGTCTTGGTTAGGGAAATGTTTTTCAATGAAAGATATGGGTGAAGGTGCTTACATCCTTGGTATCAAGATATATAGAGATAGATCTAAGAGGATAATTGGTTTGAGTCAAAGTACCTACATTAACAAGGTTCTTAGAAGATTTAAAATGGAAAATTCTAAGAAAGGCAACTTGCCAATGGGTCATGGTGTTACTCTTATCAAGATGCAGTGTCCTAAGACAACTGATGTGCGAAAGAGGATGAATGAAGTTCCATGCACTTCGGCTATTGGATCTATCATGTACGGTATGATTTGTACTAGACCCGACGTCTCGTATGCTTTGAGCATGACGAGTCGATACCAATCTGATCCTGGTGAGAACCATTGGATGGCAGTCAAGACGATCCTTAAGTACTTAAGAAGGACTAAGGATGCGTTCTTGGTATTTGGAGGGATGGAAGAAGATCTTGTTGTAAGGGTTACAGAGATGATAGCTTCCAAACTGACAAAGAAAATTTAAGATCGCAATTGGGCTCTATGTTCATGCTTATTGGAGGTGCGGTTTTTGTTGGAAGAGTTCCAAGCAGAAATTCGTAGCCGATTCTACAACTAAGGCCGAATATTTAGCGGCATTCGATGCAGCTAAAGAGGCAGTTTGGATCAAAAGTTGGTTTAGTGTTTTGGAAATGTTCCAAGTATCACTAATCCGGTGGAACTTTATTGGGATAATGTTGGTGCCATTTGTGTAAACAAAGGAACCAAGGTCACATCAGCGATCTAAACACATACTTAGACGTTTCTATCTCATTCGAGATCTCATTGTTAAGGGTGACGTTAAGATATGCAAAGTATCAACCGATGATAACATTGGGGATCCACTTACAAAGACCCTCGCACAAGCAGAAGCATGATGGTCATGTTAGGTCGATGGGTATATGATACCTAGGAGATTGGGCCTAGTATAAGTGGGAGATTGTTGGTGTTATGCCCTAGGCCGTTGATAATTATGACTGATCATCAATGCCGTTATGTAATCGTTTTTATCATTTATTATAGAGAAAGATTATTTGGTTCATTATATGTTTGCATATTTATTATATTGAACTGCGTCCCTAGTTATTGTGAATAACTAGTATAAGTTGGTAGTGGATAATCATGGAGATGATTATATGCATGTGATGCACATTACACTTATGGATACTTGCTAGAGAATAAGTATTGGACATGACCTACCGATGAGATTTATGACATGGTCAATAGTCATATGTGTCATGAATAAATCTCATGATAGTCGTGTTATTGAATCCTTTGTACCTGAGATTATCATCGTCTTCCACATGATGAAGATCGTGTTTGATATAGTCTAACACTATCTTTAATCAGATAGCAATAAGGGCTATGTTAGCATGATTGGATTCTTGTAGGGAAGAATGATAAGTCAAGATGGGATTTGTCCCTCTCGTTGAGAGAGATGTTTGCTTGGGCCCCTCGATGAATGATGTTGATGAAATGTGTGGCCACACTCAAGTGATTTGATAGAGATCAAATGCATTTGGATTATCAACATATTCGGAATCGAGAAAGCATTGAACATGTGAGTTGACATGGACCATGACTCATATTCAATAGGACATCGTGGACAAAGGGATTATGACATTTGATTATCAAGGAATCAAGCTTTGATGTTATATTTAATTGGGTGGACATAATGATTTGCTAGAAATCACTTATGTCTTGTGAGGTTGATGTTTTAACTCACTACCAACATAAAATATAATTCCTAAAGGGTCACACACAAAAGAACGGATTGAAAATGGCTAAAAGGGTGAAATCTGGGCTCATGGGACGACTCGTCCCGATGCAGTCCAAGTCGTGCCACAAGAAGGGACGACTGTATCAGAGAGCAGTCTTTTGGGGACGACTCGTGCCCTGTGGGACGAGTCGTGCTCACGACTCGTGCCCATTGATTTTGCAAACTGAGATTTTGGCTCGTTTGTTCATGGTTTCAGATCTTAGTTGCTGGATATCAACATATTGTTGGACTAAGGCTAATCCGAATCGATTGCTGCATCATCAATTTGATTCCATTGCCGGGAATCGTTCAAAACTAGACCTCAAAATCTTCCCTACTTGTTGAAATGGCTTTTGAGGGGCATACCACTACTACTTCAAGCGATCCCGTTCACGAACAAGCTGGCAGAAACAATCCAGACACGGAGGTTGGTGCTGGGATCTGCACTGCAAACCTTCCTCCCCCTCCACCGGGATACCCCACAAGGAAACCCACTCAGTCCCACAGTGTGGCCAATGGAGTAGGGATTCAAGATAGGAGGAGGTAGAAAAGGCCCATGGTCACCTAAGGAGGTGGCTAACAAAATAAGAAGCTCCAAACGGGTCAAACAGCTGCAGGCGACATAGTTGGTCCCTCAACTTCTCACCCTAGTAAGAAGGATATATTGTTGGAGCGAGCAAAGGTGCTGCAGAGTTTGCTCGAGGTTCAGAATGAGTTGCTTGAGTTGCCTGAGTCTCCTAAGAAGGACGATCATAGATCACAGATGGTAGCTCCCTCACAAACCTCCCATCGACGTGACAACAGGGACCCTAGACCTTCAAGAGGGGAAAAGAGGAACAACATGCCTCCACCAACCCTGTAAGTACCCAAATCCGGATCGTTACAATCCGTTAACTGACACTTTCCAAGTTAACGAGAATTCGTTAACTCACACTTTCTGAAGTGTATTCAACCCACGTTCGCACACGTGAAAATACCACTTTTCCTGAAATACGCAATTTTCGGGACTTTCTGGGACTGTTCCGGACATTTATTCGGATAGTTATTTAAAAAACAGTCAAAACCTGACTTAACGGAACAAAATGGCTTGCTTAGCGACTAAGCAGGGACACGTGGCCAACATGCATGGACCCTCCCATCAACATCAATCAAATTCAAGGCTGAAAAGACCAAAATGCCCTCAAATTGAAGGTCTGGCCGTCCGGCCTGTTCTTCAAGATTAACAAATCAGTCTTAGCAATTTTCCAAATACCCAAGAAACCCCTCAAATTGAAGATCTGGCCGAACGACCTGTTCTTCAGTTTCACCTCCTATAAATACAGCCTCTCCCATTCGGTAAATGGTGAAGAAAAACTTACCCCTCCTGCATGTTGCCTCGGTTCCAGTAACCAAAACACCTCCCCGAGCCCCGAAAACACCTCAATTTGCGTGAAAACCACGTTTTGCAAGCCAAACACAAGCCAAACACATCTAAAACACCTTTCAAACACCGTTCATATCCCGTATACGATCTTTCGAGCAAAAGAGTCAACACCTAGCCATTGGTAACACTCTCACTCTCAAACTCCACTTCGCCTCATTTTACGCGTCATACGTTATTTTCGATCCGATCAAAATTTCCAAAATGTAGATAAAACGATGTCTACGGGTCTCAAGATGATCCTCCCTCTATCATCTTTTCTCCCTCGAGAAAAGTGATTTAGGGTTAAAACGGAGATCTTGACCTGTTTTTACTTTATGTCATTTACCGTCCGAACCGTTTGGTTCGTTGATTGTCATTTACCTTCTGGATCGTTCAATCCGTTGATATTGTCATTTACATACATATCGCTCTTTACAGTCCGAACCATTAGGTTAGTTGATTCACACTTTTACAGTCCAAATCGTTAGGTTCGTTGATTCGCACTTTTACCGTCCGAATCGTTCGATCCGTTGATACTGTCAATTTCAATACTGTCATTTACAAGTCCAAACCATTTGGTTTGTTGATAGTATTTACTTTCAAACGTCCGAGTCACAAAATGACTTGTCGATCGCTTCTTATTTGCCATCGTTTCCATCAAAAAGGGTAACATCATAATGCGAGGTTCAAAACCAAAGTTTGTCATTCAAACTTCCTTTTCAAACTCCCTCAAAATCAAAGGTTTGCCATGCAAAACTCCATTTCAAAATCAGCATTTGTCATTCAAACTAAGATTCAAGTTTGTCATTCAAACTCATTTTCAAAAGTAACACAAACACACACGCACGCACGAATTTCGAGAAAGTTAGAAAGACTCGTCATGCGAGGCATTTCGGGTGATCTCAAGATACTCGTCCCGAAACGTAACCTGACCTCCGAACCTAACAATCTCTGTTCAAACAGCCTTTTCCTAAGTTTTGGCTCCCGATCAAAATGACCTCCTTTTCAAACAGCCTTTTCCTAAGTTTTGGCTCCCAATCAAAACGACCTCCTTTTAAAACAGCCTTTTCCTAAGTTTTGGCTCCCAATCAAAACGACCTCCTTTTCCAAACAACCTTTTCCTAAGTTTTGGCTCCTATTCAAAATGAACTCCTTTTCAAAACAGCCTTTTCCTATGTTTTGACTCCCAATCAAAACGACCTCCTTTTCAAAGTTTTGGCTCATAATACAAAACGGCGTGTCGACTCTCTTTTCTGTGAAATCAAAAACCGCTCGCCGCATCCCGCGCGATTCGGGTAATTTCAATTGGCGACTCTGCTGGGGACATGAGTATTTTCAAAACTGCCTTTGTTTTAAAAATATTTTTGTGGGTCAAACTTTCGTTTACCCTTCCTCGTTTTCGTGCGTTTATGTTTTCTTGATATCTTGTGTTACTCATCTTTTATTTTCAAAAAACAAATTTTAAACAGCTCCGGTTTTCAAAACATTGGACTGTTTTCAAAAAAAAAAAAAAAGATGTTGCTTTTTCATCTCTTTCAAAATCATAACATGTTCATGCATATTCGTTCATATTTGGTTTTTGTGCAATATTCTGAACTACTCATAAATTCTTTAAAACTCATTCTGAAAATCTCTATTTTACTCAGAAAAAGAATTTAGTAACCGAACACTACGTGCATTGCTGCCTCGGTACACTGCACACTACAACCCTTAACCCGGGGTGACCGTTCAGCTGCAGTTTGATTGGCCTTCCTATGCTTTTCGAGCGCGCACGGGGTCATCCCAAATAGCCCATCCTAGCCCGTGTAACCATGCTCCCTTTGTGTCACACTTCGTCCAAGACCTTGGTTGGTTTTTGGCCTAGTTCGTGTCATAAAGCCTGAGTGTATGCCTTTACACTGATCTCCCTCACAAGTCAAACTTAAGAAGTTGAGATCAAAGGTCGTTTCTCGACCCGAAGTCTTAGCTTTTTAGCTTTGACCTTGACGCGGAACCGTGTTAAAAACATACCCAAAGGTTCAATGTGACGCAGTGTCATCAAACCCTCAACGTATGAACCATACCGGCCACAACTTGGACAACGCCAAAAGCTAAGGCCTCTCGCGAGAGCTAGTCAAGAGAGGTCATGCCGAAATTTTGGCACGATTTATGCCTTAACTCGAGGATGTTAACTTTGACCGTAACCCGTATGGCATATGTGTTGAAAGTTTACATGACCGGCTAACCTTAAGTCACTTTTCCTTTTGTCGGTGGAATCCGCTTTCCATATAGGACCCTCGCTGGGGATTGTCCATCCCGGGAAGACGATTTACAGGTGAAAAACGAGGGGCCTATAGACGTAGTGTCGGGATCTACTGATCTAAGACCTAGTTTAGTTGCGAAAAAGAAGAGCAATCTTTTCTAACCAATTAGAACTCTGAGAAAACGTGTTTTAAGTAAACTAAAGCAGTAACTGCACGTTGCACAAGCCCAAATCCTTGAGGTAAATACCCCTTCCGAAACCTAAGCCCTACCTTTCGTTTCTGCCGGCGAACAAAGAGTGGTTGAGTGCAGGTCGGTGCCTCGCTAGAAATTCTGATTACGGAAATGTCGGAGGCAGTTCCTCGGTTTCCTCGGTTCCTATAGCCGGTCTCTACGATATGTCGCTCAGCGAGAAATCGTGACGGGAACGGAACCCCGCCACGGTAAATGACATGATCTTTGGAAGAAGCCATCAGGGCTGTGAGGTTCATTAGAAGCGAAAGAGGATCGGCAGAATTTTTGGTACGGCTTACGAATGAGCGAGGTATAGCGGCTATCCCCGATCGGATGGTACTTTCGTTCTAATCGAGAACGACGATCCTCCCCGATCGGCTCCCAAACCTTGAACCGGGTTCCTCCACGGTCAAACTATGGGAATCCTTTAAACCAAGAATCGGCAGAGGCTTCATGATGCCACTTCTCGAGCGCACCCCTATCATATACGGCAAGCCAGGTTCTACTCCACTTCTCCAATACAACCAGCGCAGCGCTGGACCATCTCAAACAGATCCCAACATCCTCCAGTATCCTCCCAGGTTCAACCCGTTACCTATATACGAGCCTCAAAACAACGGGACAAAACCGCGATATAACCCAGAAAAGGCCTCCATATATCCAAATATCTCAAGCCTTCCACCTTCAATTACTGCCTCTCTAATAGCGGCGGCACGCAGAGCCTCAAAGTCCACCATTGGACCCGTCCACGGCTGGATGGTCGAACAAATGAAGGATCTAAAAGCCAGCATGGGCAGCTCAAAGAAAGAAACACTCAAATCTACAGATCCGGGAATGGTCACACCTCTACCTGCCAAGTTCAGAATGCCAGAAATGGACAGATTCATCGGGACTGAATGCCCTCAGACACATGTTGACACTTACATTCTCGGCACGAGAGCAAAAGGGGCAACCCTCCAACAAATGGCCGACCATTTCCAACACACTCTCAAGAGTTCAGCGCTACGGTGGTTCCTAAGGGTCAAACTCGAAGACCGCCACACTTGGGATCAGATCAGCAACATCTTCCTTGAACGGTACCGGTCCAACCTAGAATGGGAAACAAGCCGTTAAGACTTAATCACCATCGAACAGAAAGCAAATGAAAGTGTCGAGAAGTTCTACAAAAGGTGGAGCTGGAAACTCTCTGAAATCATGGAACCTCTTTCCAAAGACGAATAGATGCGGATCTTCAAGTCCTGCTTGAGGCCATCCATCAGAATGCTTATCAGCCACCACTTCTTCCCTGATCTCCGTGCTATGGTCAATGCGGGTTCCCAGTTTGAGAAGGACCTAAAAGAGAAGCAGGCTACAATTTCGTCATACAGATACAGAGTAACAACTGCATTCAGCACCGGCCCGCGATAAAGGAAAAGACACTATTGTCAACTACATCCATCAGGGACATCAGTCAAGCAATGGGAGCACAGCACTGCAAAGCAACGACTCTTCCAGGAAGCAACCTTCCATGCGCCTCGATAAGCTAGATATGCCTCTGAGCAAAATGCTGGAGGGGCTAGTCAAAGAAGGCCTACTAAAGCCTGTTTAAAACTACAAACCAAAGAATCCCGTAGCCAATGCGAAGCGGAAGCAAAGTAATGCACCTTCCACCGATACCGTGGGCACCCTGGCCCGACAACTGCCTCGGGTTACGATATGAGATACAGAAACTGATAGAAGAAGGAAAGTTGGAGCATCCCCGTGGACCTAATACAGTTGGGAACCCTTTTCCGAACAACAACAGTGTAAACTCCATCGAGTGGGTGCCGAAGAAGATTGCTGCAAAGCCAGTTCCTCCGCCTCTTTTAGTCAAACCCTCATCAGACATCCACATCTGGTATGACGTATGTGACTGCTCAGAATGCCTTGAATACGAGTTCCAAGACATGATCAGGGGTGATTCTCCCAAAAAGAAGAAGGAACAGTCCTCTCAGCAGAAACTTAAGGAGAGATTCAAAGCTGGAGACACCAGCGTGGGTACACTTGGAGAGCCCTCTGGAAAGTTCGATCACTACGTACTCTACTCCAGCAAGTCTTCCCTTCCTTCAAGTTGCACAGCTTCAGAACATACAGGGGTGGGAAAGCAAAAATATCCTGATGACACTAAAGTTCAGGACACAAGAAGGTCTCAAATCCCGGCAACCCTATTGCCAGCAAGAAGCATAATCCCCAGAAGGATCAGCCAAAGTTCAACTTATCAAACTTCAGAGCACAGGCCGGCAAAGGAAATTCAAAGCCAATCGGGCACTCGCACTCAATCAACGTGCTAACAAAGGGAGGCCACTGCCACAAGCAACCTCAATGCAATCTTGAGGCACCACCAAAACCTCTACCTCTCAAGAGAAAGACAGCAAATGGACGGCTCGATGACTCCCCCTCTCCAGAAAGAGATCAAATCTATGACCCCAGACTATACAACAGCATGCTCAAATTCTATGACGAAGATTTGCCAAAAGGGGTTACAGAACACAACGAAGCTTTGCTTATCACCTTTCGGCTAAACACTGTCTCCCTTCCTGGAGTCCTGGTAGACAACGGATCAGCAGTCAATGTCCTTCCCCTCAGCATGATGCGAGCCTTACGCATCGATGAAGGCCATATGATCCCATCTGCCCGAACTATCAAAGCATACGACACCACATCTCGTCCTATCCTGGGAACTATGACTCTGGAACTCTGGTTCGAAGCGCAAATGGTGCCGGTAAAGTTCCAAGTGATGGACATTCCGTCTGAATTTACAGCTCTGCTGGGACGCCCATGGCTCCACCACATGAAAGCCATAGCCTCCACTCTCCATGAGTGTGTCAAGTTCATAAACTGCCAAGGAGACCTCGAGGTCATCAGAGGAGACAGTTTTCTCATAAGCAACGAAGCCAAAGTGCCAACCAAGCGCGCCCGCAGCTGCGCACATGTGCTACCCCCTGTAAACCGATAAAAGGACAACCGGGGCAAATCTCATCAGAATCCCTCCATGTCAAGAGGTGCCAACTACGTCAACACCCTCGAGCAGGAGGAGCCTGGAGCAATCAGATTCATCAAGTTCAATTGCCATTTCCGAGACTTGATTCCAGAATGGAAAGAAACCTTGGACACTGCAATGACACAGGGACACAAACACCTCATATCTGATCAAAAGTTCATAAGCATCCTTCAAGCAAGCCCTCTGGCCCGACCGGACGAAGAAATCTTCACAATAAAGGTTAACAGACACCGGCATAATTATGAAGAATGCATGGCAGTCGTCCGGGAGATTTTACACATGGAATTTACCATCGAACCCCTCTGCTCAAGCAGAGGACATGAAGTTTGTCTCGCAGTACCAGCTTCACAACAGGGCACTGTGATGTACCCGATTTTTCCCGCCTCAGCCCGACAATGCTTTTTTTAGATGGTTTGAAAAATCTTTATTGGACCTTGAAAAATCAACGAAGTCGCCACGCCATTTTTAGTTTAAGGGGCCAAACCTTTGAAAAATGCCCAAAATTAGAGAAATGAGTTTGGAGGTCACGTTACACTCCGGGAAGAACGTTTGGAGTTCACCTGAAATGCCTCGTATGACGAGTCTTCCTCACTTGAAACTTTTGTGTGTGTGTGTATTTTGAAAAAGACTTTTAAAAAAAGGGGTTTTCTGGAAATAACAGATATACAAGGGACTGAACTGGGAAATAGTTTGAAAACAGTGACTAAACTGAAAATAACAAAAACTGGAAAACTGTATGCAGTTGACAATGTCATCCGTGTGGATGAGATTGTAGTGCAATCTTATCCGCGCGGACTAACCTGCAGTGTCAATATTTTTTACAGTTTCCAAATCAGTCGCTGTAATTTCCAGAAATCTAACTGGATTTACAGGACTTAACTGGAAATGTAACTGTAAACAAAAAAAAAGGAAAATGTTTGGAATTTTGGCATCCATGTTTTGTCCTCTCTTTCCCTAGACTTTTATTAGTAGTCATAAGTGATGAATCCACTTAATCAAGCCATCCGGGGGGTACATTAGGACTTGAAAAACATATCATTTGCAAAGGGGAAGGGGATTTGACATGAAAGTAAATTTGAACAAGGGATAGGTCAAGATGTATCAACTTTTAGAGAAAGATCTCTAAGGTGGACATAAGGAGGACCATCCTTGAGACCTATACTCAAGTGTATCTCATACATCTTGTGTGACCTAATTTGTGAGTCTAGATGATATTCATCCAAGGAAAGAGTTCCAAGGTGAGCATCTTAGACTAGGGAGGGGGGTTTGCAAGGAAATGAAAAATTTAGACCAATTGGAGTGATCATCTATGGAGATGAACTCCAAAATGACCACATCCTAGGTCAAGTAACAAGTAAGAACTAGTTAATGTAAAGAGACATGGAAGTAAAAATATGGACCATTTGTAGAGAATCATCCATGGAGATGAACTCCATGGAGATCCTCTTGGATCCTTAGGATAAGGAGGGAAGGGAGATAAACAACAAAGTAAACAAGATTTACATCATGAAGACATGAAAGAAATGCATGAGTAAAGGATGTTCAAGTAGGGGGAGTGAGGGTTTACCAATGTTTCTTGGGTTTGTGTAAAATTTGGTATGTAATTTGAGTGGTGAGAGTGTTAAGGGCTGTTTGAGGGAGGATTTTGACATAGTTACAGTAGGTTTTACGAATTTTTGGCTTGTTAAAACTGAGGGAGAAGGGCTGTATTTATAGGTTGGTTTGGGTGCAATCTTATTCGCGTGGATGAGATTGTAGGCACAATCTCATCCGCGCGGATGAGAACAGCAGCGTGCCTGGTCCTGTGCAGAAAGTAGTTTTGGCTGTTTGTTAAATAGTCAATATTCTTTTTTATTGGAAATGACAAATTTCCAGTGAGGTCCTACACCATTTTATTATTCCTAAGAGGTCCTTCCTCATTCAAATTGTCAAAATAATATCCAAAATGCCCCCAAATGACTATAAATCATTAATTTGGGCTGACGGAACATTAACGACCCAAATAGGGGTACTTACAGTAGCCCCTCGGCGATGGTACTTCTAGGGGAAATGGGGTCATCGATAGAAGTGAGAATCCTAATCTGGCCAACTTTTACCTAGATGGGTGAGGAGGTGACCGAAGCGGTCGGATGGCTGGACCCTTTTAAAGGATTCCTATGTATCCCAGGTGGGAATCAAGCTGGTCGTAGTTCAAATCTTGTGGGGGAAAGGAGTGACCAAGGTGGTCAAACGAATGGACCTACCCACCACATTTTCGTTGTCGAAGGTAGACTCGACTAACGGAGGCATTGCCGAAGGTAAACTCGACTAACGGAGGCGTTGCCGAAGATAAACTCGACTAACAGAGGCGTTGTTGAAGATAAACTCGACTAACGGAGGTGTTACCGAGGATAGACTCGACTAACGGAGGTGTTGCCGAAGATAGACTCGACTAACTGAGGCATTGCCGAAGAAAAACTTGACTAATGGAGGCGTTGCCGAAGATAGACTCGACTAACGGAGGCGTTGGCGAAGATAGACTCGACTAATGGAGGCGTTGCCGAAGATAAACTCAACTAGCGGAGGCGTTGTCGAAGAAAACCTCCGTTGTCGAAGAAAACCTCAACCAACAGAGGCGTTGCCGAATATAAACTCGACTAACGGAGGTGTTACCGACGTAAAATTGACTAACGGAGGTGTTGCCGAAGGTAAACTCGACTAACCGAGGCGTTGCAGAAGGTAAACTCGACTAACAGAGGCGTTGTCGAAGATAAACTCGACTAACGAAGGCGTTGCCGACGGTAAACTCGACTAACGGAGGCATTGCCGACGGTAAACTCAACTAACGGAGGCATTGCCGTAGGTAAACTCGACTAACGAGGGCGTTACCGAAGATAAACTTGACTAACGGGGGCGTTGCGAAGGTAGACTCGACTAACGGAGGCGTTACCGAAGGTAGACTCGACTAACGAAGGCGTTGCCGAAGGTAGACTCGACTAACGGAGGCGTTGCCGAAGATAGACTCGACTAACGGATGTGATTCCGAAAGTAGGCTCGACTAACGGAGGCATTGCCGAAGGTAGACTCGACTAACGGAGGCGTTGCCGAAGGTAGACTCGACTAACGGAGGCGTTGCCAAAGATAGACTCGACTAACGGAGGCGATGCCGAAGATAAACTCGACTAACGGAGGCGTTGCCGAAGAAAAACTCGACTAACGGAGGTGTTGCCGAAGAAAAACTTGACTAACGGAGGCGTTGACGCTGGTAAACTCGACTAATGGAGGCGTTGACGATGGTAAACTCAACTAATGGAGGCGTTGCCAACGGTAAACTCAACTAATGGAGGCGTTGCCGATGGTAAACTCAACTAACGGAGGCGTTGCCGTAACGGAGGCATTGCCGAAGGTAGACTCAACTAACGGAGGTGTTGCCGAGGATAAACTCGACTACCGGAAGCTTTGCTGAAGATAGACTCGACTACCGGAGGCGTTGCCGAAGATAAACTCGACTAACGGAGGCATTGCCGAAGATAGACTCGACTAACGGAGGCGTTGCCGAAGGTAGACTCGACTAACGGAGGCGTTGCCGAAGGTAGACTCGACTAACGGAGGCAATTTCGAAGGTAAACTCGACTAACGAAGACATTGCCGAAGATAGACTCGACTAATGGAGGCGTTGTCGAAGGTAGACTCGACTAACGGAGGCGTAGCCGAAGGTAGAATCGACTAACGGAGGCGTTGCCGAAGGTAGACTCGACTAGCGGAAGCGTTGCCGAAGGTAGACTCTACTAACGGAGGCGTTGCCAAAGATAGACTCGACTAACGGAGGATTTGCCGAAGGTAGACTCGACTAACGGGGGCGTTGCCGAAGGTAGACTCGACTAATGGAGGCGTTGTCGAAGAAAAACTCGACTAACGGAGGCGTTGCCGAAGAAAAACTCGACTAACGGAGGCGTTGCCGAAGAAAAACTCGACAAACGGAGGCGTTGCCGACGGTAAACTCGACTAACGGAGACATTGCAGAAGGTAGACTCGACTAACGGAGGCGTTGCCGAAGGTAGACTCGACTAACGGAGGCGTTGCCGAAGATAAACTTGACTAACGGAGGCGTTGCCGAAGATAAACTCGACTAACGGAGGATTTGCCAAAGATAAACTAGGAGGCTTTGCTGAAGATAAACTAGACTAACGGAGGCTTTGCCGAAGGTAGACTCGACTAACGGAGGCATTGCCGAAGGTAGACTCGACTAACGGAGGCGTTGCCGAAGGTAGACTCGACTAACGGAGGCGTTGCCGGAGATAGACTCGACTAACGGAGGCGATTCCAAAGATAAACTCGACTAACGGAGGCATTGCCGAAGGTAGACTCGACTAACGGAGGCATTGCCGAAGGTAGATTCGACTAACGGAGGCGTTGCCGAAGGTAGACTAGACTAACGGAGGCATTGCTGAAGATAGACTCGACTAACGGAGGCGATGTCGAAGATTGACTCGACTAACGGAGGCGTTGCCGAAGAAAAACTCGACTAACGGAGGCGTTGCCGAAGAAAAACTCGACAAACAGAGGCGTTGCCGAAGGTAAACTCGACTAACGGAGGCATTGCCGAAGATAAACTAGACTAACGGAGGCATTGCCGAAGGTAAACTCGACTAACGGAGGCGTTGCCGAAGATAAACTCGACTAACGGAGGCGTTGTCGAAGGTAAACTTGACTAACAGGGGCGTTGTTGAAGGTAAATTTGACTAACAGAGGCGTTGGCGATGATAAACTCGACTAATGGAGGCGTTGCCGAAGGTAAACTCGACTAACGGAGGCATTGCCGAAGATAAACTCGACTAACGGAGGCGTTGCCGAAGGTAAACTCGACTAACGGAGGCGTTGCCGAAGATAAACTCGACTAACGGAGGCATTGCCGAAGATAGACTCGACTAACGGAGGCGTTGCCGATGGTAAACTCGACCAACGGAGGCGTTGCCAAAGGTAGACTCAACTAACGGAGGCGTTGTCGATGATAAACTCGACTAAAGGAAGCGTTGCCGAAGGTAAACTTGACTAACGGGGGGATTGCCGAAGATAAACTCGACTAACAAAGGCGTTGCCTAAGATAGACTCGACTAACGGAGGCATTGCCGAAGATAAACTCGACTAACGGAGGATTTGCTTTGTTTGCTTGGCTGGGGAAAACTTGGGCTTACTATGACTGCCGGGGTTTATCTGCTGGGGATATGTATTCTTTGTACGGACTCACGATGATGGCCGGGGTTGAAAATCCAAAAGGAAATGGACTTCCGTTAAATTCTATTGAAGGAGGATGGGCTTACTTTGGAGGCCGGGTTTGGAAATTTGGAAGGAAATGGACTTCCGTTAAGTTCCTTTGGGGAAGTTAACTCCTGTTAACTTTCATTAGGCCGGGATACGAATGCGAGTGCCGGGAATTAAAAGGAGTAAAATAGAGATTTTACCCCTGCAATCTCATCCGCGCGGACCGGATCGACGGGCGACAGGTTTAAAAATCAAAGCAGGCCGTATCCTTCTTCTCCCTTTTCAAACACAGTCAGTCGAGAGAGAGAGAAAAAAAGAACGACGAAAACCTCCATTGTTGTCCAATTTCTTCGCCGAAAACTTCAAAATCAAGGCTATGGAGCGAGGGGAAGGAGCTCAGCTCATGTGATCCGCCAAGGTCGGGTGAGTAGAGAGGCTGTAGAGAAGAGGCTTGAATTGGTAAGGATGCACCGCCATTACACGCTCTCGCAATCGGTAAACGACGAGGTTTACCCGGATATGTGGCAACATTGGGCCACCGACGAGGATCTTCGCATGGTATGTCACTCAATTTTGTCGATTTTATTGATTTTTCATCAAAATTGGTTCATGCTAGATTTAGGGCTTGATGTCAAAATTTGGGGCTTTTGTTGATTTTGCCTTTGGAATATGAAATTGATGATGCATATGTTTAATTGAAAGCATGGGTAGTAGGAATATGCAATTTGTTTATGAAAAACATGGGTAATTTGTATAATGTGAAAATAAAGTGGGTGCAAATTTGCCGAATTTGGGACGGACTCATGCATGTGAGATTTTGTGATGAAAATTTGTTTTTTTGTGAGCATATGTTTGATAACATGATGACTGAACGTGAGAAAAAAAATGCATGCATGCTAGATTTATGAAAATAAAGTGCATGGAAAAAATGTGTCCAAAAATGGGACAGAGTTTATTTTTTTTCTTTTCTGTTTGTGTTTGTGTCATGTTTGCAGTTTTGTTGACATACTTGCGTTGTGTTTACCTTCAGGGGAGAGCGAATGTCATCCAAAGCAAGTTGGACAAGCTAAAGACTCGGGGGTCCGTGGAGGCGGTTGTTAGGCATTGAGATGCATTGCCTACAACTGGTAGGGAGGGTTACAGGAGTCCTCGCCAGCTTGTGGTGGCCTCTAACCTTTACGGCTTCATTGAGTGCTTGAGAGGATTGGCGGAGTTGCATAAGATCAAGGGGCTCTATCTGGCTCTGATTGAGCACTATTGGGATGTCACCTACACGTTCCACTTCTTTTGGGGGGAGGCTACCGTGACTCCCACTGACTATGCCGCTATCACTGCCCTGTCCTTCAAGGGGCTCAGCTTGGAGTGGCATGATGGGTACACGGACAGGGAGGTGACGATCTACTGGGGATTGTTCCCGTGCCAAGGAAGGTAATGGGCATGGAGTATGCCGTGGTGGTTGCGAAGATGACCGAGAGCATAGCTCGATATGAGAGGGGGGATCAGACCATCTCGACTGAGCAGATTGCCCGCTGCTTTTTGTGGTTCGCCCTTTCTAGCACTTTATTTGGGCATGCTGAGGGCACAGCTGCGTTTGCCTTACTGGGGTCTTTGGCGGACATCGATAGGATAGATGATTTCGCTTGGGGAGAGGCAGGCTTGGCGGAGTTGTACTTTGCCCTGGACAGATATAGCAGGAAGGCATCCACCTCTCTGACCTGCTTTGAGTTCCCATTGGAGGTATAATCTCTTCTTCTTCTTTTTCTTTTTTTATCCCTTGTACATATTGCATATGCACCTTTGTATTGACGGGTTTCTCTTGTTGGATGCGGAGTGCAGGCTCACGGAGATTTTTGGATGCGCCCTATGGGATCATGTCCTGGGGGAGGCTTTTGCATACCCGGCTATGCTTTGGTGGACGAAGGATGCCCGGGTGAAGAGGACCAGCAGGACTAGGAAGAAGGTGAGGTAACAGGACATGGTGCCATTTTTTATGGCGGAGACCAGTGAGAGGGTAAATTTTTATCCCTGGGGTCGGTTCGAGGTTGACCAACTGGGCGGTGCCGAGCGTTGGACAGAGTGGAGGTGTATCCTGCGGTGTCTTACCTGCGATGTCTATTACCTGGGGGAGAGGGTGACGAGACAACACGGTTTGGGGTTGGCCCCTTTAGCACCGTTTGAGCCTCCGGAGGACATGTTGTATCCCCGGGAAGGGTCAGCGAGTGGTTTAGGGCTGGGCGGCCTGCCATAGAGTACGTTACTCAGGAGCCTTATCTGGCGTTCGTGAGACGCAGGCTGAAGATGCCTCATGTATTGGCGAGGGAGGGGACTTCGATCGTCAGGCTTCCTCGAGCTGACTTCTCATATACCTAGGAGGGGGTTAGGATGAGGTCGCAGATGCCCCTCCCAGAGGTGACACCGCAAGCTTTCCAGCCCCGACCGAATGCTCAGGTATGTGCTGGTCGCATTTTGATTACTTATCCTTTGTACATCTTACGCCATTGCTTCGACTGTTTTTGATGCTTTCATTTTTTTTTGTACAGTATTCGACCCGAGTTGTTGATCGCCTTCTGTGCCAGGTCATCGGGGCTAAGAGGTTCATCCGCAACCTCGTGACACGGGGGAATGTTCGAGGTTTTGAAAGGGCATCGCGACTAGCGCCTAGTGCCTCTGCGAGAGAGAGGTCGCCTATTTCGGCCAGTGGGACTATGCCAGACACACGATCTATGGAGACTCCCCACTCCCAGCCTAGAGAGTCGGCTTCTTCGCGGCAGTCGGCGGACGTCCCTCTCTCTCCTTACATGGATAGGAGCGTAGAGATCTCCCGGGACCACATCATCTTCGGGGGCATGGAGGGGCCGAGCTATGTACAGGGTGGAGCTGGTGAGGGCTCCTCTTCACACCGAGGGGGTTATGGCGCCTTGGAGTCGCAGGGAGATTACAGGACTCCCTTGCAGACTCAGGAGACGTATGGCCAGGGCTCGGACGCCTTCTCTTTTGGCTACGAATTCTTTGTCGACATCGGGGTGCCGTACCGAGGCGTGCCTGCTGATCCTGAGGATACTTATTCTGACGCTGAGCAGGATGACGTAGAGTCGGGGGATGGCTTTCTCGGAGGCAGCTGCGGAGGGACCTAGTGCGGCTCAACGGAGGGTGCGGAGGCGCGACAAGGGGATTGCCAAGGAGGATGATCCCGTTTCTGATTTGGACAGCGACTCCGAGTGACCGCATCTGTTAGGGCAGAGAGAGAGAGAAAACGTATGCACATTATTTTTCTATTTTTGGAATGTAATAACTAGGTTAATACATTATTGTTAATTTCACTATATTTATTTTTTGTATTTTTATATTGTTAATTCTGTACTTAATGCAAGTTGTATGAGCCCGGTTTTGTGTTTTATGTGGGATTTTGAATGGAAAATGGGGGATGGGCTATTTTTATTTGTGCTTGGCTGTTTGGGGAAACATTTCCTCATTGGGGGATAGCAGTTTTTACTGCTGTCAGAATTTTTTGACTAGGTGACAATCTTATCCGTGTGGATGAGATTGAGGCTGCAATCTCATCCGCGCGGACAAGGACATCATCTGACAAGGTTATTTAAATTTTCACCTCAGATCAGGTTATCTCTCCCCTTCATCTTCCTCTCTGTTTTTCTGAAGTCTCGAGCAAAACTATAAAAACCATGGAAAACATGAAGAATTCTCCCAAATTGCTAAAGGAGTTGCAAATGATCTTCTTTAACAAGTTCAAGGAGTGGTCTCGGGAAATCATGCATGGGAACAAGGTGTTCTTTGATGAGAGGTATAAGATCAAATCCTTGTGGTCTCTTAAGGAGCTTGTCCCGGATTATGACTTGATGAGGGCTTCCGCAGCGTTTTGGGATACTCGGAGGCACATCTTTTGCTTCTCTTACAACGAGATGGTTCCCACCCTCGAAGATTTTAGGGCTTTATTCGAAGGGCCCGAAGTGGAAGAGGTTGCACTTTCCTTGCCCGGAGGGATGTCTTTTGTCAACAAATTATCTAGTCTCCTTCAAATCTCCCCAGAGGAAGCCCGAGGTATGATTCGAGGACCCGACTATTTTTGGTCTCCCGGATAGGTTTAGGAGCTTGGGTATGGTTGGTAATTGCTATTGGGATGCATTTGCTCTTTGTGCAATCGGGTCCTTATTCTTGGTCTATTCCTTTGGGATGTGCCACCGATCTCTGTTAGACGTTGTTGTTCACTGCCGAATGGGTCGAGATATAGTTCCCATGATCTTGGGAGAGACCCTTCATGCTATTGACCGGTTGGATACCGAGAAGCGGTACATGCACAGGGGAAGCCCGTTTCTGCTATCGATGTGGCTGATGGAGAGGCTGGGGGTCCTGCGGGAGGCACCACATACACTCATACCATGGACTTTTGCCAGGAGAGGGGTTACTATCGAGATCAAGGATCAGGCCTCGTGGGAGCGCTGGATGGCTCAGCGCCGTACCCAGGATATCCGATGGTGGATTCCGTACTGGCAGATCGAGACTAGGAGTACACTTCAGTATGGATCTCAGGTAGTCATGCTTCTGGGGCTTTGTTGGTCTACCTTATACATTCCAGCTCTAGCTCTCCGAAAGTTCGGGATGGAGCAGGTTCCTTTGGAGGGCTACGATGATATTGCTACCCAGGGAGCGCTTTCCATTTCTATGGATGACTTATCTGCATTTTCATTCTTCTCCCGAGTATGGAGGTATCATGTTTTCCCTCATGTGGTCCTTCTCAGGCGTCTGGAGCGTATTTTTCTGTTCACTTGGTACTTGGATTGGTACGAGAGACAATGGGGGAGACTCAGGTGGCTCTTATGAGGAGGCGTGAGGCCATTGTGGGACCAAAAGATGTCCCTGTTTCAGTGTTGAGGAGAGCCGAGGTGAGGGCTAGTCTTTACGATAGGAGCGGGGATGACATGCTTGATTATGAGGTGAGAGTGGAACGTCAGAGAGACAGGGTTCCTATGGCGCCGCCCAGGAGGCAGGAGATCAGAGACGAAGCCCAGGCGACCAGAGCTCTGATAGAGGCAGGCTTGATGGACCCGGCCACTATGCCGGAGCTAGGAAGGAGGAGGACGGGCATCATTCCCGTGCCTAGGAAGAACACGAGGCCTTTTGTGGGAGAGAAAGGCGAAAAAAAGGAAGGAAGGGGACGCGAGCACTAGTGGCTAGAGCTTTGAGTATCCACTGATCATCCTTGCAGGTACATTAGTTTTTAGTTATGTATTTTTTATCTTTTAGCTTAGTTGTGAGTTTAAGAGTAGACCTGGCTTGAACTCATCAAAAAGTTTTTAACTGTAATGAATATATGAATTGCATTAGAGTTTTCGAGACGCCTTGATGTGACTTGATCAATGTGTTGATGAGAAAATATGATTTTTGCTCATGTTTTAGACCGAACAGTTTCCGGCTGCCTACGTTCCCCTTTTACAAGAGGACTAAGGGGCTCAGGTCTCCGTAGTTTGACTCAATGAGTTGTTCGTTTTTTTTTAAAGGGGGTAGATAGAGAGAGGGACAAGAGAAGTGCCACCCTGTTTTTTACCTAGGCCACCCTTTTGGGTTTTCGACCTAGTTGGGTATTACTCTTTTAGGACTTTTGGGAGGGGAATGACTCGGTCTTCAGGCATAGTATCTACGGAGCTTGTCTTCGTTTACCGGATGCACGAAAGGATTTCCATCTAAGTCTGCGAGCTGCATGGCTCCTCCAGAGAAGATCTTCTGAACTACATAGGGTCCGATCCAGACGGGCTCCCATTTGCCAAGTGAATTGGCATGGGTCAGAGGCTTCTCTTTTAGCTCGAGGTGGCCTTCTCGGATGTCCCAATGTTTCACTTTCTTGTCAAAGGCTCTGGTCATTCTTGCTTGGTAAGCCCGGGTGTGTTCCATGTATTTTAGACAACGTTCGTCTAGCAGGGCCAACTCATCGTGGCGACTCTGGAGCCATTCGACTTCGCTGACCTGATTTTCCAACAACACACGGAGTGAGGGGATTTCCAATTCGATTGGGAGCACGACCTCCATTTTGTAAGTGAGGGCAAATGGCGTTTCTCCCGTGGCAGTTCTGACGGACGGATGTTTTGTATCCCCAGAGGCAAGGTGAAGCTTGTCTGGCCAATCTCTGCCTCAGACTGCCATCTTCCTGATGATGTTTTCTAGAGTCTTGTTTGCTGCTTCAACGGCGCCGTTGGTTTGGGGCCAATAAGGGGACGACTTGTGACGAGTTATTTTGAACTCTGCCAACAATCTGTCGCATTCTCCCTCGAAATGGGAGCCATTGTCAGAAATTACTTCAGCTGGCAACCCGTATCTGCACATGATATTTTCTTTGATAAAGAGGGCCACCTTCTTGGAATTAAGGACCTTATAAGACTTGTCCTCGACCAATTTGGTGAAATAATCTATGGCTACCAGGACTAACTCGTGACCGTTGCTTCCTGGTGGTGTAACTTTGCCGATGACGTCAATTCCCCAGGTAACGAAAGGCCAAGGGGTTGTCATGCAGTAGAGGTCGCGTGGAGGCAAATGGTTGAGATTTGAATAGCGCTGACATTTGTCGCTGCTTCTCACGAACTAGATACAATTCGTCTCCATAGAGATCCAGAAATAGCCTATTCTCAGGATGACTTGCATTAAGGCTCAAGCATTCATGTGGGGGTGTAGCGATGGTGAATTTTTAACATATCAGAGTCGCCACTTATTATTTATTGATGGAAAACAATAAAAAAAACCTTTTTTGATATTTTCAAGAGATTTGAGGGTTTGGGGGTTAAGATATGGAATGGGTAGGTCAAGGAGCATCCATTCCACCCAATTCGAAGATTGGTCTTGCTAATTGGGTGTTATTAATCTAATCAATCTATGAACAATAGAAGAAATAAATAAATCCTAATTAATTTATTAATTAGGAATGTCAGATTGTATGCTTCGAGATCGCCTTCATGAATTGAAGGGACTCTAGGCTAATCCTTTTGATGGGATTACACTACTCTAAAATTGATTGAGGGATTGAGAAGAGAAACGAAAGTTTAAAGGATGATTACCTTTTTTGAGAAGAGATTCGGACAGAGTTTCGACTCAAGTTTAGAGTCGAACCTTGATGCGGACAGAGCTTCGCCTCAATCCTTGTTTCGGATCTTGATGCGGACAGAGCTTCGCCTCAGTCCTTGATTCTTTCTTCGATGTTTGTTGATCAACAGGGTTGATAAACAAACTTTAGGTGATTTAGGGTGATTTTGTAGGAATCTTTCAGGGAGAGAAACCCACAAAATGTGTGTGTTATGTGTTTTCGATCGGGGATCGGGGACCTCTGAAATACTGAAAGTCATCAAGTATTTATAGGGGTTTATTAGGTGGATGAATGACTTGGTCACCAAGTTTAGGAGACTCAAGTGGATTGGGACTCCTCCCAAGGAAGCTTCCAGAACCCTCTCATGATTGGATACCCGGATTGGATGAGATTTATCAAGAAAAGAGTTTGAAATGGAGAGGGAAAGTGATTCTGCACATCCTGTAGAGGGGTTGTCTCGCGCGAGACACGTATGTCCCACGCGGGACAACTAGTCTGTTGACCATTTTGTCCTCTTCAGTTATTCCGTTAGTCAGTTAGGTCCAAAACTAACGAGGTTAGTTAGAAACTTAACGAAACATGACGAAACTGATATGCTTTCATCAAAACACAAAAGAGAGATGAAGAGTAGTGTAATCATGTAATTATTGGTTCAGAATGGGGTGTCTACACAGCCCCTCGGCGACAGGTCTTATGAAAGAAGAAGTGTCGTCGATAGAAAAGACATCATTCTGAACATTGGAATGTGGTCGTGCCGCACGGCTGCCTACGTATCTCTATGAGAGAATCAGACCAAACGTAGTTCGACTCCAAAACACGAAAAGGCTGCTTTAGGTATTTTGAAAATTGAGGAGATTTTATTTTTGAAAAGGCAAATCCATAATAAGGAATCAAATCATGACCCAATTCTGAATATACACATGCATGCGAAGATTCGCTGTTTGGGCTCGAACTGCGGAAAAGATGTTAGAAAACAAAGGTTTACCTGTCTGGTCCTTTGCATTCAAATGATTTGTCTTTTGAGACTGAAGTGAGGTGACGATCCTGGCGATTCGGGACCGAGCTTTTGTTGAGGTGACGATCCTGGCGATTTAAGATCGAGCTTTTATTTGTTGGTGAGTACTCGACATACTACCTGTAGATGCTTGACACACCTAATTGGTGATGATCTTGGCGATTCAAGACCGGGCTTTTGTTGGTGACAATCCTAGCGATTCAAGATCGGGCTTTTTTGTTGGTGAGTACTCGACATACTACCTATAGATGCTTGACACACCTAATTAGTGACGATCCTGGCGATTCAAGATCGGGCTTTTGTTGGTGACGATCCTGTCGATTCAAGACCGGGCTTTTGTTGTTGGTGAGTATTTGACATACTAACCCTAGATGCTTGACACACCTAATTGATGACGATCTTGGCGATTCGGGACTGAGCTTTTATTGGCGAGTACTCGACATACTACCTGTAGATGCTTGACGCATCTTAGATGCTTGACACACCTAATTGGCGACGAACCTAGCGATTCAAGACCGGGCTTTTTGTGGGAATATGCATGACGCATGGCACTTGACGTGATGGATGCTTGACGCGATGGATGCTTGACACTTTAAGAGATGCTCGACGCACTTAATTGGATGCATTGATATATGGAAAGGTAGATGGTAGGCAAAATCCAAACATTCAACATGTTTAATCAAATTATTGAAAGTAGGCACTTGACGTGCTTTACGTACTTTAATTCTTGCAAGAGGGTTAGTGAAAGCATTTGCATAACAACATATATTCACTTAAGCATTTGTTTGTTCAAGACGATCAATGTGCACTCGACTCCAAGAATCAGCGGGGAGAATGAGTTCTATTATGTGAGAATTGAAAATAGTTTGTGTGATTTAGATTTTGGTATAGAAGACCAACTCGTGAGGTCCATCTAAAGATCGAATTAGCCAATCGTCTAATAGGATTCCATGAGATAACCCAAGCTCAACCCTAAGGTTCAGGATACTTCAAGAATTTATTTTTTTGTGGTCGCAGGACTTTTCCATCGTCAAGCCCCAAGTTTCTCATGTGATGATCATTGACTGAACAAGGTCTAAACCACTCCAATGACTTGTTCTATGTAGAACTTATGATGCCCAATCCAAAGCACGTATTTTCCAAGGCTTTTCTTGATACCAAGCCCCAAGACTTCTTGTATGATGTAGATGACTTCGTGAACAGGCTTGTGAGGTTGTGTGAATTGAAGAAGGATGCCCTCCTTTTTTCCTTTGAATTTTTTTTTTCTTAGTGACGCACCCTGGTTTTTGCCTAGACCGCCCTTTCGGGTTTTCAATCTAGCGGGCATCTCTTTTGCGTCTTTTATTTTTTTGTGCTCTAACTTTTGCCTAGGCCGCTCTTTACGAGTTTTCAACCTAGCGAGCCATTTTTTTTAAAGGTATGTTTACTCGAAGGGGACTCAGTTGAAAGAATCTCATTAAGGAGAAAGATGAGATCTCGAGTTTAGTTGAGGAGAGACGGACTCTATTTTTTTTTGGAAGGTGATCCAAGCATTGACTCTTTTGGGGGAGTATATTCTCTAATGATGAGAGTGAGAAATGAAGAGGAAGGCCCCTAATGCAGATTTGATTACTCTTGAGAGTTTAAGTTGGGATTGACTGGGGGAGGAAAGTTTAGGAAGCCCCAGTTTTGATGCTTGGATTTCAAGAGTGTGTATGAGAATGGCTAAGAGGAAGCCCCTAGACTCAACAAAGAAAGCTACATGGCTCAAAGGTCTCGAAGAGTTGTTCTTCATATGTATCATCTAGAAATTTCTTAACGAGTTTGAAAAGGAAGCCAATCATTAGTACGACTTAAGGCTAAACATTTTTCTTTATGGATGGATGTTGAAAGTCTTCTTCATTTGCGTTGCCATTCAGGCTTCATTGTAAGAGGATGTTGAGGGATCCTCTTTTCTTCGTTGGTATCACTTGACTCTTCTTCTTTGCGGGAGAGTCCTTCTTGCCTTTGTTGAAATTCTATCCTTGTTGTGGGACGATTTAAGGAATGAGGGTCCACTATTCAGCATGGATCAAATGATATTCATAAAGAAAAACAACTCTTGGGAAAGTGTTTAGGATAAAGAGATAACTTTTATTGATAAGAAAATTTGAAACAAACTCGATAGTTCACTTGACACAAACTAGAGAGGATATAGATGGACTAGAATGACATAACGACTCTTCGAGAACATACTAGGAAGTTGTCCTAATCTATTTTTTTCTATTTTTTTTTCAAAGGTAAAAAGGGAGAGGACAATCGGAGCCCCAAGGTGGTGATGCTTCAGTTGATTACAAGTCTTGGATGGCATCCCTCAAATTATAGCAATTGTTGGTGTCATGACCACTAAACTGATGGTAATCGCAAAATTTGTCGTGGTCCCAATCTTCTCTCATTTTCTTAGGATGATAGTTTTCCATTCGCTTCAATTTTCCTTGGCCTACTAGATCATTGAACATTTCCTTAAGAGTAGTTACACCAAAATCATGATAGGTACGACCGGTGCTCTCCTTTGTTGGACAATTTTCCTTTTCTGAATTCTTTCTAAGACGGATCAATTCATCAATTCTAAGACCCAATTTATGGAGTTCGAGGAAACTAGGGAAGTAATTGCCGGCAAGCTTCTCTTGGTACTCTTCGCGGAGACATTGAAGTAGGATATGAATTTGTTCGTCTAGGCTTGGCCTATCGACGATTTCAGTCAGTTTGGTCCTCCATCTTTTGACGAACTCTGCGAATGATTCATTTTGTTGTTTCTTAGTTTGCTCAAGGTCTCTCCTAGTAGTGCGGTAGGTAGTGTTGTCCTCAAATTGTTCTTGGAAGGCACGATTGGCGAGTAGCCAATCAAGCCTTGTGGAGAGTGGAAGATTCATGTACCAATCTCTAACGGCACCATCAAGGGTTTGAGGGAAGCATTGAACTAGCAAGTTGTTATCGACACCCATAGGTAGCATGGCCCAAGAGTAAGTTTTCAAGTGGGCTTTTGGACAAGTAGTACCATTGAATTTTGCAATGTCGGGTGTCTTGTACTTTCTAGGAAGCTTTGACATGGATTGACGAAGAGTGTCATAGTCAATAGAGAGCGAGGCTCCCTTACTCACATTGAGGGATGCAAGTTTCTTTTCTAGTATTGCCATGGTAAGGGGTTCGTTCTTGCTTTTCCCCTTGCTTTCTTTCTTGGAAGCATAACTCTCATTGTTAGAGGAGGAAGATGATGAGCTAGGCTCATACTTCTTCTTCTTGCTTTTGCGGTGGCTTTTAGCCTTCTTGGTGTATGATACTTCATCATCGGAAGAGGTCCCATTCTCTTTCTTCTTTGAGCTTAATTCGGCCAATTTTAGTTTCCTGGCTCGGAGTTCGTCAACCATGGCTTTCATTTCCCCGGCTTGGATTCTCCTTTCAAGTTCTAATTGGGCCTTCATTTCATTGTCTCGGGCTTGTAGCATTTCTTCATATAGAGTCCTTTGATCCTCAATTTCCTTCTTGAGTGCTTCGGGATTCATCGTGTCGGAGGGAAATTGAATTGGTACCGTTGGAGAGGTAAGGGAGCTTGACGACCTTAGGGATGAACTAGAGATGTCCCAACGAAACGCCTTTTAGAATATTAGCCCCAAACGACCCTAGATGGAGAAAAGGATGATGGTTAAAATTATCTCACGAGCGATTTCTTTTGAAGTTTTATTTTTATTAGAGACGGAGTTTTGACTCAAGGAGGGAGCGCACATCGATTATAAATCACAGATACACATTCTGCAAATAAAGTCTCGCGCGAGACAAGGTAGTCTCGCACGAGACAACCATTCGGAAAGATGGATTTTTTCTCTTTTTATTTCCTAAATTCATGGTCGGACGGACAAAGATCCGTTTTCTATCTAGTATCCTGGTAAATCTTGCAGGCATACATAATTCGAACCAAACCTAGGGACTCGGTGATTGACCATTCTTTGTAAAATAAAGCCATGTAAAATCATTTTTCAAGAAGGATTTTTTTTTCTTTAAAGGGACTTCCGAAAGGGTCATTCCGAAGGGACATTTCCGAAGGGGCTTTTTCTTTTTCCGAAGGGACTTTTCCGAATCCTTTCTCGATAGTCAATTTTACATTAGCTTTATTTTGGTCAAAGATAAGAAAGATTATCGAGTCAAAACCGAACGGTCACGGAGTGTTCCTAGAAAATATTCTACATGATATGTGGTGATGCAGGGCTAGAAGGCTAGGCTCCCCGCGATATGACAATCTAGGTGGATTGAAAACGCGGAGTATGATGATCCAACTTCGGAGAGACCGGCGACTAGGTGGTTACCGTCATCCGTCCTTAGTGTGGGTCCCGGGTTTATCAAGGGTATGTAGTGCAATGACAGTTATAATATGAGTGCGCGTGTGTGAGAGTCAATCTAGGTGATAGATAAAATAGATATTTTTTTTGAAAAAGAAAAACAGATAATGGCCGCACCAAGTGGTTGCCTACGTTTCTCCCATTTCGGGAAAACTCAGGCCGTCGTAGTTCCACATAAAGGGAGAGAGAGAGAATAAATTAATTTAAATTACAACTCCCGAATTCTCCATGGACCAGACTTTAATCAAAAATCAATCTCACACAGGTAAATAGTTCAAGTATTAATTAATTATTCTATCCTGCAAAATAAAATTAATACAAGCAAAATAGAAATAACATTTATTTTAATTTTTCTGGACTTTTTTCGAACCTCGTTTTCACTCGCCAAACAGAGAAAAAGAAAGATTTTTTTTAAATGGTCCATTGAACAGTCAACTTTTAAAAGAAAAGTCAACTGGGCCACTTTTGTGTTTGGTCAACGAAACAAGAGTCAACATCTTGGATAAAAACCCTTTTTTTTCTTAATGTCAAGTCAGCCGCCACCAAACACACCATGGTTTCCGAATGTTCGTCTCGCGCGGGACTATTTTGTCCCGCGCTGGACAAGCAGTCGCACAGTAACTTTTTTCTTAACGAAAACAGTGCAGAAAAATTCTAACAAATTCAGAAAAATCAAATTTTAAACAGAGAAAAGATTAATAACACCCAATTGTAACGCAAGTCTAACCCTCTTAATTAATTGTCCCCAGCGGAGTCGCCACTGTAGCGATGGTGAATTTTTAACATCTCAGAGTCTCCACTTATTATTTATTGATGGAAACAATAAGAAAAACCTTTTTTGATATTTTCAAGAGATTTGAGGATCGGGGGTTAAGTTATGGAATGTGTAGGTCAAGGAGCATCCATTCCACGCAATCCGAAAATTGGTCTTGCTAATTGGGTGTTATTAATCTAATCAATCTATGAACAATAGAATAAATAAATAAACCCTAATTAATTTATTAATTAGGAATGTCGGATTGTATGCTTCGAGATCGCCTTTAGGAATTGAAGGGACTCTAGGCTAATCATTTTGATGGGATTACACTACTCTAAAATCGATAGAGGGGTTGAGAAGAGAAACGAAAGTTTAAAGGATGATTACCTTTTTTGAGAAGAGATTCGGACAGAGTTTCGACTCAAGTTTAGAGTCAAACCTTGATGCGGACAGAGCTTCGCCTCAATCCTTGATTCGGATCTTGATGCGGACAGAGCTTCGCCTCAGTCCTTGATTCTTTCTTCGATGTTTGTTGATCAACAGGATTGATAAACAAACTTTAGGTGATTTAGGGTGATTTTGTAGGAATCTTTCGGAGAGAGAAACCCACAAAATGTGTGTGTTATGTGTTTTCGATCGGGGATCGAGGACATCTGAAATACTGAAAGTCATCAAGTATTTATAGGGGTTTATTAGGTGGATGCATGACTTGGTCACCAAGTTTAGGAGACTCAAGTGGATTGGGACTCCTCCCAAGGAAGCTTTCAGAACCCTCTCATGATTGGATACCCGGATTGGATGAGATTTATCAAGAAAAGAGTTTGAAACGGAGAGGAAAAGTGATTATGCACACATCCTGTAGAGGGTTTGTCTCGCGCGAGACACGTATGTCCCGCGCGGGACAACTAGTCTGTTGACCATTTTGTCCTCTTCAGTTATTCCGTTAGTCAGTTAGGTCCAAAACAAACGAATTTAGTTAGAAACTTAACGAAACATGACGAAACTGATATGCTTTCATCAAAACACAAAAGAGAGATGAAGAGTAGTGTAATCATGTAATTATTGGTTCAGAATGGGATGTCTACAGAGCCCCTCGACGACAGGTCTTATGAAAGAAGAAGTGTCGTCGATCGAAAAGACATCATTCTGAACATTGGGATGGTCGTGCCGCACGGCTGCTTACGTATCTCTATGAGAGAATCAGACCAAACATAGTTCGACTCTAAAACACGAAAAGGCTGCTTTAGGTATTTTGAAAATTGAGGAGATTTTATTTTTGAAAAGGCAAATCCATACTGAGGAATCAAATCATGACCCAATTCTGAATATTCCTGTCTGTCTGAAGATTCGCCTGTTTGGGCTCCGAACCTGCGGGGAAAGATGTTAGAAAATAAAGCTTAACCTGTCCGGTCCTTTGCACTCAAACAATTTGTCTTTTGAGACTGAAGTGAGGTGATGATCCTGGTGATTCGGGACCGAGCTTTTGTTGAGGTGACAATCCTGGCGGTTCAAGATCGAGCTTTTGTTTGTTGGTGAGTACTCGACATACTACCTGTAGATGCTTGACACACCTAATTGGTGATGATCTTGGCGATTCAAGACCGGGCTTTTGTTGGTGACGATCTTGGCGATTCAAGACCGGGCTTTTTTGTTGGTGAGTACTCGACATACTACCTATAGATGCTTGACACACCTAATTGGTGACGATCCTGGCGATTCAAGACCGGGCTTTTGTTGGTGACGATCCTGGCGATTCAAGACCGGGCTTTTGTTGTTGGTGAGTATTTGACATACTAACCCTAGATGCTTGACACACCTAATTGGTGACGATCCTGGCGATTCGGGACCAAGCTTTTATTGGCGAGTACTCGACATACTACCTGTAGATGCTTGACGCATCTTAGATGCTTAACACGCCTAATTGGTGATGATCCTGGCGATTCAAGACCAGGATTTTTGTGGGAATATGCTTGACGCATGGCACTTGACGCGATGGATGCTTGACACTTTAAGAGATGCTCGACGCACTTAATTGGATGCATTGATATATGGAAAGGTAGATGGTAGGCAAACTCCAAACATTCAACATGTTTGATCTAATTCTTAAAAGTAGGCACTTGACGTGCTTTACGTACTTTAATTCCTGCAAGAGGGTTAGTGAAAGCATTTGCATAACAACATATATTCACTTAAGCATTTGTTTGTTCAAGACAATCAATGCGCACTCGACTCCAAGAATCAGCGGGGAGAATGAGTTCTATTATGTGAGAATTGAAAATATTTTGTGTGATTTAGATTTTGGTTTAGAAGGCCAACTCGTGAGGTCCATCTAAAGATCGAATGAGACAATCGTCTAATAGGATTCCATGAGATAACCCAAGCTCAACGCTAAGGTTCAGGATACTTCAAGATTTTTTTTTTTTGTGGTCGCAGGACTTTTCCATCGTCAAGTCCCAAGTTTCTCATGTGATGATCATTGACTGAACAAGGTCTAAACCACTCTAATGTCTTTTTCTATGTAGAACTTATGATGCCCAATCCAAAGCACGTATTTTCCAAGGCTTCTCTGGACACCAAGCCCCAAGACTTCTTGTATGATGTAGATGACTTCGTGAACAGGCTTGTGAGGTTGTGTGAATTGAAGAAGGATGCCCTCCTTTTTCCCTTTGAATTTTTTTTTCTTAGTGACGCACCCTAGTTTTTGCCTAGACCGCCCTAGCGGGCATCTCTTTTGCGTCTTTTATTTTTTTGTGCTCTAACTTTTGCCTAGGCCGCTCTTTACGAGTTTTCAACCTAGCGAGCCATTTTTTATTGAAAGGTATGTTTACTCGAAGGGGACTCAGTTGGAAGAATCTCATTAAGGAGAAAGATGAGATCTCGAGTTTAGTTGAGGAGAGACGGACTCTATTTTTTTTGGAAGGTGATCCAAGCATTGACTCTTTTGGGGGAGTATATTCTCTAATGATGAGAGTGAGAAACGAAGAGGAAGGCCCTAATGCAAATTTGATTACTCTTGAGAGTTTAAGTTGGGATTAGCTGGGGGAGGAAAGGTTAGGAAGCCCCAGTTTTGATGCTTGAATTTCAAAAGTGTGTATGAGAATGGCTAAGAGGAAGCCCCTAGACTCAACAAAGAACGCTACATGGCTCAAAGGTCTAGAAGAGTTGTTCTTCATATGTATCATCTAGAAATTTCTTAACGAGTTTGGAAAGGAAGCCAATCATTAGTACGACTTAAGGCTAAACATTATTCTTTATGGATGGATGTTGAAAGTCTTCTTCATTTGCGTTGCCATTCAGGCTTCATTGTAAGAGGATGTTGAGGGATCCTCTTTTCTTCGTTGGTATCACTTGACTCTTCTTCTTTGTGGGAGATTCCTTCCTGCCTTTGTTGAAATTCCATCCTTGTTGTGGGGCGATGTTCAGGCTTCAGAGTTTTTCTTTTTCTTTTTCTTTTTCTTTTTCTTTTTTTTTTTTTTTGATGCTCTAATTTTTTCCTAGGACGATTTGAGGATTTTCGACCTAGCAAGCTTTTTTTTATTTTTGTACTCTCAAAGCCTTGAATTGAGTAGTCCCACTCTTCTTGGGATGAATGTTGATAGCAGCGCCTTTGGCTTCCTTCGCTTGTTGATCTTCGACTTTCAACATGCGTAATGTTTAGCCTTAAGCCTTCTAATGATAGTTTTCATTTCAAACTTGTTTAGAAGTTTCTATTTGTCGTGACGATTTAAGGAATGAGGGTCCACTATTCAGCATGGATCAAATGATATTCATAAAGAAAAACAACTCTTGGTCATAAAGAAAAACAACTCTTGGGAAAGTGTTTAGGATAAAGAGATAACTTTTATTGATAAGAAAATTTGAAACAGACTCGATAGTTCACTTGACACAAACTAGAGAGGATATAGATGGACTAGAATGACATAACGACTCTTCGAGAACATACTAGGAAGTTGTCCTAATCTATTTTTTTCTATTTTTTTTCAAAGGAAAAAAGGGAGAGAACAATCGGAGCCCCAAGGTGGTGATGCTTCAGTTGATCTTGCCGGCTTCATACAAGTCTTGGATGGCATCCCTCAAATTATAGCAATTGTTGGTGTCATGACCACTAATCTGATGGTAATCACAAAATTTGTCATGGTCCCAATCTTCTCTCATTTTCTTAGGATGATAGTTTTCCATTGGCTTCAATTTTCCTTGGCCTACTAGATCATCGAACATTTCCTTAAGAGTAGTTACACCAAAATCATGATAGGTACGACCGATGCTCCCCTTTGTTGGACAATTATCCTTTTCTGAATTCTTTCTAAGACGGATCAATTTGCAGAAGTGTTTCAGTTCGAGGTGTGCTTCAGCCTCTTTACTAATAAGCCCCAATACAGGTGCCCGCCTGAAGCTCTCTTGCTCAATCCTCCTTGAGTGCTCTAGCCATCTTGTGTAAATGGTCTTTTTATAGTTCGATCTGAATAGCCCCAGTTTCCCAGTTTCAGCTATTTCTTCTTCTGAGAAGTAGCGAGCTTCATATTCCTGCAAGAAGCTGCTAACGTGGGACCAGGGAGGATTAGTCTATTCATCATTCTCAAGGCTGAGAGGGGATCCAAATTCAGGATCATCGACAACGTTAATCATGGGCACTTGGGAGTCCTCATTTGCTTCCTCGGTTAGCTCTTCTGGGCAAATTTCTTGAATAACATCCAAACTTTCCCTGGCGTGAGAAGGCTCTCCAATTTCAATCATGTTCACCCTATTGTTGTTTCTAGGGAATGGGTTGTTGACTGTATTGGGCCCTTCAGGTACCTTCAGCTTACCTTTTTCAATTAACCCTCGTATGGCCTTCTTCAGAGTTATACAATCGTCCGTAAGGTGCCCGTGGTACTGATGAAAAGCTCAGTGTTTAGTAGTGTCCAAAGGGATGTTGGGGTCTCTGGGCTGATAATTGCCTAAAGGCCGAATCAGGCCTTCTTTGACCAGTTCTCTGAAAACTTCGCTCAGGGGCATTCCGAAGTTACTGAACTTTATATTCTGAGGTTTAGGCATCTCGACTTTCTTTGGCATGAAAGGAGTGGCATTGTTGCAATTCTGTCCAATGAAGTTAATTGCTTCTTTGCCCTTGGGTTGGGCAGGAGCAAGATTAGAAGTAGTGGCTCAGTACCAGAAAGTAGGGGCAGCGGCTTGTTGCTGATTGTAAGCCTTCTCAAATTTAGCCCCGGAGTTGACCATGGCACTCTGATCTGGATAGGGGAAATTGCTGAGGGATGCCCTTAAGTGAGGCTTCAAACATGACTGAAAGATGTCCAACTGTTCTTCATCAGAAGGAGGGATGTCCATTTCACTCAACTTAAGGTTCCAACGTTTGTAAAAATCACCGATGTTCTCATCATTAGAGCCCCCAACATTAAGGAGAGGCTGAAGTAATCCGCCAACTGCTGGTTTGTGCTCCCTTTGGCTTTCATGGCTAGGGTGTAGGTGTCAAGGTGGGTCTTGGGGTAGGCAGTTCCATCAAACAGTTCCAAATTAGGCATCACGAACTTGTGGGATAGAGGCACAATAGAATCAGGATTTGTGGGCCAGAGGGCAGCCTTCTTTCCTGTCAGTTCGGCGATCTGCGCTTTCATTTCCTTATTCCATGAATCAAGCCAGATGAGGGTCCAATGGTGGAGCCGGAGCGTTCAAACTAGTGACCGAGCTGGAGAGAGGGGTTACCATTGGTGGCACACTGGTGGAAGGGATGGCCGGACTCGGGGCATAGGTGTAAACCTGCCCTTGGCGTAAATTACCCTGGGGAGCATAAATAGGATCCCGGGCAAAGGGATAGAACCCAGCGGCCTATTGCTGATTTCCAATGGGCAAAGAGGGTGGTGGCAGACCAGAGGTGGTCGGGTAGTTCGGGTTCCCGTGGTGAGACTCATAGAGAGACTTAAATATGGGTTGTGGTCCTTGGTTGTTGAATTGCACGCCTGGCTGAGGTGATGGTGTATAACCGGGAGGATACTGTGGTCCCGGTGATTTTGATGAGACTGGGATAGGGGCTTGCTGACCCATAGTACCTTGAGTGAGGAACGGGTTTGTGGAGGCTGGCGAGGCGCTGGGAGCTGCTGGACCAGTATCATTTTGGGGAGGGACACCTGAATGTTGTCCTAAACCAAACTGTGATGGCGGCATTCCAGATTGTTTGTGCGGCACTCTGAACTGTTGCTGTGAAGGCTCGGACTGATCGGTTCCAAATTTCGGTGGGATCCCAACTTGCTGTGGCATTCTAAGGTACCCCCAACCATGTGAAGACATTCCAAACTGATTTTGTCCCCACTGAGGGACTGCAAATTGGCTTGTCCCACTGGACTGTATGGGGCCACTGGAGCGGTGAGGAGCCGGGCCGACCGTATGTCGAGGAGCATGGGCTCCAGCAGTGGTGCCATAGGAGGCTGGTGGTGGCATTCTGGTATAGTCAGGGCGACCGAGAGTGGGATTAGGGTCCTCTTCCTCCTCTACGGTGAAAGTGCCATCTGGGTAGAGACTGGCAGCCAAACCATGGCTCCTAATAGCCTCCAAAAGGCTGTTCATCTGAGCTTCCTGTCATAGTCTCATATGTTCTGCCAATTGATTCCACTGCTGTTCTGTCTGGGGAGTCCCGGGAGGCGGAGTGGTATTGTCCCCATTGTTACCAACTGATGCAGACATTTTGAAAGCCGGAGTTGAAGCGAATGGTGAAGCTGACGATGCGCTTGATTCTTCCCAACTGACCAGACGATGACCCGGTGTCCATACCCAAGCTTTGCGAGTTGCTGCGGGAGGAAGATATAAGGGAGGTTCAGACTTTGGGAGTTGAAAAGGGGTAGGTGTTTGGGCTCAGGGCTCATGCAACATGCGGTTATTTGTTTGAGTTTACTTAAAATGCGTTTTCGTAAATCCTAAGCGGTTGGAAAAGATTGCTTTTTTTATTTTGCTACTACGAGTCCTGGATCAGTGGGACCCATCACTACGTCTACGGATCCTCAACCTGTAACCTTAAACAAGGGATCCATAGGGCAAGCGGGTCCCACCAACCGAAAAGGAAAACAAACCTAAGGTCTGGCGGATCATGAAGTCTTAACGCGCATTCGACGTAAATTACCGGCAAAGCCAGCGTCGAGGGTCAAGATCGAGTTAAGTTAAGGTGCCTGACAAAACGTTGGCATGACCTTAACTGATAATTGTCCACAAAAGATCTTGACTCGTCGTTGGTTAAGTGGTAATTAAGCATGGACTGGGCGTTAATCCTTGATGACTCGGTGTCACACCGGGAGCCGGTGCATAAAACTCATGGGTCAAAGTCAAAGTCCGAGCCCTAGTCAGGATCCAGTCAAAGTTCATGACCGAAAACCGGCATGACTTCGACTGATTTAGGTCCACGGAGGATCCTGACTCGGCATGTTGACTAGGGTTTGACCAACGTGAGGTATACACTGACACGGTCTGACACGGACCGGACCAAAAACCAACCAAGTCTTGGACAAAATGTGTGTCACGGACAAGTGCAGGGTCGACACGAGGGTAAACCAATGGATGTTTGAGTCGTCCCGTGCTCGCACCGAGAGGCGTAGTAAGGCCTCCCAGGCTGCTACTGAGATTTCTCGGGTTAAGGACGTAGTGTACAGTGTACGGTCAACATGCGCGTAGTGTGCGGCAGTCTACATGCCGTTTTGAGTAAAAACAGAAATTTTCAAATGTGTCTGCAAAAGGATTTTTTTTTAAACATTTTTTTTGAAATGAGACCAGTACGTGGCGTTGTTAAACCATAATTTATCACAGGCTCCCATAATGAAGCGTTTAACGGGAAGGTTAACGGTTTCCAGCCTATATACTGAGTATCATTTTTTTTTTGAAAGGCATGTAAACACATAAGCACATAAAATTTGAACAGTTAAAGAAATGGATCCAACAGTCAAAATTTTGACTTTCCCAGGACAGTCAAGCCGATAACAACGCATAATAGAAAAACACATACACACACAAAAATAAAAGTTTCAAGTGTTGGGAGGGAAGTTTGACCCACAAAAGCTTTTTTTTTTTTTAAACAAGTTTTATTATTATTTGAAAAACGAGTTTTTTTTTTAAAGCTTATACGTTCCCAGCGGAGTCGCCACTGTGATGTACCTGATTTTTCCGGCCTCAGCCCGACAATGCTTTTTTTTGGATGGTTTGAAAAATCTTTATCGGACTTTGAAAAATCAACGGAGTCGCCACGCCGTTTTTAGTTTAAGGGGCCAAAACTTTGAAAAATGCCCAAAATTAGAGAAATGAGTTCGGGGGTCACATTACACTCCGAGAAGAACGTTTGGCGTTCACCCGGAATGCCTTGTATAACGAGTCTTCCTCACTTGAAACTTTTGTGTGTGTGTGTGTGTGTTTTGAAAAGGACTTTTAAAAAAGGGGGTTTTCTGGAAATAACAGAAATAAAAGGGACTGAACTGGGAAACAATTTGAAAACAATGACTAAACTGAAAATAACAGAAACTGGAAAACTGTTTGCAGATGACAATGTCATCCGCGTGGATGAGATTGTAGTGCAATATTATCCGCGCGGACTAACTTGCAGTGTCAAATTTTTTACAGTTTCCAAATCAGTCACTGTAATTTTCAGAAATCTGACTAGATTTACAGGACTTAACTGGAAATGTAACTGTAAACAAAAAAAAGGAAAATGTTTGGAATTTTGGCATCCATGTTTCGTCCTCTCTTTCCCTAGACTTTGATTAGTGGTCATAAGTGATGAATCCACTTAATCAAGCCATCCTGGGGGTACATTAGGACTTGAAAAACATATCATTTGCAAAGGGGAAGGGGATTTGACATGAAAGTAAATTTGAACAAGGGATAGGTCAAGATGTATCAACTTTTAGAGGAAGATCTCTAAGGTGGCCATAAGGAGGACCATCCTTGAGACCTATACTCAAGTGTATCTCATATATCTTGTATGACCTAATTTGTGAGTCTAGATGATATTCATCCAAGGAAAGAGTTCCAAGGTGAGCATCTTAGACTATGGAGGGGGATTTGCAAGGAAATGAACAATTTAGTCCATTTGGAGTGATCTCTATGGAGATGAACTCCAAGATGACCACATCCTAGGTCAAGTAACAAGTAAGAACTAGTTAATGTAAAGAGACATGGAAGTAAAAATATGGACCATTTGTAGAGAATCATCCAGGGAGATGAACTTCACGGAGATCCTCTTGGATCCTTAAGACAAGGAGGGAAGGGAGATAAACAACAAAGTAAACAAGATTTACATCATGAAGACATGAAAGAAATGCATGAGTAACTTATGTTCAAGTAGGGGAAGTGAGGGTTTACCAATGTTTCTTGGGTTTGTGTTTAGGGTTTGAGAGTTTCAATGGCTTGGAAGTGGTTTTGGAGTGGATTTGGTGTTGAATTTGGTATGGAATTTGAGTGGTGAGAGTGTTAGGACTGTTTGAGGGAGGATTTTGACAGAGTAACAGTAGGTTTTACGAATTTTTGGTTTGTTAAAACTGAGGGAGAAGGGCTGTATTTATAGGTTGGCTGGGGTGCAATCTTATCCGCGAGGATGAGGTCACCTATGATGAAGGGTCAAATACCATGGAAATCGTCAAACTTAATGTCCAGTACAGACAATTATTCGACGAATGGAAACAAATGGTGGACATGACAAAGAACCCTTCTGATCATGTAACTGACGATGACTTCGTCAACATCATCTTCTACAGATACCCCGACGAGACCAGGGATCCAATCCTTATTGTCAGATTCTGTGATGTGGAAGTTGCCCTCGACGACTGCCTGATCATGGTAAATGAGGTCCTTGCCAAGAGAGCTCAAGGCTCATCATCATCTCCTAGTATCTGCCCCGGTGGCAACCGGCTCGTGCCTTCAGTCAAAATCATAGCCAAGAATGCCGCCAAGGCCGAAGGCATCCTTAAAGGAGACAAAGCTACTCATGTGACTATAAGCCAGATCAACCTCAGGAACTAATCCAACAGCAACCCTGAGAACATCTACAAAAGTGCTCCTGTTGAGACAGTTCAAACTTCCGAAGAAAGGAACGATCACCTCAGCATCAATATGCTCAAATTTGATCCTATTCCCAGCCATCACGACAACGGATCCGGGCAGCCCACCGCCGAGCTACTAGCACTGATAGATTTGGCTCTTGACCGAGATCACGAGACCATCAGCATCGCAGAATTCAACACGCCCGTTAGTTTGATCAAACAGATGTGGGCAGACTTCTTGGTGGTTGATGTGGCGGATTTTGTATATATTATTCCCCTCATTTTACTATGTGTTTTCATTCATTTTGATGTACTTAGACTAGATTTGATGTAATTGGGGCATTATCTATCATTTGAGCTTTTATTGTAATCCGGGGGTAAAATAGTCGTATTTATTTAGTTACTTTTTCGGATGTAATTTTGGTGAGCTTCAAAGTCATGCCTCGAGTATCAAGAATAGTTAAAGTCAAAGCAAAGTCAAATTTAACCGAAGCGGAGGAGTATAGGTTCAAACTGCAATTTTTGGAAGTTGAGGTGCAGTTCTGCATTGTTGAAAAGTCCAGGGATTGATGTGAAGAATTAAAAGACTGCAGGGTCCAAACTGCAAAGCAGCAGAGTTCGGGGGCCAGAAGGACATTAGGAAACTTGGAGGACCAAATTAGATATCAGAAAGTAAGAAATTCAATTTTCTGTGCACAAGGCGTGAAGTTCAAATGCTGGCGTGTTGACCGAGGTAGTTGCGTGGACCATGGCTGAGTTGACCGCTGGTGGAATGGAAGAGTTTTAATGTTATTTTATTTCTTTTTCCTTTTTCTTTAATTATATTAGGTTAGTATTATTGGATGGAGGAGTATATACACTCCTTTTAACATTATTTTTAGGGTTCATCTTTTAAGTTTATTTTTCCTAGAAGAGAGTTGAGTTTTTTCATGGAAGCCTAATTCCATTGCTTTGAATTTGAGATCTTGATCCGGATTTTGATTTCTATTGAGGTATTTCTTTTTCGGAAATAATTCTTGTTCATAATCTTGCTTGTATTGATTTAGATTAATTTCTAGGGTTTGTGGATTTGGCCAATTCACTTGTCCTCTTTATTGATCTTTGCTAGATTACTCGTTCTGTGCCAGAATTAGGGTTTTCATTGTAGCATCTTCACGAATTGTGTATGTGCCATAGCAATTTGGGAAGTAGGCAAGATTAGACGATTATCTAATTAACCTTAGAAAGCGTTCTTGATTTTAGTCTCTTAAAACATCATCAATTAATCTTTAGACCTTTTCTGTGCCAGTTAGGTTTAATTTTAATTAGGGTTTATAGTGAGTGTGCCACTGCTATAAACTAAACTGAAAGAAGAGATAGAGATTGAAATACATCTCGTAATCAAGTGAATAAAATTTACGGGGAAAAGAATTATCAGTGATATTAGAATTAAAATCCTGTGACAGTATCTAGTCTGAAGTTTCTTTAAATTATTATTTTAAAAACTTAGTTTATTTTTCCCATCTTAGGAATTAATTAAAAAGCTCAATTAAACCCCCAATCTGGTCAAGTGACTGTTTGCAAATAATCACTGTTCTTCGTGGATCGACCCTGACTTACCCTAATTACATTATTAGTGGCCGAGTTTAGGTCTAATTTAGTAGGCGTGCGACTAAGCCTACCAAATTTTGGCGCCATTGCCGGGAAGCGGTGTTATTATTTGCGTTCTTTTTCTTTTCTTATTTGTTTTATTTTTCTGTTAATTCTTTAATTGTTATCTCTTTAGTTATATTTATTACTTGTTATCATGTAGTGTGGAACCGTGTATGGTCCACACTCGTTCTACTAACGATTTGATTGTTTCGTTTGATCCAGAAATCGAAAGATCTTTCAGGAAAGGACGACAACAAAGCAGGGGAGTCAAGGGAATATTGTTAGCTGAAGAGATGCAGGACGGAGATAATGCAGGTGGTGGTGAACAAGCAGTTCCACCACAGACATTGAGGCAAAGGACTGCCCCGATTGGAATGAGCAACCACATGTCGTCCAATTCCCCGCCTTACCTGCAGGGGTGACATTTGAGTTGAAGCCGGGGCTACTCAATCAGCTACCGCACTTCACAAGGATGCCCGGAGAGGATCCCAATCAGCACATCTCTCAGTTTGTGCATATCTGTCATAGTATGAAGCCGGCATCGCTTCCGATTGAGCATCTGTTATTGAGGGCATTTTCTTTCACACTGAAAGATAACGCGAACGGGTGGTATTATCACTTGCCACCGAATAGCATCAAGACATGGCAACAGATGAAAGATGTATTCCTAAAAGAGTTCTTCCCTCAGGACCAGATTAATGTTATGAAGAGGGACATCAGCAATATGGAGCAAAAAGCAGATGAGACCCTATACGACTACTACAATCGCTTCCACAAGCTTTGTAGGAGTTGTCCATATCATGGGTTTACTGAGGATCAGCTGATCATCTATTTTTATGAAGGGTTGACCATTCAGGATAAGAGATTA
The DNA here is from genome assembly GCA_022495995.1 of Adenophora triphylla var. japonica. Classification (NCBI taxonomy): domain Eukaryota; kingdom Viridiplantae; phylum Streptophyta; class Magnoliopsida; order Asterales; family Campanulaceae; genus Adenophora; species Adenophora triphylla. The sequence continues at coordinate 301,982 of JAFEMH010001606.1, read as the reverse complement.
GTGGATTCATGTTGTGGGGGGAGTATTTTGAATAAGACCACCGAGGAAGCTAAAAGGTTGATCGAGGAGCTAGCTAAGAATACGAGGACCCATGGCAAGAGGTCAAATCTGAGACAGGTTAGCGCTGCGGGTTTTAACAGTGGGTTGACCAATAAGTTCGAGATAGATTTGGAGGATCTTAAGGGTATGGTAAAGCAGTTGGTTCTGGGACAGACGCCGAAGCCGTGTTGGATTTGTTATGACATTTCGCACCCTACAGATTCATGCCCTTCTTTGCAGACGGGTGAGATGGAGGATGTCAATGCAGTTGGGTTTGCATAGTAGGGACAGAGACCGATGGGTAACACCTATAACCCCAACTGGAGAAATCATCCTAATTTCAGATGGGGTACAGGTCAGCAGCAAAATCAGCCGGGTGGTCAGGGACAGCAGTTTGGTAATCAACAGGGTTATCAGCGGCTAGCAGTGGTAATCGGTACAACCCTTATAGACCACCATATGGACGGCGGCGCGGAATGCAGCGATCGCACGGCGGGGATAATCTACAAAAGATATGTTCCGTACACTGGCTTAGAGTATGACCACCTTATCCAGCGGTTTTTAGCAGTATCAGTAGAGGACTGATACGAGTATCAGTGGTCTTGAGAGACAGATGGGGGCGGTGCGAATCTTTGTGGGTAGGTTGGAGGCTCAGAATTCGAGAAAGTTGCCATCACAGACTGAGCCGAATCCCAAGCAGAATGCATGTGCGATCACTCTTCAAAGTGGTAAGGAGTTGCAGGATAAGGTTGTAGCTGAGGAACCGGAGGTTGAGGTTGAGATTTCAGAGCCAGTACATAAGGCACTAGATTAGACAAAAGTTGCACCAGAGGTTAAGGCTCCTGTATATGAGCCTGAGGTTCCATTCCCCGAGGCCTTGAAAGAACATCGAAAGCCAGAGCCTGATAAGGCTATTTACGATACTTTAAAGAGGTTAGAGGTTAATATTCCTTTCTTGGATCTTCTTCAGACTTTCCCGAGGTATGCAAAGTTTTTGAAGGAGTTGTGTACTCTGAAGAGAAATCAAAAGGAGAGGAGTATGAAGAAGGGTAAGGTTAGCGAGCACGTGTCTGCAGTGTATTAGCGAAAATTGCCTAAGAAGTGCAGTGACCCAGGGATGTTCGTGATTCCAGTTACTTTGGGGGATGCTTCTGAGCATAAGGCGATGTTAGACTTGGGGGCTTCAATCAACGTCATGCCCTATTCGTTGTTTGAAACTCTTAAGTTGGGACCACTGCAGGACATCAGAGTTGTGATACAGCTAGCGGATAGGTCGAATTCCTACCCGAAGGGATTGGAAGAGGATGTTCTTGTTAGAGTGGAGAAGATGATATTTCCCGCAGATTTCTATGTGCTTGAGATGGAGATGGATCCAAAGGCTCCCATACTGTTGGGGAGGCCTTTTATGTCGACTGCTCGGACAAAGCTCGATGTGGCTAATGGTTCTTTGACAATGGAATTTGATGGGTCTTTTATTTTTGCTTTTTCTCATTTTTATGGTAATGCTTCTAACATGGTTGCTGAAGCTAGGGCTGCTCTTGATGGAATTACTCAAGCTAGGCTTATGGGGTTTAATTCTCTTTGGCTCGAGGTGGATTCCGAAGTTTTGTCTCTCATCTTACTTCGCAAATACAATATTCCTTGGGAGATCTGGTACTTCATTCAAGCAATTTTCAGATTCATGGAGGAAGCGTCTATTCAGGTAACTCATGTTTACAGGGAAGGTAATAAAGTGGCAGATTTTCTTGCTAATATCTCGGCTGCTGCGCAAACAGATTATCAGTTTACTTCGTTGGAGTCTTGTCCCAAGCCATGCCAGAGCCTTCTCTACTTTGATCGGATTTCATATCCTAATATTAGGCAGTAGGTTTTTTTCTTTTATTGATGTATTTTCCTTTGTTTTTAGATTCCCCCCCCCTTTATTGTTGAGGATCTTGCAGGTTGTGTAAGAACTCCCCCTAGGTGTTTTTTTCTGGTGGTTAAGGTTGTCATGTCCCCCACCATGTTTGTAATTTTATTTTTCGTTATTAATAAAATCTAGGGAGTACCGTAACCTTTTGCCAAAAAAAAAAAATAAGGATACGGAGTCACTGTATTTCATCGATGTGATCGAGCCATTGGTAGAGGAGGTATTTGAGGTGTCTAGTGGAGATGATGATCTCAAGACCGCATTAGAGAACGCTTTGGGGTATGCTAGTTTGGAGTTTGACATCTCAGATTCGATGAAGGAAGCGGTTATGGGTCTTACATGGAGTGCCATGTTTGCTACCGCACCGGTTCATGGTCACATGAAGTTAGAGTTTCGGTGGAGAAGCTTGTTCCATCTATAGAGAAGGCACCGGAGCTTGAGTTGAAGGTCCTCCCTAAGCACCTTAAGTATGTTTATCTAGGTGAGGGAGAGACGCTTCCGGTAGTGATTTCTAGCAAGTTGACCGAGGATCAAGAGAAGAGGTTGATTGAGGTGATCCGGGAGCAAAAATCTGTGATTGGCTGGACTATTTCTGATCTCAAGGGCATTAGTCCATCTTTGTGTATGCACCAGATCAACCTAGAGGAGGGTGTGAAGCCAGTGAGGCAATCGCAGAGGAGGCTTAACCCGCCAATGATGGAGGCGGTGAAAAAGGAGGTCCTAAAGCTACTACAGATGGGGATCATCTATCCCATCTCCGACAACAAGTGGGTGAGCCCCACACAGTGTGTGCCCAAGAGTGGGGGATCACAGTCTCCAGTAATCAGAAGGGAGAGATGGTTCCAACCCGGGAGAAAATGGGGATTCGCGCCTGCATCGATCTTCGACGGTTAAATGAGGTAACTCTTAAAGACCACTTTACCCTCCCCTTTATCGATCAAATGTTGGAAAGGTTAGCCGAAAGGGCATATTTTTGTTTTCTCGACGGTTTTTCCGGGTATTTTCAAATACCTATTACCCCGGAAGACCAAGAGAAAACTACATTTACTTGCCCCTTCGGCACCTTCGCCTATCGGAGAATGCCGTTTGGATTGTGTAATGCACCTGGGACTTTTCAAAGTGCATGATGAGTATTTTCTCCGAGTTTGTGGAAAAGTTTATGGAAGTTTTCATGGATGACTTCACTGTCCATGGAGACTCGTTTGATGAATGCCTTGCTCATTTAGGACTAGTGTTGGATAGATGCATTGAAACTAATTTGGTCCTAAATTTTGAAAAATGTCACTTTATGGTTGAGCAAGGCATCGTGTTAGGTCATGTTGTGTCGAAAAAGGGTATTGAAGTTGACAAAGCTAAGATTGATGTCATTTCTTCACTTCCTTACCCGACCAATGTGCGTGAAGTCCGGTCTTTCCTTGGTCATGCCGAGTTTTACCGGAGGTTTATTAAGGACTTTTCAAAGATTGCTTCACCTCTATGCATCCTGTTGCAAAAAGAGGTTGATTTTAATTTTGATGATAATTGCAAGCAATCTTTTAATGAGTTGAAGTCTAGGTTGACAACCACCCCCATTATTCAAGCACCCGATTGGTCTCGTCCCTTTGAGATAATGTGTGATGCTAGTAATTATGCCGTGGGGGCGGTTTTGGGTCAAAAAGTGGAGCGTGCCTTGCATGTGATTTATTATGCGTCTATGACCTTGAATGGGGCACAAAGAAATTACTCCACTACTGAAAAAGAGATGTTGGTGGTAGTCTTTGCACTAGAGAAATTTAGGTCCTACTTGTTGGGCACTAAAATCATTGTTTACACCGACCACGCTGCTCTTAAGTACTTAATGTCTAAGAAAGAGGCTAAACCCAGACTCATTCGATGGATTCTCTTGTTGAGTGAGTTTGACATAGAGGTTAAGGACAAAAAGGGGGCTGAAAATTTAGTTGCCGATCATTTGATTCGCCTTGTAATGGAGGAGGACAAGCCTTATAAACAAGCCCCAATCCAGGGTGAGTTTCCTGATGAGGTTCTTTGGGTAGTTAATTCAATGGCTCCTTGGTATACGGACTTGGTCAATTTTCTTGTCTCTAATAGATTCCCTCCGGGGATGTCAAAATCTAAAAGAGAGACAAAGTCCGTAGTGATGCCAAATATTATGTGTGGGATGAGCCCAACTTGTGGAGGCATTGTGCCAACCAAGTCATTCAGAGGTGTATTCCCGATAGTGAGGTGTCCTCTATTCTTAAATTTTGTCATGAGTATGCATGTGGTGGTCATTTTGGTGCGAAAAAGACCGCTAGGAAAGTCTTGGATTGTGGCTTCTTTTGGCCAACTTTTTTCCGGGATGCAGCCACTTTTTGTCGGTCGTGTGATAGGTGCCAAAGGGTTGGTAATATTGGGTGCTGTGATGAAATGCCACAAACCCTCATTGTGAATTGTGAAATCTTTGATGTATGGGGAATAGACTTTATGGGTCCGTTCCCTAATTATTGTGGGTTTGTGTACATTTTGCTTGCGGTTAGTCATGTGTCCAAATGGGTGGAAGCCATCCCTACCCGCACCGATGATTCAAAAGTAGTGGCCAACTTCCTTAAAGGCAACATTCTGTGTCGGTTTGGGATGCCAAGGGCCATTATTAGTGATAGGGGGACTCATTTTTGCAATAAGGCAGTCGAAGCTCTAGTCAAGAGATATTACATCACCCATAAGGTGTCGACTGCTTATCATCCCCAAACAAATGGCCAAGCCGAGGTATCCAATAGAGAGATAAAATCCATCCTTGAAAAACTGTGAACCCGAATAGGAAGGATTGGAGTCAAAGGATTGATGATGTGTTGTGGGCTTACCGAACGACATATAAGACATCGATTGGTATGTCACCATATTGGTTGGTGTTTGGTAAACCTTGCCATTTACCGGTGGAGCTCGAACACAAAGCCTATTGGGCGGTCAAAAAGTTCAACTTGAACTTAGAGGGTTCCGGTGAGGAGCGAAAATTGCACTTGAGTGAATTGGATGAGATTAGGAGAGATGCTTATGAGAATAACCTCCTTTATAAAGAGCGAGCGAAGATTTGGCATGATAAAATGATCATTAGAAAGGACTTTAAGGTTGGTCAAAAGGTCCTTCTTTTCAATTCCCATCTTCGTTTGTTTCCGGGCAAGTTAAGGTCTCGGTGGACTGGCCCTTATGTGGTGAGGGAGGTATCCCCGCTTGGGACGGTGGTAATCTCCAGTCCTAATGAGGACAAAGGATTCAATGTTAATGGTCAACGGTTAAAACCGTATTTTGAGAATGAAGTCGTGAATACCGCGAATTTGGAGGTGATTGATCTCCAAGACCCGGTATATGTTTGATAGCATTGGGTCCGAGTCATGTCAAAGACTTTAAACTTTGATGCTAGCCGGGGGCTTTCCCGGCATTTGGTCTAGCTAAAGACGGTAAAGAAGGGCGGCTAACCGAGAGGCAACCCGGGATTTAATTGCTTATTTTTATTAGTTATTCTGTACATTATGTTTTTAATTTTTGTATTTTTTATTCATGTCTAGAATTGGTGCTATTAAAGGTATATGTTTTGTGGTGGTGTGCAGGGAAAGCATGGAGATAAAAAAAAAAAAAAGCAACTCAGGCGTCCGCCTCAATTGTAATGAGGCGCCCGCCTCAAAAACCGTAGAGTGGAGCCAAAGTTCATCAAGTCCAGGCGGCCGCTCCATTATTTCCATGCGCCCGCCTCACTATCCCCAAAACCAAGGCCAACCAACTGTTACCGAGGCATCCGCCTCAAACCCTACCAGGCGCCCGCCTCAATTCGCCAGATCCAGCTCCATGTTTCTGGTCTTCATGCGCGAGCCTCACCTCTAGATGGGCGGCTGCCTCGCGTCGAACCCAACGATTGGAAATCCGGCCTATGGTAGGATAATTTGGGTCGGTTGGATTTATTCGGGTCAAGGTATAAAATGAGGATGGGTCGTGATTTACCCATTAATCATAATCAGCAACAGCAACCACCGGTTTCTCTCTCCTCTCTCTAAACTCTCTCAAAAATTCCGGCGAGTTTCCCATTTAATCCGGCGATTCCTTCCCCTTCCCCACATATTTCGGCCATCCTTTCTCCACAAAACATAATCCCCTCCCTAAGCTTGCAGACTCACCGATTATTTTGCAAATCTGGGTGATTTCTTCTCCGACCCTTGAGTTTTTCGGCGTACTGTTGCAGATTCCGGTGAGGTTTGAATTTTTCGGCGAACTTTGCATTTTCTGGTGGGATTTTTTCCAGAAATTTTGAAAGGTTCAAAGCTAATTTCTCCCCCTATTCTTTGTGGTTTCAATTTTGATTGAGAAAGTTGGGTGTTGTTGTTTGGATATTATTGTGCTTGAATTTTGAATATGGGTAAAACAAAGGAACAACCTAAAAAGGGAGGGGGTAAACCTAAGGAATCCCGAAAGAAACAAAGGCACGATGTGGATGTGAGTAATTCTAGTAGTGTGCCTCCTCCTCCCCCCGAAACCCTTCTTCGTTGTGAAGATCCCCATGACTCCTCGAGATTCAACTATTATAAATCCCAAAATTACTTCTATTTTCATATGGATAGGCCCATGATTGCTGAGAGACAATTTGAATTTGGATCATTCGGGCTTACTTCTAATTTTGGGATTAGAAAGTGGCAACGTTTCTGTACCGAGCCTACGGAGGAGGGAAATAGTCCGGCTGTAAAGGAATTTTATTCGAATATGCAGATAATCCCCACGGACCGAGGGCATTCTTATGTGAGGGGAAAGACTATAAAATTCAGGAGTGATGACATTAACAGATTTTATGGGCTCCCGAGGGTAAAAGAAGAGGAATGTGAGTTTGTGAAAGCGATGAATGGGGATTGGCGGATCTATTTTGATGATGTGGTGATGACATTGGAGGGTAACCAACTCCAGTGGATTAACAAGCCGAATGGGTCGCCTAAGTATGTAAGCGAGACTCAGTTTAACATCGTGGCGAAGGGGGTAAACAAATTTGTATGTTCTAAAGTCTTCCCTACATCTCAGCATTTGAGAGTTCCTTGGACTTATGCGGTGTTGATTCATTTGATTATTATCGGAGGAAAGATTTCGTTGGGGCATATTATTTCTGATCATATGTAAGACGCGGGGGAAAGTAAACGGAATGGATTTCCGTACCCAGCACTAGTTACCGCTTTAGTCAAGGTTGCGGGGGTTCAATGGAACTTTGGGGGCGACAAGGTGAAAGTGATTTGGCCCATCTCATGAGCTTCCCTTGAGAACAATAAGAGGGAAGTAAGGGGGATGAATGTTAGAGTTGAAGAGGAGGAGGTTGAGGAAGAAGCTGAGTATGAAGAGGAGGAGGACGAGGATGATAATGATGATGACTACATGGAGGATGCTGAGGGTGATGGATTTGGGTCGGCGAGTCTGGGTGGTAGAGACGTGGAGAGGTTGATTGCTCATATGGATTCCTGTTTCGCTTCCTCACAGGCCCGCACGGATGCGCAGTTTGCTACTACCATAGATCGTCAGGAGCAGTTGCATGACTATTTGGTGCGTATGGCACCACAGCATGACGACGGGAGATGGCAGAGGTGGCCATATCCAGGGAGCAGCCCCAGTCAGCAGGGTCCATGGGACCATCATTTCCGGCCACCGCAGTAGTTCCGGGAGGTACCTCTACCCCTTTGTTATTTGTTTTGTACTATTGTGATGCATATGGGACTATGCATGGTTTAGGGAGGGGGTGGGGTACATGCTGTTGTTTGTATATATGGTTGTTTTCATCTTAAAAAAAGAAAATTGAAAAGAGAGGCTAAGTAAAAACCCGAGAGGCCACTTAGGCAAAAGGAGAGGGTGTGTTCTAAATTTTTTTTTTAAAAAAATGAGAGGCTAAGTGAAAACCCGAAAGGGCGCTTGGGCAAAAGGTGAGTGAGTGAAATATTTTCTATAGTTTATATCATCGGTGTTGGCGTCATAAGGGGGGTTTGGAGTCTCGGGTTAGGATTTTCATACTTGGTGTAGGAGGCTCGGTTAGAGGTGATAAGGATAGAAATTCTCGTTCTTTCTTGGAGTATATATACACCTTTTAACATTATTTTTAGGGTTCATCTTTTTAGTTTATTTTTCCTAGAAGAGAGTTGAGCTTTTTCATGGAAGCCTAATTCCATTGCTTTGAATTTGAGATCTTGATCTGGATTTTGATTTCTATTGAGGTATTTCTTTTTCCGAAATAATTCTTGTTCATAATCTTGCTTGTATTGATTTAGATTAATTTCTAGGGTTTGTGGATTTGGCCAATTCACTTGTCCTCTTTATTGATCTTTGCAAGATTACTCGTTCTGTGCCAGAATTAGGGTTTTCATTGTAGCATCTTCACGAATTGTGTATGTACCATAGCAATTTGGGAAGTAAGCAAGATTAGACGATTATCTAATTAACCTTAGAAAGCGTTCTTGATTTTAGTCTTTTAAAACATCATCAATTAATCTTTAGACCTTTTCTGTGCTAGTTAGGTTTAATTTTAATTAGGGTTTATAGTGACTGTGCCACTGCTATAAACTAAACTGAAAGAAGAGACAGAGATTGAAATACATCTCGTAATCAAGTGAATAAAATCCGGTGACAGTATCAAATCTGAAGTTTCTTTAAATTATTATTTTAAACACTTAGTTTATTTTTCCCGTCTTAGGAATTAATTAAAAAGCTCAATTAAACCCCCAATCTGGTCAAGTGACTGTTCGCAAATAATCACTGTTCTTCGTGGATCGACCCTGACTTACCCTAATTACATTATTAGTGGCCGAGTTTAGGTCTAATTTAGTAGGCGTGCGAATAAGCCTACCAAATTTTGGCGCTGTTGCCGGAGAACGGTGTTATTGTTTGCGTTCTTTTTATTTTTCTTATTTTTTTTATTTTTCTGTTAATTCTTTAATTGTTATCTCTTTAGTTATATTTATTACTTGTTATCCTGTAGTGTGGAACCGTGTATGGTCCACACTCGTTCTACTAACGATTTGATTGTTTCGTTTGATCCAGAAATCGAAAGATCTTTCAGGAAAGGACGACAACAAAGCAGGAGAGTCAAGGGGATATTGTTAGCTGAAGAGATGCAGGACGGAGATAATGCAGGTGGTGGTGAACAAGCAATTCCACCACAGACATTGAGGCAAAGGACTGCCCCGAATCGGAATGAGCAACCACATGCCGTCCAATTCCCTGCCTTACCTGCAGGGGTGAAATTTGAGTTAAAGCCGGGGCTACTCAATCAGCTACCGCACTTCACAGGGATGCCCAGAGAGGATCCCAATCAGCACATCTCTCAGTTTGTGCAAATCTGTCAGCGTATGAAGCCGGCGTCGCTTTCGATCGAGCATCTGTTATTGAGGGCATTTTCTTTCACACTGAAAGATAACGCGAACGGGTGGTATTATCACTTGCCACCCAATAGCATCACGACATGGCAACAGATGAAAGATGTATTCCTAGAAGATTTCTTCCCTCAAGACCAGATTAAAGTTATGAAGAGGGACATCAGCAATATGGAGCAAAAACCTGATGAGACCCTATACAACAACTACAATCGCTTCCACAAGCTTTGTAGGAGTTGTCTATATTATGGGTTTACTGAGGATCAGCTGATCATCTATTTTCATGGAGGGTTGACCATTCAGGATAAGAGATTAGTGGATTCATGTTGTGGGGGAGTATTTTGAATAAGACCACCGAGGAAGCTAAAAGGTTGATCAAGGAGCTAGCTAAGAATACGAGGACCCATGGCAAGAGGTCAAATATGAGACAGGTTAGCGCAGCGGGTTTTAACAGTGGGTTGACCAATAAGTTTGAGACAAATTTGGAGGATCTTAAGGGTATGGTAAAGCATTTGGTTCTGGGACAGACGCCGAAGCCGTGTTGGATTTGTTATGACATTTCGCACCCTACAGATTCATGCCCTTCTTTGCAGACGGGAGAGATGGAGGATGTCAATGCAGTTGGGTTTGCGCAGCAGGGACAGAGACCGATGGGTAACACCTATAACCCCAACTGGAGAAATCATCCTAATTTTAGATGGGGTACATGTCAGCAGCAGAATCAGCCGGGTGGTCAGGGACAGCAGTTTGGTAATCAGCAGGGTTATCAGCAGCAGTACCAGGATAATCAGTACAACCCTTATAGACCACCATATGGACAGCAGCAGCAGCCGCAACAGCAGGGATAGTCTACAGAAGATATGTTCCGTACACTGGCTTAGAGTATGACCACCTTATCCAGCGGTTTTCAGCAGTATCAGTAGAGGACTGATACGAGTATCAGTGATCTTGAGAGATAGATGAGGTAGATTGCAGATGTTGTGGGTAGGTTGGAGGCTCAGAATTCGAGAAAGTTGCCATCACAGACTGAGCCGAATCCCAAGCAGAATGCATGTGCGATCACTCTTCGAAGTGGTAAGGAGTTGCAGGATAAGGTTGTAGCTGAGGAACCGGAGGTTGAGGTTGAGATTTCAGAGCCAGTACATAAGGCACCAGATTAGACAGAAGTTGCACCAGAGGTTAAGGCTCCTGTATATGAGCCTGAGGTTCCATTCCCCGAGGCCTTGAAAGAACATCGAAAGCCAGAGCCTGACAAGGTTATTTACGATACTTTCAAGAGGTTAGAGGTTAATATTCCTTTCTTGGATCTTCTTCAGACTGTCCCGAGGTATGCAAATTTTTTGAAGGAGTTGTGTACTCTGAAGAGAAATCAGAAAGATAGGAGTATGAAGAAGGGTAAGGTTAGCGAGCACGTGTCTGCAGTGTATCAGCGGAAATTGCCTAAGAAGTGCAGTGACCCAGGGATGTTCGTGATTCCAGTTACTTTGGGAGATGCTTCTGAGCATAAGGCGATGTTAGACTTGGGGGCTTCAATCAATGTCATGCCCTATTCGTTGTTTGAAACTCTTAAGTTGGGACCACTGCAGGACACCAGAGTTGTGATACAGCTAGCGGATAGGTCGAATGCCTACCCGAAGGGATTGGTAGAGGATGTTCTTGTTAGAGTGGGGAAGATGATATTTCCCGCAGATTTCTATGTGCTTGAGGTGGAGACGGATCCAAAGGCTCCCATACTGTTAGGGAGGCGGTCAACGGTCCAAATGACCTACGAGATGGAATGGAACAACACAAGGAATACCTGGCCCAGCAGCATGAAGAATACAAGTGCTTATCTCCCCGAGAGAAGCAAGCCCTTTGTGAAAGCGACAACGAAGACAATGAATTCATACTCTTCCAAGCAAATCACAACATCAACAAAATCGGAATCCCAAGAGTCCTGGGAGGATGGGAACGGATCATTTCCGTTCTCAAGATAAAAGGCCAACTAAAGAAGGAAGGTCTATTAAAAAAGAAGAGAAAGATGGAAATACACCTCCAACAAATGCTAAAGGAGATTCAACAGGCTACAACGTTCGTTTGTAGAAATGATCAACTGGGACAAAATCCAGTCACATGGGCAGACATCCGGGAAGCAGTAAGCAATATACTCACCTTTCGACATGCCCACTACTCAGTTAAAGCAACAAAGAAAGCTCTACCCTATGGAAGTTTACCTAGACTACCGCATACGGTTCAAAGAAGCATTGGCTATTCTAACCTGGGAAGAAATGCAAGCTCTAGCTCTCGACGAAGGCTCGACTACAAGAGAGCAGATTTGGGCTAAGAGCGGAGGAAATTTAGCAAATCATGATTACTGCTTATCTCAACTCAAGAACGCCATGAGCCTGCTCAGTAAGAAAGATAAAAATGCAGTATACCGTGAAGAGATCAGAGAAACAGTTCACATGAATCAAGAACTCTCTAGCCTCCCACGGAGGGTGAACGAGACAAAGCTTAGTCCTAGCACCCACTACTGCGCACTGACATTCGAACAACTGTGTCGAACCATAGGCTCCCTCCTTACCGAGGCACCTAAACTCGTATCCTGGGACAGAATCCGAAGAGCTGCTGAGGCCCCTGTGCTTCGAAAAATCCTCCACTGACTATGGCTCAACTCAAAGAAACAAGTTCGAAGGAGATCAAGCCTGATATCAATGTTCTGATCCGATCCGATCAAATCCATGTGCTACCGCCCAAGGCCAGCAAAAAGCCAACAGAGCCAGAGCCGCAAGCCGGTCGTCCCGTACTCGAAGAAACAAGTTCTGGAAAGGAGGACCCGATCTTCACTCAGCTCAAGCAGACCCAGGCGAACATTTCCCTTTGGTCTCTGCTCACATCTTCATACCCTCATAAGCTCAAGCTGGAGGAAAGTTTGGCCCATATCATGGTCCCCGTAGACGCAACTCCAGATGATCGGCAATATCCACTATGGAAACATCATTACCTTCACAGATTTGGACCTGCCAAAATTTGGGGTTGATCACAATGAGCCGCTCTACATCACTGTTCAGTTGGATGAGCGCTGACGTCCCCGCGTACTGGTAGACGGAGGATCCGTAATGAATGTCTTGCCTGCCAAGATGATGGACCTGCTCGATATCAAGATCACAGACTTGAAGCCTTCAGTCCACACTGTCAAAGCTTATGATTCTACTTCCCGCACAGTTCTCGGGGTTGCTACCTTAAACATTTGGTTCGGCAAATGGATGATGCCTACCAAATTTTAATAAGTGTTGGACATTCCTATCACTTTCACAGCTATTCTGGGAAGGCCATGGCTGCATCAAATAAACGGTGTGGCATCCACCCTTCACCAATGTATCAAATTCATGCAAGGAAATGAATTGACAACTGTTTACGGGGATAGCGTCACCACCGAAGGGACCTGTACCAACGGCATTCCAGTGTTAGAAATCAAGCATGACGACGATATGGCATTAACTGGATTCACAATGGAAACTTCTAAAATCCAAATATGCAGCGTGGACCTTCCACTATTCTGGGATAAGATCCCTCCTGCCATGAAGATGATGAAAATCATGAACTTCATCCCAGGATTGGGGCTCGGCAAAAGATTACAAGGCCAACACCAAGTCATCGAAGTCAAGGACCACGATACAGTCCAAGGGCTCAGTTATGTGCCTACACAAGCTGACATTAGGAAAGACAAGAGGCTCGCAAGCACCAAAGCAGCAGCCTGCAAAAGGGGAACCTCCTACGGCACACCCAACCTCCAACCTTACATCTTCGACCTCGCTCGCTACTTCGTCAAAGGAACTGACAGCGGAACTGATAAAGACAAGAATGGAACTAAGGGAACTGACAGTGGAACTAAGGGAACCGACAGCGAAACTGATGAAGATGAGAAAGGAACTGAATGAACTGATAGCAGAACTGAGGGGACCGATAGTGGAACCGATAAAGATAAGAAAGGAACCGGTGAAGTCAGTACAGAAATTACAGAAATAGATGGGAAAGCTGGCACAGAACCTCAAGCATTTCAGAGGACTCAAGGCTAATTCGATAAGGGGAGCATTCCTCGACATCACTGCACTACTTGGACCAGTTGCCACCACAGTTCAACATGAGTACTCATTCAAAGGGATCCCAGACATAGAAGAACAACTTGAGATACTCTTCTTGGGAGACAGGCTATTTGATCCAGCCTGCGAAGCCACATTCGAAATACTGACTCCATAGCAGAAAGAGCCAGAATTCCTGGAAGATGCTCTAAGTGGACCTGCTCTACAGAATCTTTTCGAAAAAGTCATGAAGGTTCCAAACCTGATTGATCTGGGATCCGAGGACAGCATGATCGCCATGATCGGGATAGCAGAAGCCAAGCCTTTCGACTCCGAACCCTCACCAAACATCCTTCAATGCCACTGAAGAACTGGATGACTTCCACCGGACCGAGGGCAAGCAAGAAAGAGATGATAGACAAATTGGGGCCACTCCCCTATCTCCCTAAACCTAATCTCGAACCCTCTAAGTTTCTCGTTGTCAAATTCAAGTCCTCTGAGTCGTCTGACAGCCTCACCCTAGAAGACTATGATTATGTAGCCAACAATGTATTTCCCTTCGTCTTAAATGAAAAATTCGACCTTTCGGATTATCCACTCATTGCCACTTTAACAACTGATAAGTTAACCAACAACTTAAAAAAAAGCTAATAATAATGATTCACTTGATAAAGAAGCAGACACACTAAACGAACAATACATTAAAGAAGTTCTCAAGCGTGTAGTTGACCGAGAGGAAAATCTGGCCCAAGCTGTCAAAGAGGTTATGACTAAAGTGAATCTGGGGTCATTGCAAGAGCCTAAAGAGACACAAGTGGGCAGTTTCTTCACCGGTGCAGAAAAAGAAGCCCTGATAAATCTCCTCAAAGAGTATGTTGACGTGTTCGCCTGGTCTTACCAAGACATGCCATGACTCGACCCCTCAATCGCGGAGCACTGAATCCCTCTAGATCCTGAGTCCAAGCCCATCAAACAGAAACTGCGCAAGATTAAGCCAGAATGGTCCCTGCAAGTAAAAGAAGAAATTGAGAAAATGCTCCGCGTCGGCTTCATTAAAGGAATTGAGTACTCAACTTGGCTCTCCAACATTGTAACGGTCACCAAGGCCAATGGAAAGGTCAGATGCTGTATAGACTTCCGAGATCTCAACAAAGCCAGCACATAAGACGATTTCCTGCTGCCCAACATCGACATGCTGGTCGACACCACGACAAATTTCGAAGTAAAATCCTTTGTGGACGGTTTCTCCAGATACAATCAGATCAAGATGTCCGAAGAAGATCAGGCCAAGACTGCTTTCACCACTCCATGGGGGACATACTGTTATACGGTCATGCCGTTTGGTTTAAAGAATGCTAGGGCTACTTATCAAAGGGCTGCAACTGCCCTCTTCCATGACATGATTCACAAAGAAATCGAAGTGTACGTCGATGACATGATCATCCACTCCAAAGGATCAAACTGCAGCACATGACATATTTGAGAAAGTTATTTAACAGACTCAGAAAGCACTCCATGAGATTGAACCCTGCAAAGTGCACCTTTGGCGTAAAACGAGGCAAAATGCTGGGGTACATGGTCACAGAAAGAGGCAGTGAAGCAGATCCCAAGAAAATCAAGGTCATCATCGACATGAAGCCACCACAGACACTGACAGAAGTAAAACGTTTCATGGGAAGACTTCAATACATCAGCCGCTTCATCAACCAGCTGACATCTCTCTGCGAGCCAATATTCAAGCTAATGAGGAAAAATACTAATATCAAATGGAACTCCGAATGCCAAGAAGCTTTTGAGAAAATCAAGACATACTTGGTGAATCCCTTGATCTTGTGCCTGCCACATGAAGATAAGCCACTCCTCCTATACCTAATTGTTACTGATACATCAATTGGGGCTATGCTGGTGCAAGAACAGAAAGATTCAAGAATTGAGAATGCAATCTACTTCGTGAGCCGAAAGCTTCAAGGAAGTGAACTCAACTACTCAGCCTTAGAGAAAACTTGTACCGCCTTGGTGTGGGTAGTTGAGAAACTGAAACACTACATGCAGTCCCACTCAGTGCTCCTAGTCTCCAAGATGGACCCCGTCAGATATCTCTTCGACAAGCCATCACTATCAATAAGATTAGCCAAATGGTCATTCTTCCTGGCTGAGTTCGAGTAATGGCAGATCAACTGGCAGACTTCCCAAGCAGTGAACTCAAGGGTTCTGATCCACAGTTTCCAGATGACGGAATCTTTTCACTCGACAGTGAAAACCGCTGGCAACTCTTCTTCGATGGGGCAGCCAACAAGAAGGGAAATGGTATTGGAATGCTCCTGGTTGATCCTAAAGACGAGCACACTCCCATAGCCATCAGACTAAATTTTGAAGCAACCAATAATGCAGCTGAATATGAAGCATGCGTAGCCGATTTGGAAGCCGCTCTTGAACGCAACATCAAAGAACTGGAAGTGTACGGAGACTCAAAATTGATCATCAATCAAGTATCCAACAGATGGAAGACAATTGACTTTGGCCTCCAGAAGTACCATGCATATATGGAAGAGCTCATCGCTCAGTTCAAGGAAATCACTTTCCACTACTTGCAAGAGACAGGAATCGTTTCGCCGATGCCCTGGACACTCTAGCATCTCTTGTTGAAATTCCCGAGGGGAAATCTGTAAAGCCATTCAAAATAGGCAGACGGGAAACCCCAGCCTACTATTGTGAGATCGAAGTTGAACATGAACCGATTGACGAACCCTTGTACAACCAAATCTACCAGTACCTCAAAAGTGGAGAAACCTCCTTCACAAATGAAGATGGAAACTACAAAGAAGGTATAAAGGCCAAAAGCATGACGGCTCTAAAACGCCTGGCATCCCACTTCGTCATTCTGGGCGGTATGTTATACAAGAAGCGCCACCAAGGACCTCTCCTTCGGTGTGTAAGCAAAGGAAAGGCCAGTGAATTGATGAACGAAATTCACAACGGAACCTGCGGTCCGCACATGAATGCCCGAGCATTGACACAGATCACCCTCCGTATGGGCTATTACTGGGTATCAATGGAAATAGAATGCATCCGGTTCATTAGAAACTGCGACAAATGTCAACGGTTCTCCAACCTCAACCATGTTCCTCCTCACGAGCTCTACTCATGACTACACCATGGTCTTTTGCCACATGGGGAATTGACATCATCGGCAAAATAACTCCATCTGAGAGAAACGGCAACGAGTTCATATTAGTCGCTGTCGACTACTTCACCAAATGGGTGGAAGCCAGATCATACAAAGTACTGAATTCCAAGAAGGTGGCCGAGTTCATCAAAGAAAACATCATGTGCACATACGGAGTGCCCAACGAGATCATATCCGACAATGGGACCCACTTTGAAGGAGATTGTGACCAGCTATTAACTGAGTTCAGAGTTACACACCATAAGTCTTCTCCCTACAGACCACAGACTAATGGTGCAGTAGAGGCAGAAAATAAGACTCGTGCAAGAATAATAAAAAAGATTGCCGTACGAGGACGAGATTGGCCTTTTCTTGAACCTCAAATTTTTTTTTTGTTTCTATAGAAAGAAAACTTTTTTCTCTGATGTCAAGACTTTTCAAGTAATAAAGGAATGTCCGGAAAGGGGAATCGACAACGTCATCCTCACCTTCCTCCGGCTTATCACCGGCAGTCTGTTCAGGGTTCCAAATCTGGCAACTAAACACGAGGGTTGCGCTCGTTGCGGGACTTAACCCAACACCTTATGGCACGAGCTGATGACAGCCATGCACCACCTGTGTCCACGTTCTCGAAGGCACCGCCGTTTACCGGGGCTTCCATTCAAAGCTTATAACACTTCTCCTTCCGACCTTCCAGCATTGGCTCGAGATACGATTCTGATAGTCAAGCAGCGCAAAATCCGGGCAAATAGCTTCGATTTTTTGATTGATTTAGAAGACTTGCGGCTCGATAGTCTCTCTCAAGACTTTCAAGAAATTAATACTTTCAAATTGAGAATAAAAAAGAAAGTTATCCCGGGAATCACTCGATTCCCGGGAGAACTTTCTATCTATTTCTTTTCTATAGATTTCTAGACATACAGAATCCAGGATTCCAATGTACTGTGTCCAAGATCAGAACGAGCTTGCCGGCGGACCACTGTCGTCCCATTCTTGAGTGAGCTGGAGCCCATTCCCCTCAACCTGAAATTCCGCTCAGAAGCCTTTGTGGGTCTTGAACTATCGACGATCTAGTCTCACATGAAATCAACCATAGGTGCCAGACCAACTCTGCATCTCGGTACTCCATTCTTTCATATATTGTTTTTTCTGCTCAGATTTAAGAACTGGAAGCTCTAGCTTTGATTGAAGCACCTTTCCTTCTCCTTCTGGTTGATAGTAGGCTGCTTATCGGCCTTACTTTATGTTTTGAAGCAGCCGCATGAAAATTTTGAGAAGGTTGTTGGCTCAAACTGTGGTCTCCTCATGGAAGTGATCTGCATCAAGCCATCAACCAGCTTACTGCTGCGCTCAAGGAGTGGAATAAGAATGAGTTTGGAAATCTTTTCCAGAATAAGAGGACGTGCGAGGATGTGCCAGGTTAGAAGGAAGTCCCTGGGCGCCCTATTTCCATCATTCTATCGGTCCAACTACGAAGGAGCGGATAGGAAGAGCGGACGGAAAGAGGAGGCCTTTGCTCTATATCCTTCTTACTCTTCCCAGGAATGCAGAATTTAAAAAAGTTTCTATGTGGACAGGCTTCCTCATTGGTAACAATGCATTCTTTTCCCTAATTCAGTCCTCTTTCTCTGCTTGCCTGATAGCACTCTCCAGTTGCGCAGCCTCTGGTGGTCATGTAAGAACGGAGCTCGGGGGGGCCGGGCTATAAGACTAGCAAAGACGAAGCAAAATTTCATTGATTCCATCTTCCTTATTCTTTCTCTTTTAAGAATTCTTTCATTCAATTATGACATAAATTCAATGTGAAATTCTTGAGTAGTTCCGTTAAAAGTAAATCCGAGGAATCCAACAAACAAAGTAAATAGAACTAATAGAAGGATAGGAAATAAGATATTATTCCTCTCATGCAAATGAAATCCACTTAGTGAATGTTTTGCCCGCTTTCATTGAAGGAAGAATTCAAAAAGAGCCCGTAATGTGGGTTGGCTTGGATTACTTAGTGTTGCGCTTTTTCCCGGATACTCGGGTTCAAATACGTTTTACTGAAAGGACAAGTATGGCAAGCCTAATGGAGTCACCATTGAGAAGAACACAGTGATGGGCGAGCTCAGAGACTTATTAGAGAGTCCCATTGACGGACATCCAGTAGGAATTGAACCTACGTAAACCATGTCAAACCAAGACCGATCAATATCCGAACGGAACGGATTCAAACTTCTCCTAGAATAGTTTCCGGTGGGCCTCGTACTTACATCAGCCCCGTAGGGAGGCCTTGTACTACTTTAGCCCGGTAGGGCCTTGTACTACTTCAGCCCCGTAGGGAGGTGATTGATTTAGAAGACTTGCGGCTCGATAGTCTCTCTCAAGACTTTCAAGAAATTAATACTTTCAAATTGAGAATCAAAAAGAAAGTTATCCCGGGAATCACTCGATTCCCGGGAGAACTTTCTAAAACCTGACTTGAATGATCCTGTATTAAGAGCTAAATTGGCTAAAGGTATGGGTCATAATTATTATGGAGAGCTTCAAATAGTGGGAGGGGTTTACACGTGTAGTTGGATCTCCAAGTTTTTGGAATAATCCAAATTCGACTTGAGCATCCAAATCTGGGTCAATACCAGCAAAAACATCTCTGAAGAGGGTTCTAGCACCGTGCCTTGCCAAGCCAAAGAGATGCGAAAGGAGGAGAAAAAGCCCTTTCTGCGAATGGGATAGATGGGACGTATTTAGAATGTTCGAACCGCTGAATTGGAAAAATTAGGTGCAATCATATCGCTTTGTAGCGGCTAAGTTCACGAGTTGGAGATAAGCAGACTCGAACCGCTGACATCCGACGCAGGGTAAACCACCGCCTCTCAGGTCCCCCGACTAATTCTCGCAATTGAACAGATCGAGCAAGTTCGAATTGACGTAACATGAAACCAATTAAAGTCAACTTCATTTGTG
>JAFEMH010001606.1:0-275000 GCA_022495995.1 Adenophora triphylla var. japonica | reverse complement strand
TCAAGATCCTGCTGAATGAGCGAGTTACATCGTTCATAGGCTATCGGTACATCAGCTGGTGTCAATTATCCATTTTCATCTAATATCACTTGCAACTCCCGACTCTCCTTTGCCTTCTTTTCTAAAAAATTCTATTGTTGCTCGGCTTGCTCCTTATGGACGAGCTACAGCGGGCCGTCGCCCTCTATTTACCAAATTTCGCGGGTGGGGACAACCTCCTCTACATTTAGCACTTTGGGGATACCAAACGTCAGTCAGAACCGCCATAGGGGAGACTCCTTTTTTACTAACCTACGGAATGGAAGCAATGTTATCAGTTGAACTAGAAATCCCCTCTTTGCGAGTTCTCTTGGAAAATGGGATCAACGAAGTCGAATGGCTCCAAAGTCGTCATGACGAACTGGCTCTACTCGATGAATGAAGATTGAAAGCTATGGAACATACTTGTGCCTACCAAAGCAGAATGGCCAGAGCATTTGATAAGAAAGTCAAGATCCGAAACATCAGAGAAGGCGACTTGGTGCTTAAGGAAAAGCCTCCGACACAGACCAATCCCCTCGAAAAGTGGGAACCTACCTGGATAGGCCCGTTCGTGGTACAGAAAATCTTCTTCGGAGGAGCAATGAAGCTGGCAAATTTGGATGGGAACCCTTTCGTCAACCCTGTAAATGGAAGCAAGCTCCGCAGATACTTCATTTGAGGAAGAACTCAAGTCAAAACTTCTCCCCCTACATCCCCAATCAGTAAAATCAAAGTGCTAAAAGATTAATACCCAACTAGATACATCCTCAAAATGATCTAGGTAAAAAACAGGGTCGCACTTTTTATCCTACTTCAATTTTCTCAAAAGTGTCGAACTACGGTGACCTAAGCCCCTTAGTCCATTTGTAAAAGGGGTTCAGCCATCATTGGTTCGGTCTAAAAAACAAATAAAATTTCAAATTCAACACCAATCACTTGGGTTTCAAAAAACTCTTCAATTTAACCCACAAATTCATTACGGTTAAAACACTTTTTGATGAGTTCAAGCACGGTCTACTCTTGACTCACTACACGCTGGCAAAACAAAATAAAACACTTAATTAAACCTAATGTGTCTGCAATGACAGTGGGTGGATATTCCGAAATGCAAGGTCAATCTAGCCACTCGTGTTTGGTCCTTCATCTTTCCTTCCCTTCCCTTTTTCGCGGAGGGTATTCTTCATCTTCATAGGAAATATCCCCGTAGTCCTCCTTTCTAGCTATGGGACCCTTTTCGAAGCCTCTGCCAAACCCGTGGCCACCAATGCAGCCCTTTCCCTAGCTCTATTACAAGCTGCCTCTCTCCGAGCCGCTATATCCATGCTCTGATCGGCCAGCCGACTAGCAATGACCTCATAGTCAGCCATATCATCCCCAATACTATCTTGAGGGTTAGCCATCGCTTCGGCCCTCCTCAAAGTCGAGCTGTCACGGCGGTTGATGGATGTGGTTTTACCCATCCAAAATATATGTTTCCTAGTTTATTTGGTTCTCGAAACCTTGGGAATTTGATATATTTGTTAGTGTTTTGATAGTTCAGGGGTTGATGTGCAACAATGCTGAAAATAGAGGATGTGAGCCTACTTTGGATGTTTGGGACCAGATTGCAATTCTGGAAAATGTGGGACTAAACTAAAATTATGAAGTTCAAGGGCCAAAGTGAAAATATGGAAAGTTTAGTGACTAAAATTGCAAAAGAGAAAAGTGCAGTGAACAAAGTGAAACTGTGAATAAAAACTTGAAGGAAACAAAATCCAAAAGGCTCTGTATACTTGGGCGTGCGCAGAGGCAACATGGGGGACCGCTGAGGCTGTGCGGCTAGATCCTAGCGAAGTGGGCCTGGTGGTTTTGGGCCTGATTTGGCTAGCTTCCCACGTGAGGCAACCTAGGTATTTATAAAGTCATGAATTGTTTTTTTGGGGGAGCCGAGTACTGTTGCCAGGAAACATCAAGAACAACAACCTTTGTATTTTTATTACGATTCGAGTCCA
This sequence comes from Adenophora triphylla var. japonica, assembly GCA_022495995.1. NCBI lineage: Eukaryota > Viridiplantae > Streptophyta > Magnoliopsida > Asterales > Campanulaceae > Adenophora > Adenophora triphylla. Next base: position 272,988 of record JAFEMH010001606.1, on the reverse strand, counting down.
GGTTTCGTTTATTTATTTTAATTTTGTAATTTTTATTATGAATATGAGTAGCTAAGTTTATTTGATTTGCGGATTGGTTATTAACATTACATGATCTTTATGCTATAGCTTTTCATTAATAATTCAATTTCTTTCTAGAGTGGTAAAATATTTTTAATCCGTTCTAGGGTTTCAGATTTATGTTTAGATATTTTGGCCCTAGAATTTGTGGGTATCTTTTGCTAAGGTAACTCGGGCATAGATACATGACCATTATTTTACTACTTAGACCTAATTGAGGACGTAACTGAAATCAATTGGTTTAGGTTCAAATATTCTTTCGATCTTAAGGCTTTCTTGGATTATTATATTAAACGTAACTGGAAGTATAATAAAAAGAGAATATTTGAGTTGCAAATCGCACACCAAAACGTATCAATCTTTGCTTTATTTTCATTAGTTTAATATGTTTGCTTTTCAATCTAGTAGTTTATTTTAATCAATTAAAATCAAAATCCCCCTTGGTTACTTTTGAATTAATTAAATTCACTTTCTATTCACACAAGTCTCTGTGGTTCGACCCTTACTTTTGTACACTGCTACTCCGGTACTTGTACACTTGCAAGGTTTTATTACACGTGGGTTTTTTCTCCATCAAGTTTTTGGCGCCGTTGCCGGGGAACTTGTTGTGAATTACAAGTTAATTTGGTTAGTGTATTGTAAATAATTTTCTTTTCTTATTTTCTTTGCAGTGCAAATAGTTTTCTTTTATTATTTTCCTTTGTTTTGTTGTTTAAAATTAATGTGTGAGATACTCTTTGAGAATTTATGGAAGAACACCTATAATCTGTATTATGCTAATTGTGGTGATTATTATCATACTACTATTAATTGTCCGTCTAGGGCATATTTTCCTGAGTATTCTCCGCAGGTACAAGAGATAAGTTCGTTCCAGCCATGGCAGCAACAATATAATTATTCCCCCGATTGTTATACATAAGGGTGGGAAAACCATTCAAACCATGCATGGAACAATTATGAGCCACATTCTTATGACCCCCCGCAACCTAAAATGCAACCATGGCAGGAGGCTTTGATAAGAATGCAGGAGGAAAATCTTCAACAACGACAGCAACAAACTACAACTTTAAATAGGCTCGAAGAAAAAATAAGTAAGATGGTTATTTTAGGCTCGAAGAAAAAATAAGTAAGATGGTAGAGAGAGATCCAAATGTCATTGAAAAAAAAAACACACACACGCACTAAAACTATATTCTCTCTAGGTTTTGCCCTTTTTTGGTAGAACCCTAATTAGGGTTTGGCCTCCATGGCTGATCCGGCCATATTTCCTCCTCTTCCTTCTATTGCAAATCATGTTTCCAATCATAATATCAGCCCTAATCCGCAAAAACCTGTTGCTGAACCAACTATTGCTGAAGCCGTAATTCCCCCTCATGCTAACCCTAAAGCGCCGCTTCCCCCTAACCCTAATAAATCTTTTGCTTCAATATTCAGCCCCTCGCAACCAACCCCAATCCAAGATATTCCATTGATACCAGCTGCTATTCACAAAGGTATGCCGTCTTTGAAACTTTCGAAGGAAGCTTTAGAGGCTTTTGCTAAGCCTTTTGCTTGGACATTGGTTGGAAAATTTTCTAATGGCAGACCTACTATGGAGGCTGCAAGAATTGCTTTTGCTACGTTTCATTTGAAGGGAGCATATAAATTGGGCCATATTGATTCTCGTCATATGTTGATTCAACTCACTAATGAAGAAGACTTCCAACGCATTTGGACTAGGGAGGTATGGTATGTGAACAGATTTCCTATGCGTACTTCAGTTTGGACACCTTCATGGATGCCTCAAACGGATTCCTCTATTGTTCTGTTTGGGTAAGTCTTCTGGATTGCCGGTTCATCTATTCAATAAAATCTTTCTATTCTCTTTGGCTCGAATCTTTGGTAAGCCTATGTCGATTGATAAAGCTACGGCTGAATTGTCTAGGCCAAGTGTGGCTAAAATTTTGGCGCAAGTGGATTTATTAAAACGGTACTGAAAAAATTCATATAGATTGTGGTGATTGTATGCCGAGTTTTGTGCAGCCTGTTGAGTATGATAACATGCCTATGTATTGCAGCCATTGTTCTCTATTAGGTCATGACACTTTTAATTGTCGTATTCTAAATTCTGAATTCAAGAAAAATGGTGATGGGGATGGGAAGAAGAAGGCTGATCAAGGATTGAAAAGAGATGAAAAGGATGATCATAAGAAGGGGGAAACAAAAAATGAAGCTTGGATTCGGAAAGACAAAATTAAGGGTAATCAAGAAGGTACAAGCAAGAGTGCTGATTTGAATGAAGCCAAAAAAGATGTTATTGATCTTACAAAGAAAGATGGTGGCTCTAAGGAATTCACGGCTCCTTTGATGGCTAGAAGGGGTATTGCTTTGCCAAAGTACGTTAACGATGCTCGTCTAAAAGCCTAAAGGCTATAAAGACTAAGGCTGGTCTCTCGAAATGGACGGAGGAGGATATTCATATATCTATTCTGAAGTTCAAGATCCTCTTAAATTATGCACGCCTTTGCGAGATGATTCTGCTATGCGTGTAAAACCTTCTTCCCATGCAAAGATGAATGCTTTTGGTTCACTTAATCTGTCGCCTAGAGCTCCTCAAGTTACCTCGCTGAATCAAGTCATGAACATGCAAATGGATTTCAAAGAATCTCTAACCGCATTGCAGGCCCAAGATGATGACGGTTTCATTACTGTTACTCATAAAAGGAAAAAAAGTAGGGAGAAATCCCCCTCACTGTGAGTTCCCTCTTCGTTTTATCTCCTCATTTACTCTCCCTCTTTTTAGTTTTAATGATTAGTTTTATTAGTTGGAATGCTCGTGGTATTGCTAACGGTGCCACTGTTCGTAGAATTAAGCGTTTATTTCGCAATTATGGGGTTTCTCTATTTGCTCTTTATGAACCGAAAGCTGCAAATAATTCATTGGATCAGTTTATTCGAAAAGTGGGTTGTGAAAGTGGCATGGCTAATGCTAGTAACAGAATTTGGGTTGTTTGGAAGCATGGTCTTCAAGGGGTTTAAGGCAAGGGGATCCTCTTTCCCCTTATTTGTTCATTATTGCTGCGGAAATGATGAGTCGTGGGTTAAATCATCTTCACACTGTTTATCCTCAATATAGATATCGTATTCATATTAATTCTCCTATGGTCTCCCACTTAGCTTATGCGGATGATGTTATTATCTTTTGCAATGGGTCTAAAATCTCACTTGAGAATCATATCTTCATATGATTCTTGGCTGCTATCACGGGGTTTACAAAGCAAGACCTTCCTATACCTTTTCTTGGCTGCCCTTTGTATACGGGGCGGAAAAAAATCAGCATTTTCTCTCCGTTGATTCGGAAGATGGAAGATAGGCTAGTTTCTTGGAAAGGTAAATTGCTCTCTTATGGTGCAAAATTAACCCTTATTCAGTCTTGTCTTTCTGCAATTCCTTTATATTACTTGGCTCTTATTGATCCGCCTAGGGGTGTTATTCATGCTATGGAAAAAATCATTGTGCGTTTCTTTTGGAGCAACATTGATGGGAATAAGAAATGCCATTGGATTTCTTGGGATAAAATGAGCTGGCCTATTGAGGAAGGTGGTTTGGGTATTCGGAAATTTGAAGATATTGCTTTGGCTTTTGCTATGAAGCTTTGGTGGCGTTTGAGAACTGTTGATTCATTGTGGAGTAAGGTTATGCTTGCTAAATATTGTTGGGATATCCACCCCATGGATGCTACCATTGTCTCTTTTTCCTCTCATGTTTGGAAGCGGATGATTGCTGCTAAGCCTTGGGTGGAAGAGCGTATTGCCTGGCGTGTGGGAAGTGGTCAAATTTCTTGGCATGAAAATTGGCTTGAGGGTTCTATGGGTAATATTCCTTTTGAGCATGCTCAAATCTATTCTTTGTTTGAGAATGGTATGCCCCGTGATGATTACATCCGAAATGTTTTTGGGCCTCATCTTCTTTCTCTTATTCATTCTCATGCTATTGCTATTTCTGATGCTCCGGATACTCCTATATGGCGGCCTTCCACTTCTGGCAAATTCACTGTCAACTCGGCTTGGAATGAGTGTAGATCAAGCAAGGTTCGATCTCCTATTTTTGCTTCTTGCTGGAATAAATACATTCCAAAGAAAATTTCTGTTTTTCTTTGGAGAGTCTTACATGAAGGTTTACCTACGGATGATTTGGTTCAGCGAAGAGGTATTAGTTTGGTGTCTAAATGTGATTGTTGTGTTTCTCCTTGCCAAGAATCTATATCTCATATTCTTGTTGGAGGCGAAACCGCATTGGCTGTTTGGGTTTACTTCAGCTCTATATGTGACGTTCGGATGTGCTATGGTAACTTCCGCCAAGCTCTTATGGGTTGGTGGATTGGTGCTGCTACGCCTTGTGGTTATGCTTCTCATTGGCTGATTTGTATTCTTCCAGCAATTATTTCTTGGGAGCTTTGGGTTGCTCGGAATAAAAGCAGATTTGATGGAGTTCGCATGAATTCTAGTTGCATTATTCACAAAGTAATTGAGCAGGTCACCCATATTGCTTCCGCCTTCTCTCTCTCTTTTCCTTTCTCTTGTGATGATAAGCATCTCACTTCTATTTTCCGTTTGGCCATGAAAGCCTATGAGGCCCCAAAGATCAGATTGGTTTCTTGGGAATTTCCTAATGATGGTTATATAAAGATTAATACGGATGGGGTTTCTAGGGGAAATCCGGGCACGGCTGCGGGCGGAGGTATATTTCGAGACTCTCACGAAGACTTTATTTATGCTTTTGCCTCCTTCTATGGAGTTGAATCTAATATGATGGCTGAAGCATTGGCTGCTCGGGATGCTCTTCAAAGAGCTTATCATAGAGGGTTTCATCATATTTGGCTTGAGGTTGATTCTCAATCCCTTTTGCGCATTATTATTCGAGAGTATCATATTCCTTGGTCGATATGGTATATAATATCCCATATACATCGTCTTATGTCTCTTATGAATGTTCGGGTTACTCATATTCTTCGTGAAGGAAATGGCATTGCTGATGGTTTGGCTAACAAGGCGGCTGATGATAAACAAAATCTCGAGTTTCTTCATTTCGATGACCTTCCTCGCCGTTGCAAAGGTTTATTTGCCTTGGATAAGGATAGGACCCCTTACTTTAGACTCTATTAGTTTTTATGGCTAGATACCTTTTTTATTTATTTTCTATGTACTCTAGTCTTCCCTCCCTCTATTGTAGAGGACCTTACGTCTTGTGTAAGGACTCCCCCCATAGGTTTGTTTTTTTGGTGGTTGAGGTTGTCATGTCCCCCACCTTGCTTTGTAATTTTCTTTTTAATTAATAAAATTTAGGGAGTACCGTCTCCTTTCGCCAAAAAAAAAAAAAAAAAAGTAAGATGGTAGAGGTTGCAAGGGGTTGGGGGCAATATACAAGTTCGGTCCCTCCGGAACAATATGAATGGGAGGATGATTCCAATATTGATGAACTTCCAACTCTCTCTCCGTCTCCTGTTAGTGATAATGTGGTTGTTGATGATGATGAATTAAGTGGGCCGATTGAGGAGGTAGAGAAAACATGGCATTAACAAATTTGTGATGAATTTGAGTTGGCCCTATATGGGGTGGAAGAGAAATTTAAAGATGATGAGGGCATTAATGTTGATGAAGTTGGGCCAGACCAAATTGACAAACAATGCCTCAATGAAGATCTTCTCCATCCCATTGAAAGCGTGAAAGCCTCCATCATTCTTGTACCTCCCCCTGTTTTTGAGGGTGAAGAAAGTGGCGAGAGTTTGAAAGAGAAGAAGCCCAAGAAGCTGAAATGTCAAAAATTCTATTGGGCACAAAACAATATCAAAGCTCGAGGAATTTACATGGGGTATGAACTGAACATAGGGACACGCGAAACCATGAAGTGGGCCAAAGGACGGAAGGTAAAGTCCAAACGGGAGCAACAGTCGGGCTAACGACCTTAACCAAATGCGCTAACTGGGAGGCAACCCAAGTTGGTACATTTTTATTTGCTTTATTTATTTTTTTGTTGTGTCATATTGTCCTTTGAACCCAATGCTTGTTTTTGTTCTCTTTGCTATTAGGACATAGCATGTTTTGAGTTTGGGGGTAGATATATCTTCGAGTTTGTGGGTTTATAGGGGAGTGTATATAGTGTCACCCTCCAAAAAAATATAGAAAAATTTAAAAATTTTGTTCTCATTATATGTTAGGAAGTTGGCCAACGTCCGTGATGATTTGAGGGGTTAGGAAGTTGGCCAACGTCCTTCGAACCCGAGGCATGTTTTTGTTCTCTTTGCTTTGAGTTTGGGGGTAGATATCTCTCAGAGTTTGTGGGTTTATAGGGGAGTGTATATAGTGTCACCCTCCAAAAAAATAGAAAAATTTTAAAAAAAAATTCTCATTAAATGTTAGGAAGTTGGCCAATGTCTGTGATGATTTGAGAAATTTTGATTGAGTTTTTGCTAGTTTGTGCCAATTTGAATATGATAATTAGAATTGCATTAAAACATGTAAAACACAATTGCACCACCATTCACTTTCATCATATTTCTTGATCATGGTCATTAATTTAGGTGTCCTTTATGGGTTCACTTTGACATTCTCGGGGGTCCTAGAATATGGTTGCACGCTTGTCAATAACAAATCAATAGATTACTTGATATTTATGGCTTTTATTTCTTTGACAACCCTCTTGTGAGCCTTCAACTTTCTCGTCACTATTTATATATGAAGTGTCGCTTGATCCCATTTTGAGCCTTTTTAGAAAGAATGGATCATCTAGACCACCATTCGCCTTCATTTGATGCCTACTCCCTAACCCTTGACACCTAGAATAGGTTTATCCTACCTTCGCAAGAATGTGGAATTAGAAAAGAAAGGGAAACATGGGAATTACATTGGAAATTTAAGGGAATGAGTGAGGAAGGTCAAAAGTTTAAAATATGATGTGTAATGTACAAAAGGGGGCAAGAACTAAAAAAATATATAGTTCAAGTTCAAAAAAAAAAAAAAGGAGAAACAGCTTGCCCCCTAATTTTGTGAAGTATGATTGATTAGTGGCCTATATTGAGCGAGAGAATGCTTTCAACCCCACATGTATAAAGTATGACAAAGTCAAGTTTGGGGGTTGAAGCATTGGGGAAACAAAGGTGAGAGGAAAGCTGAAATTCCGGAAGAAGTAACATTCCATATTCTTGTATTTGTATGTCCATTCCTTCGTTTGTACCCGTGACCCTAGCCCCATAATTGTTGTGGATTTAACTCTGGGCCATATTTTTGTTCAATATTGAGTAATCGGGTTGACAAGTGCGTAATCATGCATATAAGTATCCTTGTATATAGAATTGTTTGTTATTTGTGATGTAGGGCATGTCTTAGTGAACCCATAAACAATCTTATCTTAGTGATCATGATCTCCCATATTTCATTCATCATTCAGGCCGAGGTGGAAAATTGTGGGTTAGATGCATTAATGTAATTGTAATTGCATATTCGTATTGGCACTCGTTTAGCATATTAGGTGAGAATCTGAGACTTGTTTGACCGGCAACCTTATATGTATTGAGAACATATCAAAAATATATTTTCTGTTAATTGTTTTTATTTGTTAGGGTAGTTTTGTTTTTGTTTTGTTTTGTTTTACTCGAGGACGAGCAAAATATAAGTTTGGGGGTATTTGATGAATGTGATTTTACCCATCCAAAAGATATGTTTTCAAGTTTATTTGGTGCTCGAAACCTTGGGAATTTGATATGTTTGTTAGTGTTTTGATAGTTCAGGGGTTGATATGCAACAATGCTGAAAATAGAGGATGTGAGCCTACTTTGAAAGTTTTGGAACCAAATTGCAATTCTGGAAAATATGGGACTAAACTGAAATAATGAAGTTCAGGGGCCAAAGTGAAAATATGGAAAGTTTAGTGACTAAAATTGTAAAAGAGAAAAGTGCAGTGACCAAAGTGCAACTGTGAATAAAAACTTGAAGGAAACAAAATCCAAAAGGTTCTGTACACTTGGGCGTGCGCTGAGGTAATATGGGCGACCTCCGAGGCTGTGCGGTCGGATCCAAGCGAAGTGGGCCTGGTGGTTTTGGGCCTGATATGGTTAGCTTCCCACGTGAGGCAACCTAGGTATTTATAAAGTCATGAATTGTTTTTTGGGGGAGCCGAGTACTGTTGCCAGGAAACATCAAGAACAACAACCTTTGTATTTTTATTACGATTCGAGTCCAGGTTTCGTTTATTCAGTTAGATATTTTTGGCCCCTTGAATTTGTGGGTATCTTTTGCTACGGTAATTCGGGCATAGATACATGACCATTATTTTACTACTTAGACCTAATTGAGGATGTAACTGAAATCAATTGGTTTAGGTTCAAATATTCTTTCGATCTTAAGGCTTTCTTGGATTATTATATTAAACGTAACTGGAAGTATAATAAAAAGAGAATATTTGAGTTGCAAATCGCACACCAAACCGTCACAACTCATGATTTTGTAAATGAACCCTAGAATGAAATTGATGTCTTCTTTAAGTAATAAAATAGCATAAAGTGAATGTATTGTGAAACCCAATTCGTGAATCCCGTTGTCAATCTTGAATTCAATCTTTGCTTTATTTTCATTAGTTTAATTTATTTGCTTTTCAATCTAGTTTATTTTAATCAATCAAAATCAAAACCCCCCTTGGTTACTTTTGCATTAATTAAATTCACTTGCTATTCACACAAGTCTCTGTGGTTTGACCCTTACTTTTGTACGCTGCTATTCCGATACTTGTACACTTGCAAGGTTTTATTACACGTGGGATTTTTCTCCATCAGCAGTTAAGGCCTAATAGCTCACTTCGTCTCCACAAAAGAGACATTTGTGTCTCCCCTATACACTCCTCATACCAGTTCAAATATCAAGTAGACAGAACAGTGCCCCCCTCTCCGGTGAAAGAGAACCCTGGCAGGAAAAGACGCATACTGCCACAACCGCATGAAATGCAAGAACGTCGAAGGATCATCCATAGAAAGCGATCCCACCTCAAAGGTAGCGGTATCACTCAAGCCCATCAACGGAACCTGCCCGAACTGCCGCAGCACCAGAGACGAGATATAAAAAGAAGATTGGGACAGCCCCGGAACTCTGACGATGAAGAGGCCTTCCTGAATGGTCCGACAAGTCTGCAACTTCCAGTGAGGAACCCACCATCGAAAATGATGTGTGCGGAGTTTGGCCATCCAAAGCTCCCAGTCATCCTGACTGCCTCCTATCTCCAAGGGTCGCCGAGAGAAGAAACAAGGATCACACATCACTAGAACCTCGGGCATAACTTGCAACCTCTCACTCAACCACAGAGTGAGCATAGCGGGACTTCCTCCCCACATATACCGGCTACCGGTCGCCATCCGATCAACACCATGAAATGTTTTGCCTACGATCAAGGGCACGATATCTCCTCCACTGCGGCACTGCCTCACCAGGTCCAGAATGCTGTGATGACACACTCCCAAGGACGTAAACATGAACAGAGTAGCAATCATACATAGAGAAAAACCGTCCCACACAGCAACGCTTCTGTTTTTTGACGGGTGTGAGGGCAATTCGTAGGGACCTCGACCTGTGAGGGCAATTCGTAGGGACCTCGACCTGTGGGAAATGCTTAGGAGGAGTTCGTCCTGATTGAGACTGTTGATCCTCTTTCTGTTTCTTGTGAACCTCACCAGCCCGGATGGCTTCTTCCAGTGTCATGTCGTTTACCGGTGGCGGGGTTCCATTCCAGTCATGATTTCTCGGTGAGTCGGACATATCGGAGAGTCTGGCTGTAGGAACTGATGAAACTGAGGAACTATCTGATGCTTCCGTAACTGTAATTCTGGCGAGGCGCTGAAACATAATTCTGAACCACTCTTTGTTCGCTGCAGGGAACGAAAGGTAGAGTTTAGATTTCGAAAGGGGTATTTGGCTTAAGGTTTTTAGGCTCGTGCAACGTGCAGTTACCACTTAAGTTTACTAAAAACGCGCTTTCTCATGATCCTAACTGGTCAGAAAAGATTAGACCTTGAAAGGTCGAGATCGAGAATTGGAGATCAGACCGCGAAGGTCGGGAACGAAAATTGGTGATCGGACCGTAAGGGTCTCGATTGGAGATTTGACCGTGAAAGGTCGGGATTGACTATTTGATCATGAAAGGTCGATATCGGAGATTGGAGATCGAACCGCGAAGGTCACGATTAAAGATTGGAGATCGGACCGCTCACGATTAAGGATTGAAGATCAGACCGCGAAGGTCACAATTAAAGATTGGAGATCGGACCGCGAAGGTCGCAATTAAAGATTGAAGATCGGACCGCGAAGGTCGCGATTAAAGATTGAAGATCGGCCGCGAAGGTCGCATTAAAGATTGAAGATCGGACCGCGAAGGTCGCGATTGAGGATTGGACAGCGAAAGGTCAAGATTTGAAATTTGAGATCGGACCGTGACGGTCTCGATTGAGGATTGGACCGCGAAGGTCACGATTGGAGATCAGACCAAGAAAGGTCGCGATTAAAGATTGGACCTCAAAAGCCACAATTGGATATCGGACCGAGAAAGGTCGCGATTGAGGATTGGACCGCGAAGGTCACGATTGGAGATCGAACCGAGAAAGGTCTCGATTAAGGACTAAACTGCGAATGGTCGAGATTTGAGATCGGACCGAGAAAGGTCGCAATTGAAGATTGGATCACGAAGGTCACGATTGGAGATCGGACCGAGAAAGGTCGCGATTAAAGATTGGACCGCGAAAGCCACGATTGGAGATCGGACTGAGAAAGGTCGCAATTGAGGACTAGGCCGCGAAAGGCTGAGATTTGAGAAAGGTCGCGATTGAGGATTGGATCGCGAAGGTCACGATTGGAGATCGAACCGAGAAAGGTCACGATTAAAGATTGGTCCGCGAAAGCTACGATTGGAGATCGGGCCGAGAAAGATCGCGATTAAAGATTGGACCGCAAAAGCCACGATTGGAGATCGGACCGAGAAAGGTCACGATTGAGGACTAGACCGCGAAAGGTCGAGATTTGAGATCGGACCGAGAAAGGTCACGATTGAGGATTGGACCGCGAAGGTCACGATCGGAGATCGGACCAAGAAAGGTCGCGATTAAAGATTGGACCGCGAAAGCCACGTTTGGAGATCGGACCGAGAAAGGTCGCGATTAAAGATTGGACATCGAAAGCCACGATTGGAGATCGGACCGAGAAAGGTCGCTATTGAGGACTAGACCGCGAAAGGTTAAGATTTGAGATCGGACCGAGAAAGGTCGTGATTGAGGATTGGACCGCGAAGGTCTCGATTGGAGATCGGACCGAGAAAGGTCGCGATTAAAGATTGGACCGCGAATGCCACAATTGGAGATCGGACCGAGAAAGGTCGCGATAAAATATTGGACCGCGAGAGCCACGATTGGAGATTGGACTGAGAAAGGTCGCGATTAAAGATTGAAGATCGGGCCGCAAAGGTCGAGATTGACTATTTGACCATGAAAGGTCGAGATTTGAAAGATTCCCGAAATGGGATCATGCAATTGTTATTCTATTAACTGTTCAATTTTACTGAAAACATGTCTTTCTCAGGGTCCTAAATGGTTGGAAAAGATTGCTCTTCTTTTTCGCAACTAACCTAGGGCTTGAATCAGTGGATCTCGGCACTACGTTTATAAGCCCCTCATTTTTCACCTGTAAATCGTCTTCTCGGGATGGACAATCCCGAGCGAGGGTCCTATAAGGCAAGCGAGTTCCACCGACTACATCATCACCAAAAATCAGTTCAACCTTTACTAAGACCATTTTAACTCAAATAACATTTTCCAAAAATACCAAAATCATTTTCTTTCAATGAAATATCCAATAGAACATGGAATGAGCAAATATTTGAAAGAAATCATAATAACTTACTGAAATAATTCGAAAATAAGTAATTCTTTTTCCGACTAGACGCGATCCCTCGGCTTCACGAACACTTTGGTGAAGACGGATCGAAGAACGAAAAAGAAATGAATTTATTATGAATTTAAGAGTGGAAATCTAGGTTTATGTTTTCATGGAGGAAAAGGAAAAAGGTAAGAAAATGGCTACTGATGTTTTTAATCTCCTCAATGAAGCTTTGTTTTGTTCACGTGCAGGGATGGCTTAGTTGACTCCCAATGGGTGGAAATCGTTCTGCAGGCTAGGAAACGTTCTAGGAACATTATTCCGCTGATCTTGGGTGAGACCCTGCATGGTCTTGATGAGTTGCACTAGACCGGTGCCATGACTCAAGGGAGTCCTCTTTTGTTGACTATTTGGCTTAGGGAGCATCTCAAGTTGGTAGATCCTCCGTTGGAGTATTCCCCGTTTACATACCATATGAGGAAGTTGCTGATCAAGGATCTCTCAGTGGGTGAGTGGGCCAAGTTGATTGCAAAAACCGCCACTGAAGATATTATTTGGTGTCCACCTTATTGGAGACTGAACAAGTATGTTGCCGATACCAAGGGTTTTGATAGGGTTGTTCTCCCGAGTTTGCGAGATTCCTCTTTTTTATTTTTCCAAGTGGGTGCTTCGTCAGTTTGGCCAGCAGCAGGACACTTATCTTTTCGAAGGAGCTTCTCGTGAAGTGTCCTATATAGGTGTGGAGTTTTCGAAGGTTTTAGCTCAAGCATGGGGTGAAGGAACTAATCGAGATCGCTGGTCGAACCTTCAGACTTTTGATGTAAGCGTCTTCTTATCTGACAAGTATTTGGATTGGTTCCTTCATACCGGTCACCCAAGTGCGGAGAAGATTGATGATCTGCGTCTTTGACTGCTAGGAGATTCCTTCGTGATGAGCCGTATTTTAAGAAGGAGCAAGGCCCAGTCTGATCCTGCCAATGTACAGTCTGATCCAACCCAAGATTTCCTGGATGGGGATTGGTACGAGAGGAGAGGTAAAGGTCTTCCCAGAAAGATGCAAGCTTTGGATAGGCCCAACGTCTTTAAGAGGCTTTCAGAATCCGTTTTCACTCGCCTCGAGGGATATTCTGCTTCGAAGGGTCAAAAGTGCAAGAGAGATCGAGATGACGGGGGTGATCAGATCCGCCGGCCTACCAAGTCAAAGAAAGGCTAGATCTTAGGGAGTACCAAGAGATTGCTTTGATAGACCGCTAGTTTTATTTATTAGTATTTTTTTTTCAAGATGGTTAACTTAGCAAATTACTCGTTGTGGTTAGGATTTCCCTTTTGTTATTAATAAAATGCATTTGATTAATAAAAGGAAAAATTTTGATTTATTTATTTGATTAGACCGAACCCGAAGGCTGTCTACGTTCCTCTTTTACAGCAATTAAATAAGAGGCTTAGGTCTAACGTAGTTCATTTTTGAGTGAAAAAAGGACAAAAATACGATTTCAGGCCGAAGGTAGTCTCGCGTGAGACAAGGCCCCCCCCTTTTTTTTTAATGCACACCCTTGCTTTTGCCTAGACCGCCCTTTCAGGTTTTCAATCTAGCGGGCTTCTTTTCTTGTGCAAACTCTAATTTTTGCCTAGGTCGCCCCTTTCAGGATTTTCAACCTAGCGGCGATTTTTATTTTTAAGAGGCCAAGTCACGCGAAGTATTTCTTGAGCTTGTCCATGTTGACCGATTTCGGTAGCTGATCTCCGTCTAAGTCTACCTGCTGAAGGGCTCCCCCAGAGAATATCTTCTTAACAATGTAGGGTCCTATCCATCTTGGTCCCCACTTTCCTAGAGGGTTGAAAGGTCCAGGACGATGCTCACGGAGAACCATGTCGCCTACTCTGATGTTTCTTGTCTTGACCTTTTTGTTGAAAGCTCTTGCCATTCTTCTTTGGTAAGCTTGAGTGTGTTCGGCTGCTCTCAACCTTCTTTCGTCTAGCAGGGCTAGCTTTTCGTATCTGCTTTCTAGCCAGTCGACTTCATTCACTTAGTTTTCTAGGAGAACCCTTAGTGACAGTATTTCCAATTCTATTGGTAGAACAACTTCCATTCCGTATGTGAGAGCGTATGGAGTCCTCCCTGTAGCTGTTCGAATCGAAGTGCGGTATCCCCAAAGTGCGAAGGGTAGCTTGTCGGGCCAATCTTTCCCAGTGACTGCCATTTTTCTGATGATGGTTTCGATCATTTTGTTTGCGGCTTCAACTGCTCCATTCGTCTGAGGCCTGTAAGAAGATGACTTATGTCTTACGATTTTGTACTCTGTTAAGAGGCAATCGGTTTCTTTCTCGAAATGAGAGCCATTATCAGATATCATCTCTTGTGGGACCCCGTATCGGCAAATGATGTTGTGCTTGATGAATTCTGCCACCTTTCTGGCATTTAAAACTTTGTAGGAGGCGGCCTCGATCCATTTAGTGAAATAGTCGATGGCTACAAAGACGAATCAGTGCCCGTTGGCTCCTGCGGGTGTAACCTTTCTAATCACATTTATGCCCTATGTTGAGAACGGCCAAGGGGATGTCATAGGGTATAGCAGGGAAGGCGGTGCATGCTGAAGGTTGGCGTGTATCTAACACTTATGGCATCTCTTGACCATGCTAATACAGTCGGCCTCCATGGTTAACCAAAAGTACCCTTGTCTGATGATCTTTTTGGCGAGCATGTTGCCGCTCATGTGGGTTCCACAGGCTCCTTGATGAACATGGTCCATTATTTCTTGGGCCTCTTCTTCGGTGGCACAAAGGAGGTTCCCCTGGGAGTATTTTTTGAATAGGAAGCCAGCAATGATGACGTAATTAGCTGCCAATCTCCTAAGGGCAATTTGAGTTTTCTTGTCGGCCTCAGGCATGGCTCCATCTAGGATGAAATGCCAAATGTCATAGTACCATGGTTTCTTTTCAGAGTCCTCAATGGTGGCGCTTTCGGATAACCACTTGTCTTTGCAGTCATGGAGGTCTATAATGGCGCAGTAGGCAGGAGTTGCTCGCCGGGTTATTTTGAAGGGTTTTACTGCCTTTCCTGCAGGGATTTCGGCCAAGGAAGCGAGTGTAGCCAATGTATCAGCAAACCGGTTTTTGTCTCTAGGGAGATAGTGGAATGAGAAATTCTGGAATTGTTGCACCAACTCTTGGAGGTGGGCATTGTATCTTTGAAGGGTCAGATCTGGATCCTCCACTTTTTTAGTGTCTGATTGATGATCAATTGGGAGTCCCCAAATACCTCAAGTTTGATTAAGTTGCGGTCTAGGGCTGCTTTGAGTCCCGCTATGCAAGCTTCATATTCGGCAGTGTTATTAGTGGCATCAAAATCAAGACGTATTGCTAGTGGAGTATAGATGTCGTCGGGATCCACTAACAACATTCCGATGCCGAAACCTTTCTTATTGGCTGCGCCATCAAAAAATAATTGCCACTTATTTTCGTCTTCTATACTCATGATGTCCTCATCAGGGAATCACGGGTCTTCCCCCTTCACTTCGTCGTAAGGAAATTCAGCCAACTGATCGCGAATACACTGCCTCTGACGAATTTCTGAGTGACGTAAGTGATATCATATCCCACGAGCATGAAATACCACGTAGCCAGGCGTGAAGACAAATTTGATTTGTCTAGGATATATTTCAAAGGATCCATTCTTGCGATGAGACGGACCGGGAAGGCTTCCATGTAGTGTTTTAGTCTCTGTGTTACCCAGACGAGAGCAGCGCAAGACTTGTCGAGTGGAGAGTAGTTGGTTTCGCTACCTTGGAATCTGCGGCTGACAAAGTAGATCGCATTCTCTGTGTGTGAAGCTGGCTGTTCTTGAGCGAGCATAGCTCCTAGCGCGTTGTCAGTAATCGTGAGGTATAGTTTTAAGGGTTTCTCCTTCTGTGGTGAAACCAGGATGGGTGGGGAGGTTAAGTAGTGCTTAACTTCCTCGAATGCGTCTTGACATTTCTCGGTCCATTCTTGAGGTGCATTTTTCTAAAGTAGCTTGAAGATGGGATCGCACATTTTAGTCAGTTGATTGATGAATCAACTGATGTATTGGAGTCTGCCCATGAATCCCTTTACTTCTTTCTGTGTTCTGGGTGGAGGCATGTCTATGATGGCCTTTATCTTGGCAGGATCTGCTTCTATGCCACGTTCGGTGACCATGTATCCTAAGACCTTCCCTTTGACCACTCCGAATGAGCATTTCGCGGGGTTGAGCCTCATCTTGTGTTGTCTCAGTCGATTGAAGAATTTTCTGAGATCTCTCAAGTGCTGACCATCTTTCCCCTTTGAGTGGATAATCATGTCGTCCACATATACCTCTATTTCTTTGTGGATCATGTCATGAAATAGCGTCGTGACTGCCCTTTGATAAGTAGCTCCAGCGTTTTTCAGACCAAACGGCATGACCGTATAACAGAACGTCCCCCAAGGTATGGTGAAAGCTATTTCGTGTTGGTCTTCTTCTGCCATGAGGATTTAGTTATACCCTGCGAAGCCATCTACGAATGAGCGGACTTCGTATGCTGCGGTGGCGTCGACCAACATGTCTATGTTTGGTAGTGGGAAGTCATCTTTAGGGGACGCCTTGTTCAAGTCTCTGAAATCAACACAGACTCGTATTTTCCCATTTGATTTGGCTACTTGTACTGTGTTGGCTAGCCATTCTGGATACTCAATCACCTTGATAAACCCTACGTTCAAGAGTTTCATGATCTCTTCTTTCACTTGCATTGACTATTCGGGCTTAATTCTGCGTAGTTTCTGTTTGACTGGTTTGGCGTTGGGTAGCAACGGTATCTTATGCTCTACGATCAACTGACTTAACCCCAGCATATCTTTGTAGGACCAAGCGAAGACGTCGACATATTCTCTGAGGAACTGCGTTAAGGTTTCTCTATCTTCCCCCTTGAAGAAGCTATCGGTCTTTGTTTCTCTGGGGTCTTCTGTTGTCCCAAGATTAACCGTTTGCATTTCTTCATTGTCAATTTTTCTAATTAATAAAATCTAGGGAGGTCTCGCCCTCTTTTCGTCAAAAAAAAAAAAAAAAAAAAAAAAAAAAAAAAAAAAACATTTCTTCATTGTCAACGGGGCCATTCTTTCCACAATGACCTACTTGCTTTGCTAATTCTTTGAAAATTTGTCCGTTTTCTTGGTCTATCTCATCGTATGATTCATTATTAACTTGTTCGTTATATTGATTATTATTAGTTAATTCATCATTCACGATGTTAGCAATCTTAGGGTACTCGGAAAGATCAAAGTTTTCATTAAGGAAGTAAGGGAAAATACATGTTCGGCCACCGCCTCGATTTCCTCTTGAGTGAGTTCATCTTAGGGCCTATCTTCCTGCAGGGATGGGGAGTACAACCAAGCTCTTTGATCATGAAGTCTTAATCAACAACTTGTCCCCCGGTGACGTGCCAGTTTATAATTGGCTCATCACATTTCTGGATTAGCTTCGTGTAATCAATAGTTGGAGCGTCCCCCTTGGATATTGCGTGGACCTGGCTGTCCTCTAGCCGACACAGGTTCTCGAATTGTCGCAGCATGTCTTCTCCCAACACAAAGTCCCATTCGCTGGTCATTTCTGCCTTTATGCCCCCACAAATCTTTAGGGATTAGTGGGACGGGTTCTGTTTCATCTGACGAAGTGTCGCAGTCGCTGAAAATTTCAAGGCCTAGTTGGCGCTTTCCTTTATCGTCAGTCCATGGTTTTGAAAAGATAAAGTATGGGATGCTTTCCCCTTCCAGAATGAACTAGCCGTTGAGTGTCTTTCGGTATGGTTTGAGGTGGCAGTCTTTGCCCTTTGGGTCATTGTAACTTTTGTACGCGGTTCCTTCCCACTTGATTTGATTGAAGTCCCACTCTTCTTTGTCACTTTCATCGTGGATGGAAATGATGTATCCTAGGCCATGTTTCGTGTGTGGTGGGGGAATCGGCGGTGGATCCGTTATCCCTTGTAAGTGTTTGCCAAGTCCCAAGCCAGGAAAGTACCCTTTTGCTTGCATCATTCTCCAAACAGGAAGGTTTCCGGAAAACCGAAGTGCTTTAGAGTAATCGTTTTCATTGCAAGTTTCTATGACATTTACGATACTTTCTTTCTCAATCTCAAAGCCACTGAATAAACTATTATTGAAAAGCAAACTTGATACTCTTGCCCACAAATGAGGATCTTTAGGCAAGTAGTACCCAAACTAAACTATCATTTGTTTTTCTTGCAAACAAAAGTAAATGACTAAAAAAAGAAAGAAGCTCTCTAACTCTTCTAAACTATGCCGCCCCTTCTTGGTTTAGTTACTTGAGCAGAGAGGTCTTGGATGCGGTTCTCATTATATTGCACAATGGTATTGTGTTGAGAGCGGAAATCATCCTCCATTTGCTCCTTGAGATCATAGTAGAGAGTACTAAGGCAGTACTTGACTCTTTCATCGATATCATTTTCTATGTGAGCTTCCAAGTCATTGCACTTCTGAGTCATAGCCTTGAGTTCATCATTGACTTTTTTGAGTTCTTCGACTAGCATATTTGCTTTGCCATACCATGCATCATTGATTTCGATTAGTTGTAGGGTATAGGTGAGCTGAGTCTTGATGCTACTTAGCTCTTTTTGGGCGAATGACTGCTCACTGTCGGAGTCACTTTCCGCTTTTCTAAAATCCTTAGCAATCCGGGTGGTAGGTATATCGGAGGTTTCCTTCCAACCTTCCACATGCTCGGTGATGAGAGTCTTGGTTACGTCTTGTAGATTTGGCTGTTCCACATCCCTTTTTGTGACGAAGTAGGAGCGGAACTCTTCTACGGACATTGTGTTGGGAGTCTTGAGGTTGAGTAGCTTCGGAAAACTGATAGAAGAGATGCAGAGACGGTATCAGGATCAAATCTAGCCCCAACGAGTCGGAAGAAGGCTTAAACGGTTCAGGCTCAACCACAGCAAACAGAGACATTGTCCCGCGTGGGACAGGTAGTCTCGCATGAGACAATCACACGGAAAGTCGATTTTTATTAAACCTAATTTCTGGTCGGAATGGAGAATCCGTTTTGAGGGGTTTCTAAGGTTTTTATCCAAACCTAACGACTAAGTAATCAATCCAATTTTTTTTGTAAAACAAAGCCATGTAAGATTGTTTGAAGGATTTTTTTTTTGAAGGGACAAATCCGAAATGGTCATTCCGAAGGGACTATTCCGAGTCCTTCTTTATGGTCAATTTTACATGACTTTATTTTGGTCAAAAATAAGAAAAGATCACCGAGTCAAACCGACCGGTCACAGAGTGATCCTAAAACGACAATCTACATGATATGTGGCGATGCAGGGCTGGAAGGCGAGGCTCCCCACGATATGACAATCTAGATAGATTGAATACGAGGAGTGGGATAATCCAACTTTGGAGAGATCGGCGACTAGGTGGTTACCATCATCCGTCCTTAGTGTGGGTCCCGGGTTAATCGGGGTATGTAGTGCAATGACAGATATAGCATGCGTGCGCGTGTGTGAGAGTCAATCTAGGTGATAGATAAAAGAGAGATTTTTTTTGAAAAGATAAAATAAAACAGATAGTGGTCGCGCCAAGTGGTTGCCTACGTTTCTCCCAAATTCGGAAGACTCAGGCCGTCGTAGTTCCACTTAATGAGAGAGAGAGAGAGAAATAAATAATTTAATTACAACTCCCGAATCCCCATTAGACCGGACTTTAATTTAAAAACCGAATCACATACAGTTTATAAATAATAATCAATTATTTAAACTAAATACGGTTTCGAGTTCCATATCTTAAGGGAGGCCTTAAGATGAAAGAAATCTGCAGTAATGTAATCTGGAATCCCCCTTGCGTGTTCGACTCTCATCTCGGATCTTGAGACGAACAGGAAAAACCAGAAGACACAAAGATTGCCGAAGCATTGTCTCGCGCGAAACGGGTTATCTCGTGCGAGACTAGCTTCCTCTGAATACAAAAAATGATTTTTAATTTAAAAATCTCTTTTTATTAACGCAAGTTTAAGACACTTTAAATTTACAGTCCCCAGCAGAGTCGCCATTGTAGCGATGGTGAATTTTTTAACATCTTTTGAGTCGCCACCTATATTTGTTTAGTTGGAAATATAGAAAAAATCATTTGAAAAGAGATTTTGGGTTCGGGGCTTAGGTTATGGAATGGGAAGGTCAAGGAGCACCCATTCCACCCAATTCGGAGATCGATCTTGCTAAAAAAGAGGTTTTCAAAGAAAATATGTTTTAATTGAATAAGCAAAAAGAATCCATTTAACGAGGTTAAACGGAATTTAGGATCGATTGCTTCAAGACCATCCCCATGGTTTGGAGAGGCTCTAGGCCGATCCTAGGTTTGATGTATTATACCACTCTAATAATCAATTAGAAAGGGAGGAGGAAGATTACCTCATGAAGAGATTTGGACAGAGCTTCGACTCAAGTTTAGAGTCGAACCTTGATGTTGACAGAGCTTCACCTCGATCCTTGATTCAGGCTTCGATGTTCGTTGATCAACAAGGTTGATAAAAAAACTTTTAGGTGATTTTAGGGTGGTTTACAAGAATCTTTCAAGGAGAGAAACCAGTAAACGTAGGGGGTTTTGACTAAAAAGTCCGGGATCCGAAATACTGTAAGTCTTTAAGTATTTATAGGTTTTGGAGAGGTGAAGGTGGAGAGGTAAAATACCTAGGGAAGGTTCCAGAACCCAAATTCTATTGGATGACCGGATTGATAAGGTTTTATCCAGAAAGAGGTTGAAATCAATGAGGAAACTGGCTTCTGCACGTCTACAGGGGCTTAGTATCGCGCGAGACATTTAAGTTCCTGTAAGTACCCAATCTGGCTCATGCCTTACGGTTAAGTTTCCCGGCGATCCCCGAACTTTCATAAAGTTCAGGGGCAATTCGGAAACTTTTCCAAGCTTTCCAAGGAAGGAAGGACCTGCTAGGAATTAAAATTCTAGGCAGGACCTCGCTGGAAAGGGCATTCTAGAATCTGCCACCTTGCAGGTTTCTAGAAGGAAAATGGTTGAGGCTTGTCCTGTCGTGCGACATATCTTGCCTTGACAAATTCCAGTTCGCCACCTTGCATGTTTCTAGAAGGAAAACGGTTATGGCTCGTAATGTCGTGCGATATACAAAGCCACTCCCATGCAACCTATAAATAGAGGCATGCACCTCTCATTTTAGGACCCTTTTTGACTCCTTAACGTTACTCTGCTCAAATTACGTCCAATACATGCAAAAACAGCCCTAATTCCCTATTAACCCACTCTTATATACACACAAAAAATCAATCTTTATAAGATTCCCTCTCTTGGTCCTATACCACATACACATAGAACCAACGGTTCTCATTGAATTCGGGTTTGATATTAGCTCCAGAGGCTGATGTTTGAAAGCTCCTATATCTAACTTGATATGGGAGTCGTGGTATTCAAGGGTAACACTCTCTTTCCTTCTCTCTCTTTCAAATACATATGGTTTAATCAACCAAATAGCCTTAAATACGATATAGTGGCTGAGATCTAATTATTGCATATCTATTTCAGCCTTAAATCGTTTGGATCAGTAGTTTTTTTTATAGTATTGCATGTAATCTAGTTATCTTAACATAGCTTTGCATAAATACTAGAGATGAGTGTGGATCCCTCATATTCACACCCTCTCGACGTGTTCATTATTGATACACAAGCTTTCTGAGACCCATCAGTGTAGTAAATTGGTTATGTTGTTCCTTGCTGTGTCTGTAAGTGTTGTCTGTAAAAGTCTCTGCAAATGGCTAAATGTGTCACGCGACACAACTTGCCATGCAAGTCCTGTGTCATGCGACAACATTGACCAGTTTGCAAAAACTTTTTCCTTTCAGCTGTAATCTGATTTTAACCTTTTCCAGTTGTAATCTTTTTTTTTTTTTTTTGGCAAAAGGAGACGGTACTCCCTAGATTTTATTAATAACGAAAAATAAAATTACAAACATGGTGGGGGACATAAAACCTTAACCATCAGAAAGAACACCTAGGGGGAGTTCTTACACAACCTGTAAGATCCTCTACAAAAAGGGGGGGGGGAATCTAAAAACAAAAGGAAAATACATCAATAAAATAAAGAGAAAACTACTGCCTAATATTAGGATATGCAATCCGATCAAAATAGAGAAGGCTCTGGCACGGCTTGGGGCAAAACTCCAATGAAGAAAACTGAAAGTCCATTTGCGCATCAGCCGAAATATTAGCAAGAAAATCTGCCACTTTAATACCTTCCCTGTAGACATGAGTTACCTGAATAGATACTTCCTCCATGAATCTGAAAATGGCTTGAATGTAATACCAAATCTCCCAAGGAATATTGCATTTGCGAAGTAAAATGAGAGACTTTCAGAATCGACCTCGAGCCAAAGAGAATCAAAACCCATAAGCCTAGCTTGAGTAATTCCATCAAGAGCAGCCCTAGCTTCAGCAACCATGTTAGAAGCATTACCAGTTGTAATCTGATATCAATTTGTACTTTAAATATCATTTCCCCCATACAAAGGATTCATCGGGGATTCTCTCCCAAGGATGAACAAGGGTCCACACATGGCTTGTTCTAGGGAAGATCCATCGCATGATGATGTGAAGTCCCTTTTTCTTTGTACATAAAAACGCAATCTTTATTTTAAATGTCATTCCCCCCATTGTCCCTCATGGTTGGATCACTCTCCAAGGATTGTCTAGTGACCTTCTTAAGGCACAAAAGACATAGGATGAGTATAAAGATCCAATCTTTATACCCCTCCCCTTAGTCCCTTTGGTAATTGAAGTATCACTTGGGGTGGATCGATGTAAAGGTCTCATCTTTACATCGTTTCCTCCATTAAAGATGTCATAGTCGAAGTCCCTTTAGAAACGAATGAACCTTAGCCCCTACATCTCCGATCATCACTTTAGACGAGCATACATGTCCCTACTAAGCTCAAATCGTCTCAAGATGTAGGATTGACGGGCAAATGTTCTTCCTTTCTAAAGAGTATCATTCTTGGACTATAAAAAGGTGTCCCTCTATTTCGATCACATATGACCTTGTCCCAAAGAACGTTGGTTTAAAACACACCAAGTCTCTCAAGCCTAATATGGTTGATTATCCCAACGGGAGGGCAAAAAAGGTCACTTAATGATGATCATAAGTCCAAGATGAGCACGGGATCAAAATCCCGAACACATCAAATCCAAGGAATCCCGAGCGATAACCAAATTAAATAGTTTATACGTCCGGAAGATAACTTGGCACATCCCATCCCCTTTTCAAATCACACACACACACACACGAGAGCACAAAACAAGCACGAAAATCGGATCTAGGGAGACTTGCCTTTAGCAAGGCTTTTTGGGTGAACGCCAAACGTTCTTCCCAAGGAGTAACTTAACCTCCGGACCCTATTCCTTTTTTTCAAAGTTTTGAGGAAATCAATATGGCGTGGCGACTCCGTTTTTCAAATAAACCGGATGTCTTCAAACTGATGTGAAGCGGTGACCCCTTACACGAGAAAGCGGTTCACAAACCCGTGATCTTGGGCCCACATTCACAGTTTGGCGACTCCGCTGGGGACATGTAAACGTTTCCAAACTTCTTTCATAAGGAGCATTGGAAATGTTTACGAGGGTTAGCCTCCCGCCGCGGATCCAATTTTTGTGCTTGTTTTTCTTTCCTTATTTTTGCATGCATCTTGGTTTTTGGGATTGTGCATATTCTGAATATTGAACAAGGAGCATTATGAAGCTGAAAAGGTGCCAAAATGTCTGGGGAAACAGACTGGAAATGAAAAAATTTGGAACCTGGAAAACTGCTTGATCCAGCCGTACGGCTTGATCTGCCTGGATCATAGCCGGGCGGCTTCTTTGGGCAGTTCCACCCCCGTCTCGAAAAACATTCCTTTAAAACACATTTCTGAAAATCTCTGTTTTAACTCAAAAAGGAACATTTTTAGGAGGCCGTACACTACGCGCACCATATATATCCTGTACACTTTGCACGCACGTCCTTCAACCCGGGATGGTTGTTCAGCTGTAGTCACGGACAGCATTACGATGCTCCTGGGCGCACGGAATCATCCCAAACTCTCCATGGCAGCCAGTGTCGACCAATGCACTAGTCCATGTCACACATTTTAAAACCGTGACTTTATGTTGGTTTTTGGTCTAGACCGTGTCATATATCCTCATTGTATACCCTCGTAAAGGTCAAACCCTAGCCCATGCCAAAAGTCAAGATCTTTCGCGCAAGCGAAACTCTGTCGAAATTCCGCCAAGGAAAATTGGCAGCATCTTGACTCCGGCATTGACTTCGACTTTGACCCGCACGAGATATGTGAGAGTCAAGCCCAAGTCCGTCCCAAAATCAAAAGATCTTTCGCGCAAGCGAAGCTCTGCCGAAATTCCGCCAAGGAAAAATTGGCAAGATCTTTACCCGGCATTGACTTTGACTTTGACTCGCGCAACATATGCAACAAAGCTCAATGTGACGCCGTGTCATTCGGCTTCTATCGTCCGACCCATGCCTATTATTTTCTTGGACAATGCCAAAGTCAAAACGTCTATCGCGTAAGCGAAACTCTGCCGAAATTCCGTTAAGGCTAAAAGACGAGACTTTTTCAGCATTGCCTTGACTATAATCCGCATCGCCTGTGCGTTAAAAGTTCCTATGATCCGCTAGACCCTAAGACCGTTCTTCTCTCTCGATCGGTGGGATCCGCGTGCCCTATAGAACCCTCGCCCGGGGCTGTCCACCCTGGGAGGTCGAAATGCAGGTGGAAAATGAGGGGCTTATAGACGTAGTGACGGAACCCACTGATCCAGGATCTAGAGTAGTTGCGAAAAAGAAGGGCAACCCCCTTTTCCAACCAAATAGAAATAAATAAAAGACACTGTTTTAAGTAAACTTGAACAATTAGTGGAATCACCATTGCATGTTCCCATTTCTGGAATCTCTAATTGCGACCTTCACGATCCGATCTCCAATTTCCAAATCTTTAATCGCGACCTTCACGGTCACATCTCCAATCGCTACCCTCACGGTCCAATCTCCAAATCTTTAATCGCGACCTTCACGGTCCGATCTCCGATCTTGACCTTTCACGGTCAAACCCCCAATCACGACCTTGTCCGATCTCCGATCTCCGATCTCAAATATCCAATCGAGACCTTTCACGGTACAACCTCCGATATCAATCTTTCGTGGTCAAATAGGCAATCCCGACCTTTCACGGTCAAATCTCCAATCAAGACCCTCACGGTCCAATTTTCAATCTTGACCTTTCACGGTCAAATCCTTTCCGATCAATTAGGATTAGGAGAAAATGTGTTTTGAGCAAAATTTAAGCAATAAGTGCATGTTACTTGAGCCTTCGGTCTAAACACTTACCTCCGAGCCTAAACCTCGCCCACCCCCAAGTCTAAACCTTGCCTATCTCTTTTCCGCAGCGAGAAAGAAGTGGGTGAGAATACCGGGTCAGCGGCTTTTCAGTGCGGAAACCTCAGGTTCAGACAGTTCAGTAGAATCATCAGTTTTGTCTACTCAGGGGTTTAGAATGGCAGCTATGATAGAAAACAGTGATGGTACAGGGAATTCGATGATTAGGAAGAAAGAGTTAGTCCTAGCTTTGGAAAATGCCCATAGGGTTCATGAAGAGCAGCTGGCTATGCTCATCGGTGCTCTCCGCCGTTATGGAGTTCATGTAACAGTTGAGGCAAATGGTTCTTTGGTCATGATTGAAGATGAAACTCCAGAAACAGTGATCTCAGTCCCTCCATCCTATGACCAATACCCTCCATCCTACAGCCAATACCTTCCTCCACCCACATATGATCCCTTACCAAGGACTACTCCTCTTCAGTCCTTTCCAACATCCCAGGCCATCAGGGCTCCATCGCCCTCAGCTCCCCAGAACGGATTGGGCTTCACCATACCTGTTTCTCAGTTTTAGCAATACCTGCCAGTTTATGCTCTAGCTTCACATAATCAGTTTGAGCTAATGTGGCTATGTTCTGAGACCCCTATACCCACCTGAATACGATCATGAGTTGCTAAAAGAAAATTCGAACGCCTCAAGTTTTCAGTTGTCATCTACCGGACTTAGCGAATTCACCCGTCAGTTTCACCAGTCTGCTGCTGTGGTTCCCTCTACTGCTAAAGGTCTTGTTGCGAGTTCCAATAACTCCAGTGTTCCCGTTGACCCCCATGTGGCAATATTGATGGAGCAAGTGAAACAAATGCAAGGAAAACTTGATCTCATGATGAGTACTAGTACTCCCTAAATCCAAGATGTCAAACCAGGCAAAGAAGTGATTCTACCGTGCAAAACCCAATACCACCAGCACCAAGCAGCAACTGCACCCAACTCAGCACCAGTTCCTCACAAAGGAAAGAATGTCAAGCCTCCTTCAGCCAAATCCAACAATGGAACCAACTGAACAATGGAAATCCAAGTCTTGAGAACAACAATGTCTCCCGAAAACTCCGCTCCCTTCATTATGACGATGTAGAGATGCCTTTAAGCAAGATGTTGGAAGAACTAGTGAAAGAAAAGCTGATAAAGCCACTGGAGAATTGGAAGCCAATGGAACCCGAACATTCGGTTGGATGAGTCTAAGCATTGTCTTTTCCACCAGTACCATGGGCACGATACTAATGATTGCCGCTATTTGAGGCATGAGATCCAGAAGTTGATAGAAGAGGGGGAAGCTCGAGAACCTCCATGAGCCAAAAACAAAAAGCCATGATCATAATGATAAGAGATCGAATCAAGAAGTGCTAGGTCAGAAATGTCATTTTGATGATTTCGGGATGCCCATGAGCAAAGTTTTTGATGATTTGGTGAGACAAGGCCTTCTCAAACCTCTCGAGAATTATCAGCCGAGGAACCCACGTAACCTTGACAGGACCAAGTTATGTGAATACCACAATCATCATGGTCACACGACAGACAAGTCTCTGACTCTGAAGAAAGAAATCCAAGGGTTGATCTACGAAGGAAAGCTCAAGTTCCCTGGCAGTCCAACCAGTGAAGAGTAGCTAGGCTAGGGGTTACCTATCCTTGAGAAAGATTAAGAAATAAAATAGTCTCTCAGTCAACTTTCGTAGGTTCTAGTACTTTTCTCTTTCAATCAAGTACTCCTCGGACATTGTAATTAATCTTCAATTTTCTATAAAAGAGCCTTTTTCTTTTCTTGCTAGACTTAAGACATTATTTGCACACCTACATTATATTTAATGAAATGGTTTTATTTTATATGATCACTTGCATTGCTCAACAAATAATCTCTCGAAATAATTAACGCTCTGATTAATTGGTGTGAGAAAGTCAACTAATGTCTTCCCCATACACTTTCCTTACCTCACAAAAGGCCTCCATCAAGCCATACACTTTCCTTACCTCACAAAAGCCTTCATCAAGCCATACGCCTCCCAAATCATGTCCCCACCAATTACCTTGACCAAGTCAACGATGGTGGCAACATCAAGAAAGAACAAAAGGTCACTCAACTTCGAAAGATTGACCCCATGTTGATAACAACCTAGGAGCTTGCCTTCGACCTTAAGGGCATCAAAATTAAAAAAATTAAAAAATAAAAAAATAGTGCAAAAAATAGTAATACCCAGCTAGGCTAAAAACCTTGAAAATGGACAGTCTAGGCAAAAAACAGGGTTGCACATATAAAAAAAAGCTCAAAGAATGAAACAATGGAGCGGTCAAGGCAAAGACAGAAACATTTCATAAGCCCTTAGGTGTACGCAAATTCTTTATGTCCCAATGAGAGATAAAAATCAAGAAGCAATTGAAGCAGCCGTCCAAAAATGACTTGGTCAAGGAGTCATCCCGAGGCCCATGCCTCATCATCCAACCTTCTCATCCGAGCCTTTCCACTAAAGGAACCACAAATCCCATTTCCCAAAACCAAACATAGTTCAGCCGAAGCCGAACTACCACGACCTGAGCTCCTCACAATGAGGGGAACGTAGGCAACAAGAAATGGTTCGGTCATAAACACATTCAATTTCCGGAAAAATTCAGTCTCATCAGTGGCCTCTCCCATAAACATATTCGAAATCCAGAAAACCCAGTCTCATCAAAGACCTCTCTATACACAGACCCTTCTTTCACACTCAGCCAACTTTGATCCGCGACATTGGTTAACTTTCTCCTCGTGATTAATAAAAATGCTTTTTCATATCGAGATTAGTGGTTGAATAACCCGAACATTAATAAAGGGTTTTAAGCAATCTTGTGATCATTTTAAATAAAACAAGTTTTCATATGTCTTGACAAGTCTTCTCTTTCTACATCTTAGAAAAAATAGTGCTAAACACTTATTTTCTGTCAGCAGGGGCTTCCATACACTTTTATAAACCTTTCTACGCTTATACTCTCTCAAAAGAGTCAAACCCAAAGTGAGCTCTTGTGCCTACGTCGAATAAGGCCATCAAAATAACACAAAATCGGGATCTATTCCCACCTTCCGAAAAATATGCCCCTGCATGTATAAATTTTCTTCGTCCACATTTTCTTGCGGTTGACTGATTGACTAAAGAAAATAAGAAAGTAAGTACGAAAGGATTGATTTTCCTCCTTCTGCTACAATTCGCATTAGGGCTGCCTTGAAACTCTTTAAGGTTGGGGCTTCGCCAAGCCATTTCTTTAGACTGGGGCTTTTTTAGCCATTTTTGTGGTCCGCATTGGGTTCCTCACTATGTCACAAAATGGATTCAGTCTTGGTCAGATCAACCTCGGGATCACTTTTGCAGTGCCAATCAGATTGGGACTTTCGCTAGGTCATCAGTTAGAACTCTACCAAGTCACCTCTTCAAGCCGGGGCTTTGCAAAAATTTTCCTCAGACAGGGGCTTCGATAAGTCGCATCCACCCTTAGAAGAGAGGTTTGGTCACTTTGACATTTGCTTTAGTCTTTGACGTCAGCTTAAGGTGCCAATCAAAACCTGAGGTTTAAACCCATTCTCAGCCCAAGAGGGAATTCTGGTCCACATTGACAACATCTCAGCAACAACAACAGTTTAGTCCGCACCTAAGGGATACAACCCCACCTTCTATTTAGCCTGCATAAAAATCATTTCCCAAACACATTCCATTTATACATCCTGGCCCAATTTCTGCCACATTTCCACAAAAAAAAATCACCCCGAGGCTCAAGTAACGTGCCAATTACTAATGATAACATTTTCTCCCAAAATCCCTCCGTTATTTTCGTTATAACGAAATAACGCTGACGGCTTGACAACCTACGAATTGTCAAAATTAAGCTTTAGCTACCTCTATCTCCTCGATAGCGAAGTACGCTTTAGTTTTCCAACTTCAGCTACCTCTATCTCCTTGATAGCGAAGTACGCTTTAGTTTTTCCAACTTTAGCTACCTCTATCTCCTTGATAGCGAAGTACGCTTTAGTTTTTCCAACTTTAGCTACCTCTATCTCCTTGATAGCGAAGTACGCTTTAGTTTTTCCAACTTTAGCTACCTCTATCTCCTTGATAGCGAAGTACACTTCAGTTTTTCCAATTTTAGCTACCTCTATCTCCTCGATAGTGACGTAAGCTTTAGTTTCTTAAGGTAACTCCTCAATTAATCATCAAAATCTCAAGGATCCTAGACATGTTCCTAACTATCTAGTGAGACTCAAACTACGACCAAGGCTTGATTCCTCCGAGATACGTAGGTAGCCTTTCATAAAGGTCCAGCCATCTGACCGCAGCGGTCACCCTCTTTCATTCACTGTTCCTCAATGGTGCGTAAAACTTTCATAAAAGTCTAGCCATCCGACCACATTGATCATCCCTTTCATTCACGCTCCTCAGTGGTGAAGTAGCCTTTCATAAAGGTACAGCTATCTGACCACATTGGTCACTCCCTTCATTTGGCACATTCCCAGTAGGATCAGCCATTTGACCTCCTAGGTCACCTCATTTCCATCTTCATAGCAAGGGACCAGTTTCTCTTTGCCATGCCCCAATAGGATCAGGCATGCGACCTCCTTGGTCACCCAATTCCAACTCGTGTCGGCAATTCCAGTCCAATTTAAAGGTTCTATAAGTACAGTTCAGGCTACCTCTGTCACGCTACAAAACTAGCCACATGGCATACTAGGTCCTGCGACACCTTTAGCCAACATCAGACATCAGTGAACTATAACATTCTGCATTCCCCAGGGCACTCCCCGACTTGTCAATTGCTACGACCATCATCCGTCCACTTCTCAAATGCATGGGGGAGGGTTCATTCATCCCATATATACACATACATGTACACACTCACCCGGTACATATACAAACCATGAATCCATTCAAACCATTCAATCAAACCATCATCCATACGACCATCGTTCCATTTTCCATTCTTAAGATAGACTCATGCAATAAGAAGAGCTAACAATGTATATATAAGCTAACAAATAACCAAGTCTGATCTTGTACAAAAGTAGTGCATAGCAAAAATAGAATAGTCTAGGGTGTGTTTTCTCAAAGAGTACAATGAGCAAAAAGCCATAATCTGATCTAAGAGGCTACCCCGAATCATCATCATCATCCTCCTCGCTATCTCCTCCCTCTCCATCATCCTCCTCCTCTGTCAGCACATGGTCCGGGTCATCAGCAAGAGCCTGGTAAGCTACAGGATCCACAAGATAGAACTCATCAGCGGCAGGAACAACAACAAACTCAAGCTCGTGTGGGTCAACCGAAAGATCATCATCATCACTGTGACTATCGTCCTTTGAGCTGGAAGAAGTGTATGATGCGTTCTTGCTCCGGTATTTCTTCTGTCCGCTTGTCTCCATGTCAACTCGAGTCCTTTTTCTCTCTGGCGGGCTAGGAGAGGAGTCATCATCTGAAGTTTGGGATATACACCGCTCCTTCCAGAAATGAGCACTCCTCTGTAGCTGCTCGATCATGTCTAAAGCTCCCGTGTAAGCTCTAGCAAAGCGTCTATAAGACTCAGCTGAGACCTGATACAATCAAACAGCAGAAGAAATTAAGAGACAAGTTGTGACAATATAAAGGATGCTAACAGATGCAAGTACTAAAGAAGAAAAGGTAAACACTCACAGATCTAGAGCCCTCAGGGAGCTGGAAGTGAGGATGAATCTGACTCATGTCAAGGGGAGCTCGCCTCATGTGATCACCGTCCTGATAGTCAAAGTACGGAGGAGGCAAAGGGGGTCTCGCTACATATTCGGACTACGGTCTTGCGCTCTGAGCACCACGCCCTGCTATCACCTGCGGTGACCGTAACCTCTCTGTAACATATGCACTGTAGTCTCCTCCCTCCTCAACATGATTGTAAGCGCCGTCACCCTGGATCAAAGTGGCCAAATCCTCCAACTTCCGAGGGAACCACATGTCCTCTGTATAGAGCATCCCAGATAAACCCACTAGCAGCTTGCGACACTCTGTCAAGTACGCAGCATAATCCAAACCCTGGTCGTCATATCGGCTAGTCCAGGGAAATAAGCTCAATCTCTGAGGAGTCCCTCTCAAGCATAGCAGGGTGTCCTGATACGAAGCTGTCATCCTGCACCTCACACTATCCGTCCTGGTCTGTCTCCTGGCATCCCTCGCCCACCGTCTAAGAGCAGGGAAAGTGGTAGCAGGAAACTCATCCTGGATCTGCCATGCATAGCGGCGAAGACCTCATAGGCCCCGAGCACGAAAGGAAGAAGAAGTCAAAATGGGGAAACAATGATAGGTAATGGCCAGTGAAATGTGCAAAAGAGAAGAAGTCAAGATGAGAGAATACCTCAAAGGCCGTGACGGCGGTTGAAGTACATCGCCTTCCCCTGGCGATGTCATCTAGAGCCAAATACATCTCGGCTAAACCTGCCTCACCCAGGGACGGAGTTCCCACGTATCCCAAGCTCTCAAAAGCTCCAACAGTGAAATCAGGGCAGTAGATGCGCTGTTGATGAACAACATATCAGAAAAACCCACCCATACAAAAGCTCTCGCCAATCTCTCGACTCTCAGCCGGCTCTCAGCAGAATCATTAAAAACAACAGGATAGTCTCTACTCTGCTCCCTAATCCGACCATGAAGCTCACCCAACTCGTATCTGTTCCCCTTCTTATCCTGGGGAATGAAACCGAGTAGTCCCATAAGGTCTGCATCAGAGATGTGCTCGGGCTCAGCAACCGGTACAGGCTCAACTAAGTAGAGAGGCTCAGCAGTAAATGGCAATCCCGAAATGGATGCAAAGTCATATGGTGTGACTATCGCCTCGCCCCAGGAGAAGTGAAATGAGTGAGTGTCTCCCACCAGAACTGCCTAAATGCCTTCACTAGCTCCACACTCCTATGTGTATCTCCGATGGCCTTCGCCATCTCAAAAAATTGCCCCAACCCAACAGCGTAGACCATGCCCTTAGGTGAATGTACCTGCTCCAGGCTACCAGGCAAGCTATCCCATAGCCTGCCGATCACCTCCGGAGAGCCTCTGGTGCGCAATCCCTGCAGGTAAACACAGCACAGGTATGAATATTTCATTCTGTTCTTGAAAGCATGTCATGATAGCAAAATAAAAATCATTCTTTGGGTACGTCCCAATGCCCATCATATTTCATTATTTTTCTTCTTTATTTGTCCCAATTTTTATCAAAAAGAACTGCTATTTATTTTGAATCCGTCTCATCCTTTTTCAAATAAAAATAGGTTAAATCATATAAATGTAGAATATGCATTTATCATCATATTTCCTAGTTCAATCCATGCAATTAGTTCACTATTCGCACGCAAGTTCATATTTGGTTAATTCATCTCAGCATAAAATGCAAATTCCAACCAGTTTCAGTCCAATAAAAAAAATTCAAAACCTAGCAAGGGTTACAGATAGAAGCATACCACGGATTTTTTCTCGGCAGCAGAGGTGTGTTCATCAAGCAGTGGATAAAAGTCCCCCCTTTGAGCTTGCGGAATGAATGGCCTTTGGTTCCTCTGAACCCCCTTCCGTCGAGCAGCCAACTCGGCGTGTTGCGGAGCCTTCTTGGTAGGACGCATTCTAGGAGGCATTTTTCCAACTGAGTCGGACTCGAACTACTTGGTTTCTCTTGATTCCTCTACCAATTTTTTGATTATCTCCTCTCTTTCCCTTCTCTCTGATCGTCTCCCTCCCAAATTTGAGAGTCGAAAATGACGACTGTTTGAATTTAAAAGGGTCTGTTCACAGGGCGCACTAAGTGGTGCGACATAATTAGCCCATGTGGCTTGTTTTTACAATTTTGCCCCTGTAGGCCCAATTTTACAATTTATTGCCCCCGTAGGCCTGTTTTACCCTTTGTGCCCCTAGCATTTCCAATTATATTTCTTAAATCAATCAAATTTTTCTTCCAGCGCTCCCATGGCCTATTTTACAAACGTAACCTGTGGGCCGTTTTATTATTTTGCCCCTGGCATTTTCAATCCTAATTCTCAAATAATTACAATCATTGGGTCCTTCCCACTTCTTTACAAAAATCATCGGGTCCTTCCCGTTTCTTTAAAAAATCATCATCGGGTCCTTCCCGTTTCTTTAAAAAATCATCATCGGGTCCTTCCCGTTACATTAAAAAATCATCATCGGGTCCTTCCCGTTTCTTTAAAAAATCATCATCAGGTCCTTCCCGTTTCTTTAAAAAACCATCATCGGGTCCTTCCGCTTTTGTACAAAAATCGTTGGGTCCTTCCCGCTCTTTGCGAAAAATCATCGGGTCCTTCCCGCTTTTTTATAAATAAACCATCGGGTCCTTCCCGCTTCTTTATAAATAAACCATCGGGTCCTTCCCGTTTCTTTACAAAAACCATCGGGTCCTTCCCGCTTCTTTACAAAAACCATCAGGTCCTTCCCGTTTCTTTACAAAAATCATCGGGTCCTTCCCGTTTCTTTACAAAAAATCATCGGCTCCTTCCCGTTTCTTTACAAAAAATCATCGAGTCCTTCCCGCTTCTTTACAGAAAAAAACCATCTGGTCCTTCCCGCTTCTTTACCAAAAAAATCATCGGGTCCTTCCCGCTTTTTTATAAAAAATTATCGGGTCCTTCCCGCTTCTTTACAAAAAAAGTCATCGGGTCCTTCCCTCTTCTTTACCAAAATACCATCGGGTCCTTCCCATTCTTCACCAAAAAATCCTTGGGTCCGTCCCTCTTGTCACAATCACTGGGCGACTTCCCCTTGATAGTCACTAGTTCGAACTACAATCTGGCTTGATTCCCTCATAGGGATACGTAGGAATCCTTTCTTCAAAGGTCCACCCATTTGACCATTTCGGTCTTTCTTCGGTTTGAGGCACCGTAAGTTCTCACTAGTTCAAACTACAATTTGGCTTGATTCCTCCGGGATACGTAGGTAGCCTACTTTAGGTTCAGCCACTCGACGTCCTTAGTCACCCAATTCATCTCGGCAGTTCGCCAGATTGGATCCTTTTTATCGACAACCCCACTTGCCTTACAAGTGCCGTTACCGAGGGGCTTCTGTAAGTACCCAAATCTGGCTCATGCCTTCCGATTAAGTTTCCCAGCGATTCCCCGAACTTTCATAAAGTTCAGGGGCGATTCGGGAACTTTTCCAAGCTTTCCAAGGAAGGAAGGACCTGCTAGGAATTAAAATTCAAGGCAGGACCTCGCTAGAAAGGGCATTCTAGAATCTGCCACCTTGCAGGTTTCTAGAAGGAAAATGGCTGAGACTTGTCCTGTCATGCGACATATCTTGCCTTAACAAATTCCAGTTCGCCACCTTGCATGTTTCTAGAAGGAAAAGCAGAAGAGCTTCTCTCTCTAACTCTCTCTCTCTCTAGACTTTTTCATCTTCCCCGTCCTAGGGCTCCCCCTAGGGGCGGCCGGCCCTTCTGGGCGGCCGATTTCTTGCCTGGTTTCCATAGATTTCTATCATATTTCCGTTATTATGGTGTTTGTTTTGGAAAACAACTCCAATCAACACCCTATTTCGAGGTTTACACCAAGTTCCGACCATATGGCCTCGCTCTCTAACACTATCCAAGCTACGCCGTCTACCCCAACGCCGGCAACGCATCAAAACTCGACTACGGCGCATCCAAATTACCCTAATTCGGATATGCCACCGCCGCCTTCTCCAAATCCAGCCCTGTCCATCAACAAATCGGCTTCCCCGATTTCTCCTTCTGAAATTCATAAAGCCGCGCCTCCCGACTCCAGCGCCGGTATCTCCGTTTTGGCAGCAGCCGCAAACAACCTCTAACTCCGATAAGCCGCCGCCGTCATGCCCAGATCCAGCCCCGTCTTCTACTGGTCTGTTTTTGCAGTTCCAGATAAATGGACACCATAAGCTTGGTCAGTTGGATGCTATTTTACAATTGACAACAGTTCGTGATAATCATAAGCTTGGTCATTTGGATTTTTTGGTTCAATTGACAACATTTACTGGTCTGCCTAAATTATTTTTGATGTCATTTGGAGTTGATTCAATTGACAACATTATCAAAGACTGTCTTGATGGGTACTGTGGTTCTTTTCTGGTTTTTAGCCCCCTGGCTTAAGTGGTCACGCGGCGATGTTGGTTTCTGGGCACGACCGCTCCTTGTCGTCATGCTCACCTATGGTTTCTGCAAAACCCGTTCTTGGGTTGTTTCAGTTGGTGTTTTAGGGATTAAAACCCCCCCTCCTATTGTATTGGGGCGGTCCAAATGGACTTGCACCCCTCCCCTTAGTTTTCTTAATTTTATTGTTGGCTTTAAGCCCCACATTTTTTTTTCTAGAAGGAAAACGGTTATGGCTCGTAATGTCGTGCGACATACCAAGCCACTCCCATGCAGCCTATAAATAGAGGCCTGCACCTCTCATTTTAGGACCCCTTTTGACTCCTTAACGTTACTCTGCTCAAATTATGTCCAATACACGCAAAAATAGCCCTAATTCCCTATTAACCCAATCTCACATACACACAAAAAATCAATCTTTATATGATTCCCTCTCTTGGTCCTATACCACATACACATAGAACCAACAGTTCTCATTGAATCCGGTTTTGATATCAGCTCCAGAGGCTGATGTTTGAAGGCTCCTATATCTAACTTGATTTAGGATTCGTGGTCTTCAAGGGTAACGCTCTCTTTCCTTCTCTCTCTTTCAAATATATATGGTTTAAATAACCAAATAGCCTTAAATACGATATAGTGGCTGAGATCTAATCATGGCATATCTATTTCAGCCTTAAATCGTTTAGATCAGTAGTTTTTTTTATAGTATTGCATGTAATCTAGTTATCTTAACATAGCTTTGCATAAACACTAGAGATGAGTGTGGATCCCTCATATTCACACCCTCTCGACGTGTTCATTATTGATACACATGCTTTCTGAGACCCATCAGTGAAGTAAATTGGTTATGTTGTTGCCTTGCTGTGTCTGTAAATGTTCTCTGTAAAAGTCTCTGCAAATGGCTAAATGTGTCACGCGACACAACTTGCCATGCAAGTCCTGTGTCACGCGACAACATTGGCCAGTTTGCAGAAACTTCTTCCTTTTAGCTGTAATCTGATTTTAACCTTTTCCAATTGTAATCTGATATCAATTTGTACCTTAAATATCATTTCCCCCATACAAAGGATTCATCGGGGATCCTCTCCCAAGGATGAACAAGGGTCCAAACGTGGCTTGTTCTAGGAAAAATCCATCGCATGATGATGTGAAGCCCCTTTTTCTTTGTACATAAAAATGCAATCTTTATTTTAAATGTCATTCCCCCATTGTCCCTCATGGTTGGATCACTCTCCAAGGATTGTCTAGTGACCTTCTTAAGGCACGAAAGATATAGGATGAGTATAAAGATCCAATATTTATACCCGTCCCCTTAGTCCCTTTAGTACTTGAAGCATCCCATGGGGTGGATCGGTATAAAAGTCTTATATTTACATCATTTCCTCCATTAAAGATGCCATAGTCAAAGTCCCTTTAGAAACAGATGAACCTTAGCCCCTACATCTCCGATCATCACTTTAGACGAGCATACATGTCCCTACTAAGCTCAAATCGTCTCAAGATGTAGGATTGATGGGCAAAGGTTCTTCCTTTCTAAAGAGTATCATTCTTGGACTATAAAAAGGTGTCCCTCTATTTCGATCACATATGACCTTGTCCCAAAAAACGTTGGTTTAAAACACACCAAGGCTCTCAAGCCTAATATGGTTGATTATCCCAACGGGAGGGCGAAAAAGGACACTTAATGATGATAATAAGTCCAAGATGAGCACGGGATCAAAATCCCGAACACATCAAATCCAAGAAATCCCGAGCGATAACCAACTTAAATGGTTTATACGTCCGGAAGATAACTTGGCATATCCCATCCCCTTTTCAAATCACACACACACACGAGAGCACAAAACAAGCACGAAAATCGGATCTAGGGAGACTGCCTTTGGCAAGGTTTTTTGGGTGAACGCTAAATGTTCTTCCCAAGGAGTAACTTAACCTCCGGACCCTATTCCTTTTTTTCAAATTTTTGAGGAAATCAAAATGGCGTGGCAACTCCGTTTTTCAAATAAACTGGATGTCTTCATACTGATGTTAAGCGGTGACCCCTTATACGAGAAAGCAGTTCACAAACCCACGATCTTGGGCCCACATTCACAGTTCCGAACGAGACAAGGCTGTCAGTGGACAATTCTGTCCTTTCCTCGTTATCTCGTATGCAGTTTAGTCCAAACTAACGGTCGTTAGTAAAAAAATAACGAAACATGACGAAATGGTGGATTTCTACTCTTAACTCAAGGCGAGACTTAGAGTGCTATTAATCTGCTCCGATGGGTTCAGAATGGGGTGTCTACAGTAGTTCGTTTGACTTGTAGCCCATATTCCAAGTCAAGTGAGGACACCCCATTTCTAAAACAGTTGATGACCTCTTTCTCAATTAGATTTTATTCTATCTGGTCTTCTCAAAGGATGACGTGCTCTACAAAGCACTAACCAGCACATTGCTCTTCAACAACAGCCGCCACATCATAGGCCTTTTCGAATAGGTCTTTCCTTGTAGTAGCTCGTCTGACTTGTAGCTTGTAGTCCAAGTCAAGTGAGGACACCCCATTTCTAAAACAGTTGATGACCTCTCTCTCAGTTAGGTTTTATTCTATCTGGTCGACCAACTCCTTAAACCGAGTAAAGTAGCTCATGGTCCTCTCTGTCTTCCCTTGAGCAATGTTTTTCAGGTCAGTGACTATTTTCTTATAAGCCCCAGCAGTTAAGAACCTCTCTAAAAACTTTCTCCTCATGTATTTCCACAAGTTGATACATCCCGTTGCCAAGCCACGAAACCAAGTAAGGACGGCACCTGTGAATGTGCTGGTTAGTGCTTTGTAGAGCACATCGTCCTTTGAGTAGACCAAATACATAGTGGCCTCAAAATGTTACATATGATTCAGTGCATTAGTTGTACCAGCATACATTCCTAGTACGGGCCTCTGTCTAGCATACATTAGGCTAAGGGTCGAAGAGTACTATCATTTCGTTTGTCCCTCTTGCTTGTCACCTGCCGATCTGCCTCCATATCATCCAGCCTTCTCTTTAGGTTCAACAGCTCCCTAGCATCTAGATCGTCTCTTCGGTGCGGTATGGAAATTAGATTTTTGCCATTCCTCTTTATGGTGCTGTCTCCATGATGGCGATCTTTCCCTTTTGTCCCTTGGAGGGGTCCTTTCTCTTCTCTCCCTCCTAGGGGTGATCGACCTCCTCTTGCAGGTGACCTACCTCGAGCACGATTAACTTTGAGATGTCACCTCTGTGATGAGTCAGCTTTTTGCTCCCATTAGCTATTGAACCTATCCCTTAAGTCTCCAGTACGATCAATTGAATTGTGGGTTTGAAATTACCCAGATCGCGCGGGATGCGGGAGCGGTTTTTGATTTCACGGAAAAGAGAGTCGCCACGCTGTTTTGTATTATGAGCCAAAACTTTGAAAAAGGCTGTTTGAAAAGGAGGTCATTTTGATTGGGAGCCAAAACGTAGGAAAAGGCTGTTTTGAAAAGGAGGTCATTTTGATTGGGAGCCAAAACTTATGAAAAGGCTGTTTTGAAAAGGAGGTTGTTTTGATTGAGAGCCAAAACTTAGGAAAAGGCTGTTTGAAAAGGAAGTCATTTTGATTGGGAGCCAAAACTTAGGAAAAGGCTGTTTGAATAGAGATTGTTAGGCTCGGGGTCATGTTACGTTTCGGGAAGAGTATCTTGAGCGGGCTGCCCATTCATCTTTTTAATAAATCTTTTATGTTTTCGGTTGGTAATATGCTTGGCAAATCTCTTGCGTTGGATAAACCAACTTTGAACCTTACTAGGCCGAGCATTGCTAAAATGTTAGTGCAAATGGATGTTTCAAAGAAACCTGTTTCTGAATTCTTTGTTGATTATGATGATTCTATGCCGGGGTTTGTGCAGAAAATTGAGTATGATAATATTCCTTCATATTGCAAACATTGCTTTATTTTTGGACATGATATTATGGAGTGCAAGAAGGCTCATCCGCCAAACAAACCAGGTACTAATGGATCAGTACCTAAGCGTGATGGTAACGGCGGAAATAAGGGTGGTAAGGAGGGGATTAAACCACAGCTTATTGCTCGTACTCCTTTGCCACAAAATTATGTGCCTAAGGAGGGTGGAAGTCGTGGATCTAAAGATGGAAAAAGGAATGCTAATGGGTCCTCTTCTGGAGGTGGTGAGAACCAAAAACCTCCTCTCAATGACAAGAAGCAAAAGGGTGTGGCTGCTCCTATGGGGTCTGATATAGGAACTACAAGAGTGGCATTTCAGCCTACTCAAGGCAAGGGGAAGGATAATGGGGCTGTTTCTAGCCACAACTCTACTGGTTCTTCCAAGGCCCCAATCAAAGGCAAGGAAGGGGAAGGTGTGTCTAATGAGGTGGGTGCTACATCAATCCCCACCACTTCCGAGGCCCCATTCAAAGGCCACGAAGTGGAGGGTGAGGTGTTATCGCAAGGCAACTCGTATTTTGGGACGTTCCCTAAAGGCATTCTTAAGCCTCGTAGGGGTACATTTGTTCCTGTTCCTAATGCTGTGGAAAAAAGAGGTGGTAAAGACAAGGATTCTGAACTTTTAGATGCATTGTCGAAGGTTTCACCTATTAATATCTCCATTGATGTAGAGGAGTCAGACACGGAGGTTGATGAATCGATTACTATGGAAGCATTAAACATTTCTCCTAAAGCTCCAAGAGTGACTAAGGTGGCTGATTTGCATGCATTGAGTGGTAACCCTCGATCTATGGGGGTAGATGAGGAGGGATTTCAAATATATACGTCCAAGAAGAGGTTGTCGAAGGGGACGTCCACTCCGTGATTCTTATATCTTTTGATTGTCTTTTACTTTAATTTATAGTTTTTTTTAATGGTGTCGTTTATTAGTTGGAATGCTCGTGGTTTTTGCAATATTGCCACATTCAGGAGGGCTAGAAGGCTTCTTCGTTTGCATGGCTGTTCTCTTCTTGCTATTTATGAGCCTAAATGTAATGTTCGGCTCTTCTCTAGTTATTCTCGCCGTTTGGGCTGTTCTAATGGTGTTTATGCTTCTAATGGCCGGATCTGGGTTTTTTGGAAACATGGGCTGATTGGTAATGTGGTGCATGAGCATGATCAGGCTATTACTATTAGGTTGTCTCATCCATTGTGGGCTACTGCTGTGATAGTTACTTTCGTGCATGGCAGGTGTAATAGATATGATCGGCGTAGTCTTTGGGATTATCTTATTGCTTCTAGTGAGGTGAATTTGCCGTGGTTGGTAGCCGGGGATTTTAATACTGTTATTGATCAATCTGAAAAGATTGGTGGTAGGTTGGTTCGTGAAAGTGTGGTGGCTGAATTCTCAGATATGATTCAAGTATCTTCTCTTATTGATGCCGGGTTCAATGGTAGCATTTATACATGGTGGA
This sequence comes from Adenophora triphylla var. japonica, assembly GCA_022495995.1. Lineage (NCBI taxonomy): Eukaryota > Viridiplantae > Streptophyta > Magnoliopsida > Asterales > Campanulaceae > Adenophora > Adenophora triphylla. Next base: position 232,124 of record JAFEMH010001606.1, on the reverse strand, counting down.
ATAAGCAAACGGGGCGTAAAAGGATCATGCAACGTCTGGATAGAGTGTTATTTAATGCACATTGGCTTGATCTTTTTCAAGACACCCATGTGGCGCATTTAAATAAAACTTGTTCAGATCATTCCCCTCTTCTTGTTAATATTCAGATGTCTTCAAATGGGGTTGGCAAATCCTTTCGTTATCTCTCGGTGTGGGCTGGTCATAATTCTTTCCTAGATGTCGTCTCTCATTCTTGGGAGTCTCATATTGAGGGAAGGCCTATGGTTAAATTTGCTAAAAACTCTTTCGGTTGCGTAAGGCTCTTGCTATATGGAATAGATCCACATTTGGTAGGATTGATCAATAGGTTCATAATGCAGAAGCTGAGGTTCTTGCTCGGGAAAATGATTTTGAGGCCTTTCCTTCGGAAGAGGCAAGGGCTGCTCTTAGTTTAGCTCAAGCCAATTTGCAAGCTAAATTAAAGGTGGAGGAGGATTTACGGAGGCAAAAAGCTAATACGAAGTGGCGGCGTGAGGGGGATAAAAACACTAAGTTTTTTCAAGCTTCGATTAAAAAGAAGAGGCAAAAGCTTTACATTCATAAAATCCGGAATAGGGAGGGGCATTGGCTTACATCTTCAAATGATATTCAACAAGAAGCCGTTGATTTCTTTTCGAGACCAGCTGCGGGTGGTGAGCTATCTAATCCTTCGGATAACCTCCTCCCTTTGATTCCGAATATTATCTCTCCTCAAGATAATTCGGAGTTATGTAGGGATCCAAATATGGAGGAACTTCGTGATATTATCTTTTATATGAATGGGTCTAGTCTTTGCGGGTCCGGATGGGTTTTCGGGAGATTTCTACAAAGCTTGCTGGGATATCATCAGAGATGATCTTTTGTTGGCTGTTCGTGATTTCTTTGCTGGATTCTCTCTTCCTAGAAGTTGGACAAGCACTTTGATTGTTACTATTCCAAAGGTTGAGTCTCCTACCTCATTTTCGGAAATGAGGCCTATTAGCCTCTGCAATTTTTCGAATAAGGTGATTACTAAGCTTCTAAATCAGAGGTTGGCTGTTCTCCTTCCTCGTATTATCTCTCCCCAACAAAGTGGTTTTGTTCCGGGAAGGGTTATTCATGAAAATGTGTTACTTGCTCAAGAGCTCATGCACTCTTTAAAGAAACCAAATGTTAGGGGCTGGAATGTGGTTCTTAAATTAGATGTGGCCAAAGCATATGATCGTCTCTCATGGTTTGCTATCATTAAAGTTCTTCGAGCTTTTGGATTTTCAGAAACACTTATTGACATGATTTATAGGTGCATTTCTTCTTGTTGGTTTTCGGTTCTAGTCAATGGTGAAAAGCTGTGGTTTTTTTCATTCTTCTAGAGGCTTACGGCGAGGGATCCTTTATCTCCCACCCTTTTTATTATAGCGGCTGAAGTTCGAGTAGAGGGCTGAATTTTTGCATGAAGAGTATCCTTTCCTCAGGTTTTGGACTCATCCCAATGTCCCTTTTGTGTCTCATTTGGCGTATGCAGATGATGTAGTTATTTTTTGTAATGGGTCGAAGAGATCTCTTGAAAAGCATATGCAATGCCTTCAAATGTACCAAGATTTTCGGGACAACTTGTTAGTGTTTCCAAATCTTGCTATGTTACGGGAGAGCGGTTAGCCACCGAGATGAAGTTATTGCCGATGCTACGGGTTTCCAAAGGAAGGAGCTTCCTATTACTTATCTTGGATGTCCTTTATATGTGGGAAGGAAGGCTATTTCTTTATATGATGGGGTTGTGAGAAAGATGAGGGATAGGCTTGCTTTGGATGGAAAGGTGCTCTCCTTTCTTCGGGGCAAAGCTAGTTCTTATTAAATCCTGTCTACAGGCTATACCTCTTTATACATTGTCTCTTATCGATCCTCCAAAGACGGTTATCCGTACAATGCAAAGGATTATTACTTCCTTTTTCTGGAATGGAGTAGATGGGCAGATAAAGTGTCATTGGCTTTCTTGGGAGAAAATGTCTTTGCCTATCCAAGAAGGGGGATTGGGTCTTCGTCGGTTTGAAGATATTGCAGCTACTTTTGCTATGAAACTTTGGTGGCGCATCCGTGGGCCTCCTTCGCTTTGGTCTTCTTTTATGCTAGCAAAATATTGTTGGGAAATTCACCCCATGGATGCAGGTTGCCCCTCTTTCGCGTCTCACATTTGGCGTAGGATGGTTAAAGTTAAGGACTTTATGGAAGAAAGGATTGGTTGGAGGGTTGGTAGGGGTGATATATCTATTCAGGAGAGATGGTATCTTGGGGATAAACCACCCCTTCCTTTTGAGCATTCGCAGATTGCCTCTCTCTTTGAAAATTCTTTGCCAAGGGCGGATTTTATTCGGGATATCTATGGAGATCAGGTTTTGCATCTTATTACCTCTCAAGTGGTTCGTTTAAGGGATGTTGATGATGTTCTCGTTTGGCTCCCATCTTCTTCGGGTAAATTTTCCACTAGTTCCGCATGGAAAGAATGGAAAGTTTCTCGAAATGAGAGTAGGATTTCTTCTCTTTGTTGGCATGTTCACATTCCCATGAAGATATCGGTTTTTATGTGGCGAGCTATCCATCGAGGCCTTCCAACGGATGATGCTGTTCGGAAAAGAGGTATTTCGATTCCATCTATTTGTGTTTGTTGTGGTAACACCCCGTCTATGGAAACTCTTCAGCACCTTTTTATTCAAAGCCGGTATGCTTCCTTTATTTGGAATCATTTTGCATTGATTTGTGGTGTAAGACATAATGCTCACGGCTTTAATCAAAGCCTTAGCGCATGGTGGCTTCTCTCGGATCCCCCTGATGGTATTTCTAAATGGGTAATCCGCCTTCTTCCTTGCTTTATCTTATGGGAGATATGGAAGCATCGTAACAAGGCTAAATATGATGATGGGGATATGTTTATTCCAGCTATTATTGAGCAGATTCGGTTGGATATCCGGGACACGTTCTTGGCGTTTAGTCCGATATTGGATGGGAGCTTTAGAAGCCAGACCATTGTATCCTATTTTCAGCTAGTTCTTCCTTCTAAGGTGAATAAGCCATCTCGTTTGGTCCTTTGGAAACATCCTTCTTCAAAGCACAATTTAAGTTGAATACGGATGGTGCATCCAAGGGAAATCCGGGGATGGCTGCGGGTGGTGGCATCATTAGAGACAATAATGGGGACATTTTCTATGCTTTTTCAAATTTTTATGGGCACCATTCGAACATGTGGGCAGAGGCTATGGCTGCCCTTGATGGTCTTCGCGTGGCTTCCGAAGGTGGATTCCAATTTATATGGTTGGAGGTTGATTCGAAGCTCTTGTCAAAATTATCAAGGGGAGTATCATATTCCGTGGGAGATTTGGTATATAATCCAGCAAATCAAAGACTTTATGGGTCGTATGGTGGTTCATGTTTCTCATATTCTGAGGGAAGGGAATCAAGTGGCAGATGGGCTTGCAAATTGGGCTGTGAAGACTCGGCAGAATCATGTTTTCCAGTTAGCTAATGAGCTCCCAAAGCTTTGTCATGGTCCTTATAGACTTGACAAGGCTTTGATCCCCTATTTTCGTTTGTAGTTTTTTATGGTTTTCCCTAGACATTTTTATAGGGCTTTTTTAAGTCCTATTCTTATTCCCCTTTCTTGTACTAGAGGGTATGCCCTCTTGTGGTATCGGACTTGTCCCCCACATTATGTATTTACTTTTTCTAATTAATAAAATCTAGGGAGGTCTCGCCCTCTTTTCGCCAAAAAAAAACAAAAAAAAAAAAAAAAAAAAACCTCGCATGACGAGTCTTTCTACCTTTCTCGAAATTCATGCGTGTGTGTGTGTGTTCGTGTTACTTTTGAAAATGAGTTTGAATGACAAACTTGAATCTTAGTTTGAATGACAAACGTTGATTTTGAAAAGGAGTTTTGCATGGCAAACCTTGATTTTGAAGGAGTTTGAAAAGGAAGTTTGAATGACAAACTTTGGTTTTGAACCGGGCATTATGATGTTACCCTTTTTTGATGAAAACGATGGCAAATAAGAAGCAATCGAACGATCCGGACGGTAAAAGTGTGAATCAACGAACGTAACTGTTCAGACTGTAAAAGTGCGAATCAACGAACCTAATGGTTCAGACTGTAAAGAGATATGTAAATGACAATATCAACGGATCGAACGATCCGGACGGTAAATGACAATCAATGAACCTAATGGTTCGGATGATGAAAATGACGATCGACGAACCAAACGGTTCGGACGGTAAATGACATAAAGTAAAAACGGGTCAAGATCTCCGTTTTAACCCTAAATCACTTTTCTCGAGGGAGAAAAGTTGATAGAGGGGGGATCATCTTGAGACCCGTAGACAGCGTTTTGTCTACATTTTGGAAACTTTGATCGGATCGAAGATAGCGTATGACACGTAAAACGAGGCGAAGCGGAGTTTGAGAGTGAGAGTGTTACCAATGGCTAGGTGTTGACTATTTTGCTCGGGAGATCATATACGGGATACGGAACGGTGTTTGAAAGGTGTTTTGGATGTGTTTGGCTTGGAAAACGTGGTTTTCACGCAAATCGAGGTGTTTTTGGGGCTCAGGAAGGTGTTTTGGTTGCTGGAACCGAGGCAATATGTAGGAGGGGTAAGTTTTTCTTCACCATTTACTGAATGGGAGAGGCTGTATTTATAGGAGGTGAAACTGAAGAACAGGCTGTCCGGCCAGATCTTCAATTTGAGGGGTTTCTTGGGTATTTGGAAAATTGCTGAAACTGGTTTGTTAATCTTGAAGAACAGGCCGGACGGCCAGACCTTCAATTTGAGGGCATTTTGGTCTTTTCTGCCTTGAATATGATTGATGTTGATGGGAGGGTCCATGCATGTTGGCCACGTGTCCCTGCTTAGTTGCTAAGCAAGCCATTTTGTTCCGTTAAGTCGGGTTTTGACTGTTTTTTAAATAACTGTGCGAATAAATGTTCGGAACAGTCCCGAAAAGTCCCAGAAATTGCGTATTTTTGGAAAAGTGGTATTTTCACGTGTACGAACGTGGGTTGAATACACTTTGGATTTTGGATGTACGGGGCAGTCCTGAAAAGTCTCGTTAACTCGAAAAGTGTGAGTTAATGAATTTTCGTTAACTTGAAAAGTGTCAGTTAACGGATTGTAACGATTCAGATTTGGGTACTTACAGTAGCCCCTCAGCGACGTCACTTACGAAGGAAGTGGGGTCATCGAAAAAAGATAAGGATCCCAACTCATGGAGATGCCTTATGGAGAGACCTGGACGGTCAAATGGTAGACCCTATAGCAATGATTCCTACGTATCCACGGGGGAATCAAGCCGATCGTAGTTCCTGTTTGCTAAGTGTAAGGGACTTAACAAATTGACACTACAGATTCGTGTTAGAATTTCTCATATTCTTCGTGAAGGAAATCGTGTAGCTGATGGTCTAGCTAACTTTGCTTCCTTTTCTAGATCAAATTCTGTGTTCTATTCTCCAAAGGATCTCCCTCATGATTGCCGTGGTGCTTATAGATTGGATAGAGCTTCCATTCCTTATGTTAGGCTCTAATTGTAGCTCGTTCAGATGGGTTTGGTTTGTTGTGGTTGCTGCTGTTTGCTCATGTTTCTGTTGGTTTTGGTTTTTTGCTCCTGTTCGCTGTTGCTGATGTTTTTTGGTTGCTGTTTTTTGGCTTGGGCAACCGCCCAAGAGGCTCGGTTGTCTTGTGCGGCCGCCCAAGTCTCTTGGCCGTGTGATGCCTGGTGTGTCCGGCTGATTGTGTTTCCTGGTGGGCTATTTCCCCTAGTTTATCTGCATTATTTTAGGTCTTGGATTGGTTTATTTTTTTTTTTAAAACGAAAGGAGACGTAGCTCCCTAGAATTTATAAAAAAAATAAAAAGAACAAAACACGGTGGGGGACATAAAAACCTAAACCACCGGGGAAGGAAGGAAATCTACAATGTGGGGCTTAAAGCCAACAATAAAATCAAGAAAGCTAAGGGGAGGGGTGCAAGTCCATTTGGACCGCCCCAAAACAAGAGGAAGGGGGGAGCTAAGCCCTAAGCTATCAAAGGGGAAAGGATAGAACCAAATCCCATCAAAGCAAATTATCAGGAGGAGAAGCCGACCTTCCACGCCATTTTCTAGAAGAGACCATTGTGAAACCATCAGCATTTGTATTCTTTTTGTGAGACGGAGTAAATGGAGTGTATCCAGCCATATCAGTAACAAAAGAATATGGGGCCCTTGAAGCCGAAAAACGCTCTGGAGATATTGGTTCCACTGCCACGTAAGGTTGGGGAGGATGAGACTCCCTATATCGAGCAATGTTGCGCATTATAGCCTCCTCATCGTTTGGTGGAACATTGACATTACCTAAAACAACCATAGCAGCCGAACCAACACCCGAATGGGCAGCCATATCCGAGCCAAAACCATCATTAGCCAAAGTTTCAACACCCACAGGGACATTAACAGACATATTAATTTCCGAAGGAGCATCAACAACATCGTTTTTGTTTGTAGATTCAACAATCTTGTCTTCTTGAACAGCCATTAGACCAGCAGCACCAACATCCGCAACCACTTTATTTGCAGCAGACACATCATTAGCATTGCCATCTACCAAGATTTCTTGAACAGCCACATTGTTATCCTTAATTTCGTTTGAAGCAGCAACCAAAACATCAGTAGCCACTACACACGCCGAGCCTTCACCCATCAGACTTGCGTTGTTCTCTTCAATAGTTTGAGAACCATTGTTCCCAATCACCACCTCTTTAGAATCTTTTTTCAAAAACTGATTTACAACAGAGGAAAGGGGCGCACCTCTTCGAGCTGTAAATGGGACAGCAAACTCCATTGGTTTTTCACCATTTTTGTTTGGGTCTAAACTTTTGCTAGATCCCACAGCGCTGGAGCCAGAAGAGGGTAAACATAATTTGTTGGGGTTACATGAGCAACAATCTTATCACCTTGAGCCATTTTTTCCTTGGCAGAAGGCGCATCACCATTAATTTTCTCTTTTGAGACAGTTTTCTGCAACTGAGGAACACGCTTGCAACTAGAAATATCATGTCCCAGGGCAAAGCAATGTTTACAATATTTAGGCAAATTATCATATACAATCTTTTGATAAAAACTTGGCAAGAAATCTTCACAGTCAATATAGATTTCGGAGGGTAGTTTTTTGGTAACATCCACTTGAACTAGGACCTTAGCAACACTTGGACGGGAAAGATCAGAGGTAGCCTTATCCAAAGATAAAGGCGTACCAATAGCACGGGCCAAAGAAAACAGAATCGATTTATTGAAAAGATGTATTGGAATACCTGGAAGGCCAATCCAAACCGGCACAATAGGGGATTCTTGCGAAGGACGCCAAGACGGGGACCAAGCCAATGTCCGCATAGGGAATTTCATGACGTACCATACATCCTTCATCCATAAACGTTGATAGTCAGCCTCATTAGACAGCTGAATCAAGAGGTGTTTGGAATCAAGGTGTCCCAATTTATAAGAACCTTTCAACTGAAATCTAGCAAACGCAATACGAGTGTCTTCCATAGAAGGGCGCCCATGAGAAAATTTGCCAATCAACGTCCAGGAGAAAGGCTTTGTAAGTCTTTCAATTGCATCTTTTGAGAGTTTTAGGGAAGGAGTCCCTTTATGAGACGTCAAAGGCACAACGGGGAAGGAATTATCTTGCCGGGGAGATAACAGGTCTGCAAATGATTTTTTCCGAACATCATCAGGAATATCTTGGCGGGATGAGAACAGATCTGCAAATGATTTTTGTCGAGCAGCATCAGGAATAGGATTAGTGTTGGTGGACGGCGCAAAGGTGAAAGCAAGATTCGAGGTAGGGTTCTGTGATAGCGGCCCATTCAAAGAAACAGCCGAATTAGGGTTTGCATGGGGCGGAGTAGATCCATTAGGGAAAATAGCAGCAAAGGGTTGTTGAGAGGTCGGAGAGTAGTATGGATTGTGTGGGCTGGAGTTCAAGGACGGGAAGAACTGCGATACCATGGAAGCCGGCGAACGGCCCCTAGGGCAAAGCCCTAGCGACGGGAACAACGGCAAAGCCCTAGAGAGAGCGTAATTTTACTGCGTGTGTGTGTTTTTTTTTTTCACTCTACACCATAATGATAGAACCAATCTGCACCGTCTTGGATTGGTTTAGTTCTTTTGAATTTTCTTTTTATTATTGATGTATCTGACGAAATGGCAGGAAAGGTTGTGTTAAACTAGCATTTTTTAACAACACGATCTGAGTTCGAAAGAAGGATTGACGTTCCTTAAGAGGATTGTGGGGACCCCGACCCGAAACCAACACATGTCCCGAGCTGGAGCGTCCCCAACTAACTCCAATCTTCCTAAATTTTTAAAACTTTGATTTAACTTACAAAATTAAACATACTTAACGTAACCATTTCAAAATAACTCCATTCCTCTCTATATTGGAGGAAGAGTTGAACAACTTTAAAAGTAACAACCTGTCTTAGTTACAAAAGATTTTGGTTATAACGTAGAAACTAAGTTTTTATATACACAAAATTCATAAAGGAATTTTTACCAAAATACATCTTTCTACGCCAACCAATACATACCCCGACAATCCCAAAATACCACTTCCAAACTCCTTTCCATCCTTACTTGGCCGGTCCGCCTGTCTCGGGATCTAAAAACATTAAAGGGAGAGGGGTGAGAATAAATCTCAGCAAGCTATTATGAATGCAGCAATATGCCAAGTAAGATGCAACACATAACAAGGTGCATATAACACGTTGGGAAAGCTGTAAACACCTTACATTACCTCGGTTTACCTTTTCCCGTCTGAACAATAGTCGTACAACATTGGAGATAAAACCCCACTCATTTTTTTTTTTTTTTGGTGAAAGGAGACGGTACTCCCTAGATTTTATTAAAAGCGAAAAATAAGATTACAAACATGGTGGGGGACATGACAACCTCAACCACCAGAAAAAAACAGGGGGGAGTTCTTACACAACCTGTAAGATCCTCTACAATAAAGGGGAGGGAGTGTAAAAATAAAAAATACATCAATAATAAAAGACAAAAAAACAGCAGCAGCAACTAGGGCGGCCGCACAAGACAGCCGTGGCTCTTGTGCGACCGCACAAGACAAAAAACAAGAAGAAGAACAATGCAAAGCGAAGAACATACACCATGCCACCAGGAGACATTGCAGCAACCAACATCACAGCAGCAATAGCGAAGGGAAGGGATTCCATTATTGTCAAACATGGATGCACCATGGACAACAATGGGAATTCAAACAACAGCATCTCGACGACACCCAGTAGAATGCGCCAGAAAAACAACCAAACAACATCAGCAACGAATGAAACACTAGCCATAAAATCATTTAGAACGAAAAGAAGGGAAACCCGCTCTATCCAGAAGAATAGAACCACGGCAAATAGGGGGGAGTTGCGAAGACGAGACCCAAATCTGATTAGTCATAGAATCCACAGCTATGTTCGCCAAAGAGTCAGCAACTTTGTTACCTTCACGAAAAATATGACTCACATGAATATGCAACTGTTCCATGATAAAGAAAATCTACTGGACGATATAAAAAATCTCCCAAGGAATGTGATAGACTTTGGTGATTATCTTCAAGAGGACTTCAGAATCAATCTCCAACCAAACATGAGGAATACCAATAGTATGCACCAAAGCTAACCCATCGAGAACAGCTTTAGCCTCAGCCCACATATTAGAACGATAACCATAGTAATTTCCGAATGCGAGAATCAACTCTCCCTTAGCATTTCTAATGACACCACCCCCAACAGCCTCGCCCGGATTACCCCTAGAGGCACCATCGGTGTTGAGCTTATAGATCCCTTGCTTTGGTTTGAGCCACTTAACAATTTTAACCACACGAGGTTTCGGAGCAGCAACAGAAAATTTGAAAACTTGCAGAACGGAATTGTCAAACATTGAGGGCTTAACAGAAATATCGAAGGCATCAGCAATATTTGTAATTTGCTGAATAATAGAGGCTATGATATCAATACCTTGCATCGGAATATCTTCAAAAAACCATTTATTTCTATGATACCAAATGGTCCAAGCAATGACCCCTAAGAATGAGAGAAATCCATCTATTAATGGTAGAATTCTTGGGACGATTAAACCACCAAGAATAGAGAACAGCCTGGAAGGATCCCAAATTAATATCAACACCACAAACTTGGCTAAAATATCTCCAAGTATACTTAGCAATGTCACCAGTCACAAATAAATGTTCCATAGAATCCGTAGAAGGATGCTGGCAGCAGCCACACCGCGAAATGCATCGAATACCACGCTTCTGTAAAGCCTCATCCGTGGGAAGACCTTTGAGGAGAATACGCCATAACAGAAAAGAGTATTTGGGGGGGATATGCTTATGCCAAAGCATCGAAAAAACAGGTCTGGAGGACTAAGATTGACGACATTCCCGCCAAGCAGAGGAAATGGTGAACTTGCCCGTAGTTGATGGCTTCCAAATGAGGATATCATCCTTTCCATTAAGTGTGATATTTTGAGCCTTAATCAGATTTAAAAGATAGTCTCCATAATTAGAGCGGATATAATCAACTCGAGGCAGGCGGTTTTCGAACAAATGAGAGACCTCAATGTGCTGGTGCGGAAGAATAGGTTTGACCCCTTCGAACCAATTTTCATGGATGGAAATTTGCCCGTTACCAAGCCTCCATGCGATATGCTGTTCCATAAACTCTTTCACCCGAAACATGCGCTTCCATATGTGAGAAGCAAAGCTTGTGACAACAGCGTCCATAGGGTGTATCTCATAACAATATTTTGCCATCATGAATTCAGTCCAAAGAGATGAAGAACCACGCAACCTCCACCATAATTTCATGGCAAAGGCAGTGCCCAAATCCTCAAACTTCCTAATTCCAAGCCCCCCTTCATCCAATGGCCGGCTTATCCTTTTCCACCCAATCCAATGACATTTTCGCGAGCCATCCGAACCACTCCAAAAGAAATTCATTATTAATCGTTGCATGGTTGTAATCACATTTTTTGGGGGTTCTAAAACAGAAATGTAATAAATAGGAATTGCTTGGAGACAAGATTTAATAAGAGTTACCTTAGCACCGTGAGAGAGAAGCTTTCCTTGCCAAGATTCAAGCCTCTTCTCCATTTTCTGGATTAGAGGATTAAAAAGAGCTTGAGTTTTTCGCCTCACATATAACGGACATCCCAAATAAATAATTGGAAGATCTTTTTTAACAAAGCCCGTGACTTCAGAAATAGCAACATCCCTCGAAGCATCATTCCTCCCCGTGACGAAACAAGATTTGCCAATACTAACAAGTTGACCCGAAAACTCTTGATATTTTTCTAAACACTTTTTATGTAGCCTGAGAGAGTCTTTCGCCCCATTACAAAAAATAATGATATCATCCGCATAAGATAAATGGGAGATCACCGGAGTATGAATATGAGCACGGTATCTGATATTAGAATTGTGGAGATGAAGATAATTCAGCCCTCTGCTTAGAATTTCAGCGGCAATGATAAAAAGACTAGGAGAGAGAGGGTCTCCACGGCGAAGACCCCTAGACGATTGAAAGAAACCACACTTTCTCCATTTACGAGAACGTAAAACCAACAATTAGAGATACACCTGTAAACCATGTCCACCCATTCAATAGAAAAACCAAATTTTTTCAACACCTTGATAAGAGCAACCCAAGAGATTCTATCATAAGCCTTGGCCATGTCTAGCTTTATAGCAATATTCGATCCCCGAACTTTCTTTTTAATAGAAGACATCATTTCTTGCGCTAACAGGATGTTATCATGAATTACACGCCCTTGAACAAACCCACTTTGATTAGGAGAGATGATGCGAGGGAGAATCTGCCCTAACCTCTCTGTAAAGATTTTTGTGATAATCTTATTTGAAAAATTACAGAGACTTATAGGACGCAGATCAGAGAAGGATATTGGGTTGTCAATTTTCGGAATGGTAACAATAAGAGTGCTAGTCCAAGATCTCGGCATCTCAAAGCCAGCAAAGAACTCCCTTATAGCACGATAAAGATCTTCCTTAATAATCTCCCAAACAGACAACATAGAAAACACCAAGAAAAACCATCGTGGCCAAGAAAGACCTTGCCCATTCATGCGTTTTATGATCTCCAACACTTCTTCCATACTCGGAACGCCTTTAAGCATGTCATTTTCATCTTCAGAAATTAAAGAAGGAATAAGATTCAAGAGGTCATCATGAACATTAGACACCACCCCATCCGCCGTCAATTGATTCCCGATAGAAATCCACAAATTTCACTTTGAATTGCTTCCTTATTTGTGAGCATAACACCAGCACGATTTCGAATTTTATGCAAAAATAACCGCTGCCTCTTTTTTTCACATAGGACTGAAAAAATTTAGTGTTTCTGTCTCCCTCTTTGATCCACTTTATATTCGCTTTTTGACGCCAAAAATCATCTTCCGTAGCTAAAGCATATTTTAATTGAGCTTGGGCCAAACTTAAATCAGCTCTAGACTCAACAGAAGGGTTACTTTCAAGAGCCAGCTCTTTGAGCAGAACTTCATCTTCAGCAATAGCCACTTGCTGATCAATCCGCCCAAACGTACATTTGTTCCAAGTTGATAAATCTCGCCTAAGCCGAGCTAGCTTCTTACTAAATCGAACCATGGGGCGCCCATCAAACCAAACAGCCCAAGAATTCTTAACAGTGTCAAAAAAGGAAGGATGTTTTATCCAAGCGTTGATGAAACGAAACGAACCTTTATGCACTTCAGCTTCCACTCGAATGTTGATCAACAAGGGGGAGTGATCAGAACAAGTTTTATTAAGATGCTTTACTGAAGTATTATCAAAGGAATTAAGCCAATTCTCATTATAGAACACCCTGTCCAGACGCTGACGGATTGATTTCCTACCAATCTGCATGTTCCACCACGTGAACTTGGAACCCACATATCCAGCATCAATAAGAGAAGACACTTGAATAGTATCAGAAAATTCAGCAATTTTCCGAGAAGGAATAGGGCGGCCCCCAAGCTTCTCCTCTTGATCAAGAACTACATTGAAATCTCCACAAACCAACCACGCAAGAGTAGTATCACTTAGACCGATTAAATCATCCCAAAGGATTCTTCTATCAAACTTATTACAACTAGCATGAACGCAAGTCAAAAGAATAGGATTAGGCCATAGACTATGCTTCACATGCATCGAGAGGGCTTGATTGCTATCTTGGACAACTTCACAAGAGAAACCATGCTTCCAAATAAACCAAATCCTTCCACTATCATTAGAAACACCCCCAGAGCAGTTTAACTTACGAACCAAGCAATCTAATTTAGCCTTATGAATTTTCGGCTCATAAATAGCCACAGCCAAAGCATTATGCAGAAACAGAAGCTTTTTAATTCTCCTCACAGTGGCCTTGTTTCCAATGCCACGAAGATTCCAACTGATAATTGCTACCATTGAGAAACTATAAAAAGAAATAAATGGAAGGCTAACCAGACTTAAGAAATGGGAGAGGCGGATTTACTCCTGTTTTTCCGATGTGAGACTTTGATGAAGCCCTCAGAATCTACTTGTTGTTGTTGATGAGATATAAAAGGTGTAGAGCCAGCCATGGCTGTAACAAAAGATGATGGAGGCGGTGTTGCCCTAGGGGAAAGATTTAGGTTGTTGACAGGATGACCAGTCGGGGACAACTCTAATTCCAAATCCACCGTATCACCTGTAACCATTTTTTCATTATATAAATTAGCAACATTCTGCAAAATTTTTCCTTCAACCTCGGAACTATTCTCCAACTCCGTATTGATTAGATCATTGCCCTCTTGTTCAATGTTTTTGTCTTGAACAACCTTTTCACACGCCTTTTTTAATGTTTTTTCCACAGCCTCTGGCAAGGGTTGACCCCGCTTTGCCACAAATATCTTCTTCTGTATATGAATTTGATGATTCAAAGAGTCAATATTCGATACTGATTCTTGAATCCTTTCATTAGTATTGGTCGAGACACCAACCTGATGGTTTAGGACCATCACATCCTCCTTATTACCAACATCAGTAGCCATTTTTCTTCCTTCCATTTCCTTGCCTTTGTTGCTTCTAATCTGGGGGTTTGCTCTTTTACACTGGGAGATATCATGACCCAGGGTGAAGCAATGTTTGCAATATTTCGGAATATTATCATACTCCACTTTTTGATAGAAACTTGGAAGGACATCGCCACAATCAATGAAGACTTCTGTAGGCAACTTTTTAAGCACATCAACTTGGATCAGGATCTTTGCAATACTAGGGCGAGAAAGCTCCAAGGTAGCTTTGTCAAGCGCTAAGGGGGTGCCAATAGCTTGTGCAAGAGAGAACAAGAATGTTTTATTGAATAGGTGAACCGGAAGTCCGGGCAATCCAACCCAAACAGAACGATAGATGATTCTCGTTCGGCCTCCATGCCGGAGACCAAGCCAACGTACGCATGGGGAATTTAAAAACATACCAAACCTCCTTCATCCAAAGACGCTGATAATCTGCCTCCGTAGTTAATTGTATCAGAATATGCTTTGAGTCTAAATGACCCAGTTTATACACCCCTTTAAGATTAAACTTTGCAAAAGCAATCCTTGTGTCTTCCATAGAGGGTCTATCGTGTGAGAACTTACCAACGAGTGTCCATTTAAATGGCTTAGAAAATTGGTCAATTGCTTCTCGCGACAATTTAATAGCTGGTGTTCCTTTATGGGTTGATATCGGAGCAATGGGGAGAGCATTAGATTGCTGAATATCTGAGAAAAGAGCCGCAAAGGATTTGGGTTGTGATATACCAGGTTGCGTTATAACAGGCTGAGTATTAGGGTTAGGGTTAGATGCCGGAAGGTGAAGATTATGGTTAGGGTTTTCAGCCGCCACACAGGGATCATTAACGTTAACGCTAGGTTTTTGATAGTTTATGCAATCAGATTGACGATGCGGAATCGGAGCCACTGGAACATCAAAGAAGGATGCCGGAAAAGCCATGTCGGCGCCCCTAGGGAAACCCTAGAGACGGCGACCAGAGAGCAGAAACCCTAGAGAGAAATTTCTAGAGAGAGAAAGCTAGAGAGACTGCTTGAGCATTATTCACTTCTTATAAGACCCATTTTTCAGGGAACCATATAAGATAGTAGCAACTCTGTAAGTCTTTTGGCTCAATACAGATGCTATAACCCAAATCTGTGGCCACAGAAGGGGACGGTCACAGGTATAACATAATCCGATCACATTAGGTTACACTTTCCATAATTGATCGTATTACGCTATACCCCCAAACATCAGATGATTAACACAAGTTCAAGCACATAATAGTTACTTGAAATAAAATCCATCCAAGGGATAAGAAATATAACTACATGGTAAATCATACTCATGTACAAATCAATATCATAGTGTAACATACATTTTATACACCATTTATATCATAACCAAGGATATGAACTCAAGTAAGGCAACAAGGTATCATAAACCAACCCTTCATAGTTAATATGCAACAATACATGGCCTATATAAAGGTCCAAGTTCAATTTACCAAGTTGGAGTCACATTGGTTAAGTTGACAAACAAGGCTGCCAAGCATTTTCCGAGCAATATTTAAAGTACTTCCACTATTCCATTTTGACCAAGTAAGACATCATTGCGTAGCTAAAGTATTCTACTTTAATCTAAGTTAAAGATGGTTCATTTATCTCTTAGTTAGATTAGGTTTCTAAGTCTTGTAAAAAGCTTCAAAGAATGCAGGAGTAGGCACGACTCGTGCTCAACAGCACGACTCGTGATAAACCCCAGCACGACTGCCCTAACCTTCACGACTCGTACCACGAGTGACCAAGGGTGGCAGGACTCGTGCCCCTGGGCACGACTCGTGCCCTTACCCAGAATTCAGACATCAGTTACCAACATCAGCAACCCAATTCCCATTGACCAAAATCATGTTTCCTCTATTTGCAAATGAACCAAAATCAGTACTAACATCAACCATTCCACCCCTAACTATTTCATACCTTTTCCAAACCAATCCAACACTAACTAACATCATTTTAGTACTCAAAATCTATACCAATCATTCCAAACAAATAAGATGAACCTAACCTTTTTACTACTTAGTTACTTCTCACATTTCAATATCACATTTCATGTCTAGCATCCTTACTTCACACTTACCATACTCTTTTACTTTTGATCAACTTCCATGAACCACAACCCTATATTTAAGTCATTAATCAATTCTCAACTCCAAGAAAGTATTCTAATATACCAAACAACCATTTTAATAAACAACACCAACATCAAATATTTCATGAGCAAGTATTTGAAGGGAATTCATAATAACTAATGATAAGGGGAATTGAGCCTGAGCTAAATTTAGCCGTGAAAAAAAACACACACACGCAGTATTTTTATTTTCTCTCTAAGTTTCTTCCCGTTTTCCCGTCTCTAGGGTTTATCCCTAGAGACCTTCGTTTGCTGCCATGGCAAATCCGGCAGCCTGGTTTTCATCTCTTAATTCCAGCAATTACAATCCATATTATACCCCATCTATGCATCAATCTGGTTCTTATTCAAACCCTAATCCTGTTCCCATTGATGCGGCGCACCAGGTCCATGCAAACCCTATTGTTGCTGCGCATCCTTCTGCTAAGCCATCCGCTAATCAACAACAGCCTTCTAGTTCTGATCCTTCTCAAAAATCAAATAATAATCCTCCACAAAATCAAAATCCAACTGCCCAGATTTCAAAAACATTTGCGGATCTGTTTGTGCAAACTACTTCGGCCAATGGATCTGCTGCAAATACTCATGGCGTTATTCAAACAGGTCTTCACAAAGGAACTCCAGCAGTTAAATTATCCAGGGAAGTTCTCGACTCCTTTGCTAAACCATTTAAATATACTCTCATTGGTAAATTCACTCATGGGAGACCATCCATGGAAAATGCTAGAATTGCTTTTGCTAAATTTAAACTAAAAGGAAACTATAAAATTGGCCATTTAGATAATCGTCATATGCTTATTCAATTATCTACGGAAGATGATTATCAACGTTTATTTATGAAAGAGGTGTGGTATGTAGATCGTTATCCTATGCGTACGTTGGCTTGGTCCCCGGCTTGGCGCCCGGAACAGGAATCCCCCTTTGTTCCTGTGTGGGTTGGCTTTCCGGGGCTCCCAATCCATTTAATGAATAAATCTTTCCTACATGCGGCTGCCTCGATGATTGGGTCTCCCCTCTCGTTGGACAAGGCCACGGCTGAGCTAACTAGGCCTAGCGTTGCAAAAATTTTGATTCAAGTTGATGCAACTAAAAAACTTCCAAGTGAGATTTTCATTGATTGTGGTGATGTTTTCCCAAGTTTTTATCAAAAGGTTGAGTATGATAATATTCCTAAATATTGTAAACATTGTTTTATCCTTGGGCATGACATTTCTATGTGCAGGAAGGCAAATCCTCATCTTAATAGTACCAAACAGAATTCGGAAAAGCAGCCTATGGAATTGGCTAAAGTTTCTGCTGGTTTGAACAATAATGAGAATCCTTCTAGCAGTGGTACAAAGGCTGTTGGAAATGAGAAAGAAAATGAAGTAAATGATGATAATGCAAAGCTGTTGAAACCTTTGAATGTTGCTCCTAAAATGGCTGTTCGTGGCCAAAAGCTTCCTTCAGCCGTTGAGCGTGCTCTTAATAAAGCATGTAATGAAATGGTCTCTTTGGGGGCTGGTCTTGGCTCGGCATCACAGCCTGTTCAAGTTGATAATGTCAATTGCGTTGAGGATGATCTAGCTACTATTATTCAGAATGTTGAACAAAGACAAGGCGCATCATAATACCTCTATTGCTGAAAATAACAATTCTAATGGTTGCCTCCCAATGACTGAAGAATTTTCTGAAAATAATGTTCATTTTGAGGGCCTCAATCTCTCTCCCCGTGGTCCTCCTTCTGCTGCCTTTGTCACGGAAATGGCTGGTTCTACCCCATTCTCTAATACTTCCAACAATGATGTTGATGCTGATGGTTTTACCAAGGTATTTTCTAAGAGGAACCGCAGAAGATCTTCCTCCCCTTCCTCCTAATTCTCTCTGTAAGTCAATTACTTATCTATCTACTTTTACAATGGTTGCTATGATTTTCTGGAATGTTAGAGGTATTGGTAATGGTGCATCTTTTAGACGTGCTAAAAAGCTTTTCCACCTTCATAATGTCTCTTTTTTTGCTATGTCGGAGCCTAAGGTTTCGCATCTTCATCGTGTGTCTACGCAAAGGAAGTTGGAAATTTTTGTGTGGGTAGTTTTTCTAATTGTAACGGAAAAATTTGTTTTTTTTGGAAACATGGTTTTGTTTGCAATGTGGTTCAAGATAGTGGTCAAGCCCTTACAATGCAGATTTCTCATGGCCAATGGGAATCTAGCATTCATTTGACTGTAGTGTATGCTAGTTGTAATAGATTTGATCGTAGAGAGCTTTGGGATAACCTTATGGATTTTAGTTCTTGTAACACCCGTGGATGGTTATTGGGGATTTCAACCGTGTCCCGATGCAATACGAAAAGATAGGAGGTAATCCTATTTCTAGAAAGGTCAATTTGTTTCGGAGTTCTTCGATATGATGCAATTTTCTCGGTCTGTTGGACGCTGGGTATTTAGGTAATAAATTCACGTGGGTGAATAAACCTAGAGGAAAGCCTACTATCCTTCAACGTCTTGATCGTGCTCTTTATAACTCTCAATGGATGGATACTTTTCATGTTACTTCTGCTACCCATCTTAATCGTACTTGCTCTGATCACAATCCTCTCTTAGTTCAAATTAAAATTTCGGCTGAAGCCACTAAGGGCTCTTTTCGTTTTCTTAATATCTGGCTGAAACATCATTCTTTTCTTTCGCTGGTTGAGAACTCTTGGAAGGATTATATGGATGGGGCCCCTATGGTTAGGTTTGCTAAGAAGCTTGCTCGTCTTCGGAAATGTATTTCCTCTTGGAATAAAGAAGTGTTTGGTAGGGTAGACCAACATGTTCGTGTGGCTGAAGATGAGGTTTGTCAAAAAGATTTGCTGTTCCAAAGTGATAATTCGGATGAAAACAGAGCTGCTCTTAGCTTGGCACAAGCTAATCTTCTTGCTAAGTTAAAGGTTGAGGAAGATCTTTGGCATCAAAAGGCTAATATTAAATGGTTAAAGGAGGGAGACCATAATACTAAGTTCTTTCATTCTTATGTTAAGAAGAAAAGGCAGCAACTTTTCATTCATAGAATTAGAGATGGTAACGGAAATTGGGTTAATGAGAAGGATGAGATTAAGGATGCGGCTGTTGCCTTCTTTTCGGATCAGCTCCAATCTCCCCTTAATATTCCTCGTGATGAAATTCTTGATGTTATTCCTAAGTGATCAATGACGATGACAATGAGATGCTCACGGCTGTTCCTTCTTTAGATGATATTAAAGAGATTATATGGTCGATGAATAGTCAAAGTGCTGCTGGTCCCGATGGTTTTAATGGTGCTTTTATAAGGGTTGTTGGGATATCATCAAAGAGGACTTATACAGAGTTTGTCAAGGAGTTTTTCTTTGGTTTTCCTATGCCGCGGAGCTGGACTTCGACTCTTATTGTTCTCATTCCCAAAGTCAGCGCTCCTACTTCCTTCTCGGAGATGAGACCCATTAGCTTATGCAATTTTACTAATAAAATCATTACTAAGCTTCTTAATTCCCGTCTTGCTCCTATCCTTCCTAGAATTATTTCTCCTCAGCAGAGTGGGTTTGTTAAAGGGCGGTTGATTCATGAAAATGTCCTGTTGGCTCAAGAGCTTATGCATTCTATCCGAAAAAAGGTGAGGGGTTCCAATGTTGGGCTTAAATTAGATATGGCTAAAGCCTATGATCGTATCTCTTGGTTTGCGGTGATTAAAGTGATGAGAAGGTTTGGCTTTTCTGAAACGTGGATTGATATGATCTTTCGAAGTATTTCCTCTTGTTGGTTCTCGGTCCTTGTCAATGGGGAAAGTTCTGGTTTTTTCCACTCTTCTCGTGGTCTTCGTCAAGGAGACCCTATATCTCCCACTCTTTTTATCATAGCAGCTGAAGTCTTGAGTCGAGGTCTCAACCGGTTGCACTCAGATTTTCCTCAATATCGTTTCAAGGCTCATATCCATACTCCTATCATATCTCATCTTTCTTATGCGGATGATATTCTTATTTTTTGTAATGGCTCTAAAGACTCTCTTGAGGCTCACATGAGATGCCTTAACTGGTATCAAGATTTTTCGGGTCAGCTTGTTAATACCAGGAAGTCTTGCTTCATTACTGGCAAAAATGATGAGGTCAGAGATTCTATTATTGTGAATGCTACTTCTTTTGAAAAGAAAGATCTCCCTATTATCTATCTTGGCTGCCCTCTTTATGTTGGGAGAAAAAAGATTTCTCTTTTTGATAATGTTATTCAAAAGATGGCTGATAGGCTTGCTTCTTGGCAAGGAAAGATCCTCTCCTTTGGTGCTAAGCTCACTCTTATCCAATCCCGTTTGCAAGTAAGCTATTCCTCTTTATTATATTTCTTTGGTTGATCCTCCCAAGGGGGTTTTCCAAGCCATGTATCGTCTGATTGCTAATTTCTTTTGGTGTAATGAAGAGGGCATATCCAAATGTCATTGGGTGAGAAAGGATCTGATGTTCAAGCCTTATAGTGAAGGTGGCTTGGGCCTTCGTCGTTTTGAAGATATTTCTATGGCTTTCGCTATGAAGCTTTGGTGGCGTATTAGAAGCTCCCAATCTCTTTGGTCTGAATTCATGCTTGATAAGTATTGTTTTGGCTCCCACCCCATGGATGCGGGAAAGCCTTCTTTCGCTTCTCATATTTGGAACCGCATGATTCAAGCTAAAGATATCGTTGAAAATCATATTGCTTGGCGGATTGGTAGAGGGGAAGTTTCAGTTCATGAAAATTGGTTGGATGGTCCTCGTCTTAATCTTCCCGGGAATCATATTGAAGTTTCCTCCTTGTTTCATGAGGGTCAGCCGAGATCTATTCATATTTCTGATACGTATGGCCCGGATGTTCTTAGTTCTATTTATCGTCAGAATATTTCTCTCTCTGATACGCCTGATTGTATTTATTGGCTTCCCTCGCTTAAAGGTCAGTTTTCTCTTTCTTCGGCTTGGCAAGTGTGTAGAGTTACTCGCTCGGAATTTGTTTTTTGAATATTGCTTCGGAACAAATATATTCCCCCGAAAGTCTCAATTTTCCTTTGGAGGTTGTTACATAATGGCCTTCCCACCGATGCGGCTATTCAATCTAGAGGTATTTCCCTTGTGTCTTCTTGCGTTTGTTGTTCTCAGCATTCTTTAGAAGACTCTTTTCATCTTTCGCTAAAAGTCAAGTGGCTTTTGAGACGTGGGACTGGTTTGCTAGGCTTTTCGGTATTCGGATTTCCTACAACAATGTTAAAACTATCCTTGGCGGTGGTGGTTCAATTCTGGCATTGGAAAAAATAAGGGTATTCTTTGGCTTTCTCGCATTCTCCCTTGTTTTATTCTTTGGGAGCTTTGGAATGGTCGAAATAAAGCTAGATTTGAGGACCTTCATATGTCTTCCTCTAGGATCATCAGGGAGGTTTTTCAACGTATTGGTTCTATCATTAAGGCTTACGGCCTTTCTTTCCCTTCGTCGACTTGGAAAGTCAGATTTTCCATTGCTTTCACCTTCCTAAAGCTGTTCCTAAGCCTCGGGTTCTTAAGTTTGTTCTTTGGAATTCCCCCCGTTCTGAATTGCTCAAGCTTAATACTGATGGTGCTTCTAAAGGAAATCCGGGTATCAGTTCTGGAGGTGGTATTTTCAGACACAAGAATGGTAAGTTGTTATTTGCTTATTCTAAGTTCTATGGTAATAGTACTAACATGGTTGCTGAAGCTAGAGCGGTTTTGGATGGCCTTATTTATGCTTCTCATTTCGGTATGTCTTCTATTTGGCTTGAAATTGATTCTGAAATTCTTTTAAATGTGCTAATCCGTGATTTTCATATTCCTTGGAGTATTTGGTACGAGGTGCTTCATATAAAAAGGCTTATTTCGCACATTGGTGTTAGAATAACTCATATTCTGCGTGAAGGCAATCAGGTTGCTGATGGTTTGGCTAATGTTGCTGCGATCACGAGGTCTAATTCAGAGTATTTTTCTTTTAGTGATCTCCCTCACCGCTGCAAAGGAGCGTATACTTTAGATAGGGCTGCTATCCCTTATATTAGAATTTAGTCTTTGATGATTGCTATTGTTATTTTTCTGTTTTCTTTGATAGGTTGTCTCCCCTCCCCCTTTTGTAAAGTACCTTACGGCTTGTGTAAGGACTCCCCCTTTTGCTTTTCCAGGTGGTTAAGGTTGTCATGTCCCCCACCTTGTTTTGTAATTTTTTTTTTTAATTAATAAAATCTAGGGAGTACCGTCTCCTTTTGCCAAAAAAAAAAAAAAAAAAAAAAAAAAAAAAAAAAAAAGGAATTCATAATAACTCACCTTAACAATATGAGATGGAATAACGATATTTCTAGCTTGATACGCTCCCCTCATCGCCCCGAACAAGAATACGCCAACGGATCGAAAAATGGAGAAGGATTGAATTTATTATGATTTTTGGAAGGAAAGGATTGGAGGGGGGTTTTCCATGGAGGAAAAGGAGGAAGAAGAAGGTGATTGAAGAAAATGGGGAGATATGGGGAGGTTTAAAAATGAAGGAGGTGATGGAAAAAGGGGAGTATGGCCCCCCATACCAAATTAAATGGGATCTTCCAATAATAGGCCATTAAGCCCTCCAAGTTCTAAGGTAGTACAACTAACCCCTCTACTCCAATTCTTTACACCACACACCTTGACCACATTTCATATTTTATTTATTTTCAATTATTATACTTCCCCCAAGATACTTTATCTTATTTCCCATTTAACCCTAAGGCTTTAAAGTTATCTCCTAACCATCTTAACTTAACATAAACAATCAAAGACATAAAGTAAGCACGTAACGTCAACCAATAACATAATATGCATATAATAGGATGCTAAAATAGTGCCTAGGTTTAGGGTCGTTATACTCACTCCCCCTTAAAGAAAATTCGCCTCAAATTTTAAAAGAACTTACTTGCACGCTCAAACAACCAAGGATATTTCTCCCTCATTTCTGACTCTAGCTCCCACGTTGCTTCCTCTATAGTATGATTCTTCCATAGGATCTTCACTACCGGAATGCTCTTAGTCCTCAATTCCTTAACTTGAAACTCCAAGACTCTCAACGGTTCTTCAACATATGACATATCCGCTTGAATCTTGTCGGGAGGAGAACTCAATATATGGGAGGGATCATGACAATACTTCCTCAACATAGAAACATGAAACACATCATGAAGCAAAGAAAATGATGGAGGTAACGCTAACCGGTAAGCCAAATCCCCAATCTTTTCTAGAATCTCAAACGGACCAACAAACCTCGAAGCCAATTTACCCTTATTAACAAATCTTTTAATTCCCGTCCTCGGAGAGACCTTCAAGAACACGAAGTCACCCACTTGAAAAGATAAGTCCCGTCTTCTATTGTCGGCGTAGCTTTTCTGTCTACTCTGAGCTGTCTTTAATCTATCACGAATCACCTTGATTTTCTCCGTCGAATCTCGAACCAAATCCGGGCCCCAAAGCCTTGCTTCACCAACCTCGTCCCAACACATCGGAGTTCTACACTTTCTACCATACAATACCTCATACGGAGCCATCTCAATACTAGACTGATAACTGTTGTTGTAAGCAAACTCAACTAACTGTAGATGATCTTCTCAAGACAATTGAAAATCCATCACACAAGCCCGTAACATATCCTCAAGTATCTGAATGGTTCTCTCGGACTGACCGTCGGTGTGAGGATGAAATGCCGTACTAAAACATAGCTTAGAACACAAAGCTTCATGCAATGCTCTCCAAAATCTAGAAGTGAATCTCGGATCTCTATCGAAAACAATACTAACTGGAACCCCGTGAAGTCTAACAATCTCCTTCATATACAACTGAGCTAACTTCTCCATCGAGAACCTGGTTGGCACCGGAAGAAAATGAGCTGACTTTGTCAGTCTATCCATAATAACCCAAATAGCATCCATCTTCTTTGCGGTAAGAGGCAAACCCGATACAAAATCCATCGAAATCCCTTCCCATTTCCACTCCGAAATGTCTAATGGTTGAAGTAGCCCCGCCGGTCTCTGATGCTCGGCCTTGATATGTTGACAAGTTAAACACTTAGACACAAAATCCGCAATCTCTCTTTTCATTCCATTCCACCAATATCCACGTTTCAAGTCTTGATACATTTTCGTACTACCCGGATGAATGGAAAACTTGGACTTATGACCATCCTCTAGAACACGCCTCTTGATTTCCGGTGATGAAGGAACACAAATTCTTCCTTGGAAGGTTAAAATTCCATCTCTATTCAACGCGAATTCCCCGGCTTTCCCTTCTTGCACTTGGCCCAAAATTTTCTTCAACTCCGGATCACTTTGTTGAGCTTCCTTCAAATCCCCATACAAGGTAGGAACGGCTTGCACATTCGCAATTATTACTTCACTCCTCAACTCTCGGGAACTCAAAGCTGTCACATAAGCCTTTCGGCTAATCGCATCCGCCACTACATTTGCCTTCCCCAGATGATAAGAAATCACACAATCAAAATCCTTCAAGAACTCTAACCATCTTCTTTGTCGGTTATTTAACTCCGTTTGTGTGAACAAATACTTCAAACTCTTATGGTCGGTGAAAATCTCAAATTTTGCCCCATAAAGGTAATGTTTCCATTTATGCAACGAAATCACAATCGCAGCCAATTCCATGTCATGAGTAGGATAATTCTGTTCTGCCGGTGATAACTTCCTAGAGGCATACGCAATCACTTTCCCATTTTGCATTAGTACACATCCCAACCCCGCCTTCGAGGCATCACTGTAAATGACAAAATTTTCGCAACCATCCGGAAGGGTAAGAATAGGAGCCGTTGTCAACCTCTTCTTCAACTCATTGAAACTTGTTTCACATTTGGAATCCCATATAAAAGATACATCTTTCCGAGTCAACCTTGTCAACGGAGTTGCAATTCGAGAAAAACCCTCAATGAACCTTCGGTAGTACCCCGCCAAACCGAGAAAGCTACGAGCCTCAGTCACAGTTGAAGGTTGCTTCCAATTAACTACGACTTCGATTTTTGAAGGATCCACGGAAATTCCCAAACTAGACACCACGTGCCCTAAGAAAGAGATCTGCTCAAGCCAAAACTCGCACTTGCTGAACTTGGCGTACAACTGCTTCTCACAAAGAATTGATAAGACAATCCTCAAATGATTTTCATGCTCCTCTCGGGACTTAGAGTAAACAAGTATGTCGTCTATGAATACCACCACAAAACTGTCAAGATACGGCTTGAAGATACGGTTCATCATATCCATGAATACGGCCAGAGCATTAGTCAACCCGAAAGGCATCACAACGAACTCATAGTGACCATATCTAGTTCTGAAGGCTGTCTTTGCAATATCATCCGGTCTAATCTTCAACTGATGGTATCCGCTTCTCAAATCAAGTTTAGAGTAGATAACGGAACCTTGAAGTTGGTCAAACAAATCATCTATATGCGGGAGAGGGTATTTATTCTTTATGGTTGCTTGGTTCAACAAACGATAATCAATACATAATCTTAAGGTACCATCCTTCTTCCGAACAAATAAAACCGGTGCTCCCCACGGTGACACACTTGGGCGAATAAAACCCCGGTCTAGCAATTCTTGCAGCTGAACCTTCAACTCTTTTAATTCAGCCGGAGCCA
Source organism: Adenophora triphylla var. japonica (assembly GCA_022495995.1). Lineage (NCBI taxonomy): Eukaryota > Viridiplantae > Streptophyta > Magnoliopsida > Asterales > Campanulaceae > Adenophora > Adenophora triphylla. Next base: position 206,227 of record JAFEMH010001606.1, on the reverse strand, counting down.
TTTTATAGGGTGCTTTAGAAATAGGTGTGGTACCGGGCACTAGGTCAATACAAAACTCTATCTCACGATCCGGAGGCATAGAGTACTCACTTGAAAACACATCACTAAATTCATTAACAACCGGGACATGAGCTAATTCGGGGGACTTCTTACTTGAATGTACCACATAAGCCAAGTACCCCGCACACCCCTTAGATATCATTTTTCTAGCCTTTAAAGCAGAAATAATATGTATACCGAACATAGATTTGTCCGCATCAAATATAAAAGTAGGCACATAAGGCATAGTAGAAAAAAAAAAAAAAAGAGACTCGCTTTCTACGACAGTCTACCAAAGCATGACACTGACTCAACCAATCCATCCCAAGGATCACATCAAAGTCACGGATTGGTAACTCTACCAAATCTACTGGCAACACATGCCCACATATAGTCACATCACAATCGTGATAGATCAAAGAAGATGCGAGGCACTCTCCCTTAGGAGTAGAAACCTCCAACACATAAGGCATAGATTCAGGCAATTTATGTAAGGAAAATGCATAATGAGATGCCACAAATGAATGGGAAGACCCGGGATCTATAAGGATGCGGGCCTTAATTCCTGAGACAAGAACTATACCTCTAATGACAGCATTATGATCGACCTCTCCTCTACCCAAGGCGAACACTCGACCTTGCACTCTATCCTTGGGTTTCCCTTTGATATCTCTTTTCACACCACCACCTTGTCCCCCTTGTCCGCTACCCGAAGCTTGATTCTTTTGCCACTTAGGACAATTCTTCCGGAAATGGCCTGTTGCCCCACACTCTAAACATTTTCCTTACTTGCTCCAACACCAATCCTTTGAGTGCCCTGGTTTCTTGCAAAATCCACACATTGCCCCAAACTGATGAAGTCGAACGGTTTGTCGGAGCCGCCACATTTCCTCCTTTGCCTGCTCCTGAAGCTGATGTCCTTGGATGTCCTCTATTCTGCCCAGAACCCTGACCTTGGAACCTATTCCTCCTTCCACCTTCAGACTTACTATGATGCTCTTATATATCATTCTCAATCTGGTATGCCATATTCACGGCCGCTTGGTAGTTGATGAAGTCATGCGTCAATAACTGCTTCCGGAACTCCACCCTTAATCCTTTCACGAACCGGTAGATCCGCCTCTCTTCTTCCGGCACCAAATGAGGACAATATCGAGCTAACTCTGTAAACTTGGCAGAATACTGTGCTATGGTCATTGTCCCTTGCTCCAATTTCAAGAACTCGACTTCCTTCTTATCCCTTGTAACCATTGAAATGAAATGATCTCGGAACTTGCTTGTGAAGTTCTCCCAAGTCTGCGGCGTAAGGTCCCGATCCCATCCATCCTTCACTACTTGCCACCAATGCTCAACAGGTCCTTCTAACTTGAAGACAACGCATCTCACCTTTTCTGCATCCGGACTCTCCATTGCTGCGAAAATCTTATTCATTGCCTCAAGCCATCTCTCTGCCTTCAACGGATCCGGATCTCCATTGAAACTCGGGGGTGGCATCTTCACAAATTTCTCTAGGCCGTGGTGCCCTTGCCTACCTTCTGGTTGCTATTAAGCCCTACCTTGATTTGCCATATTTTGTAGAAATACTCGAAACATGTCCATCATTTCTGCATTCGGATTACCAACATTTCCCAAAGCCCGAGCCTGATCGTCATCATTTCCTGCCATTAGAACAAACTCCTGCATTAAACACTCGGCGTCAGTTATCGCACACTCTCACTTAAGCTAGACCTCTACCCAAGAACTCTAAACCGAGCTCTGATACCAACTGTGGGGACCCCGACCCGGAACCAACACGTGTCCCGAGCTGGAGCATCCCCAACTAACTCCACTCTTCCTAAATTTTTAAAAATTTGATTTAACTTACAAAATTAAACATACTAACGTAACCATTTCAAAATAACTCTATTCCTCTCTACATTGGAGGAAGAGTTGAACAACTTTAAAAGTAACAACCTGTCTTAGTTACAAAATATTTTGGTTATAACGTAGAAACTAAGTTTTTATATACACAAACTTCATAAAGGATTTTTACCAAAATACATCTTTCTATGCCAACCTATACATACCCCGACAATCCCAAAATACCACTTCCAAACTCCTTTCCATCCTTACTTGGCCGGTCCGCCTGTCTCGGGATCTAAAAACATTAAAGGGAGAGGGGTGAGAATAAATCTCCGCAAGCTATTATGAATGCAACAATATGCCAAGTAAGATGCAACACATAACAAGGTGCATATAACACGTTGGGAAAGCTGTAAACACCTTACACTACCTCGATTTACCTTTTCCCGTCTGAACAATAGTCGTACAACATTGGAGATAAAACCCCACTCATTAGTGAGCTGCTTGAGCATTATTCACTTCTTATAAGACCCATTTTTCAGGGAACTATATAAGATAGTAGCAACTCTGTAAGGCTTTTGGCTCAATACAGATGCTATAACCCCAATCTGTGGCCACAGAAGGGGACGGTCACAGGTATAACATAATTCGATCACATTAGGTCACACTTTCCATAATTGATCGTATTACGCTATACCCCCAAACATCAGCTGATTAACACAAGTTCAAGTACATAATAGTTACTTGAAATAAAATCTATCCAAGGGATAAGAAATATAACTACATGGTAAATCATACTCATGTACAAATCAATATCATAGTGTAACATACATTTTATACACCATTTATATCACAACCAAGGATATGAACTCAAGTAAGGCAACAAGGTATCATAAACCAACCCTTCATAGTTAATATGCAACAATACATGGCCTATATAAAGGTCCAAGTTCAATTTTCCAAGTTGGAGTCACATTGGTTAAGTTGCCAAACAAGGCTGCCAAGCATTTTCCGAGCAATATTTAAAGTACTTCCAATATTTAAGGATGTTTCGGCATAAAAGCCCTTCTTCTTTATTTTACTTTATTCCTGTTTTCTTATGGCTAGTTTTATTAGCTGGAATGTTAGAGGAATGGGTAATGCTCCTTCTGTTCGTCGTATTAAACGACTTATAAGATCTCACAATGTTTCGGTTATTGCTTTATATGAGCCAATGTTAGATTGTTCTATGGTTCCTCTTTATATGAGAAAACTCAGGTGTATTGGTGGTATTTCAAATGTTAAGAGCAGCATATGGATTTTCTGGAAGCATGGGATTGATTGTGAAATCTTGGATAATGATGATCAAGCTATAACTGTTAGAGTTTCGCATGTTCTTTGGCCTAACAGGGTAAATGTTACGTTTGTGTATGCTAGCTGTTGCAAATATCAGCGAAGGGTTCTTTGGGATTATCTTATTGATCGTAGTTCTATTAATGAGCCGTGGCTTGTTCTAGGTGATTTTAATTCTATTTTGGATCAATGTGATAAGATTGGTGGCCGTCCCGTTACAGAAGCTAAAGTGGCTGAATTTTCAGATATGGTGCAGATTTCTAATCTCATTGATGGTGGATTTAGTGGGAATGGTTTTACTTGGCTGAACAAAAGAGATGGAAATGCAACTATTTTGCAGCGGCTTGATAGAGCTTTCTACAATTCTGAATGGTTAAATGGGTTTCATAGCACTTCTATCATTCATCTCAATAGAACTTGTTCAGATCACTCTCCTCTTCTTTTAAATATCACTCTCTCGGCCATAGCTAAGAAAGGCGCTTTCAGATTTCTCAACATTTGGTTGAAGCATAAATCTTTTATTCCCCTTGTTGAATCTTCTTGGGCTGAATACATGGATGGGAGACCCATGGTCAAGTTTGCTAAAAAGTTGAATAGGTTGAAGCATCACATTCAAATATGGAATAAAGAGGTATTTGGGCGAATTGATCAACAAGTTAGACAAGCGGAGGATGATGTTACAGCAAAAGAATTAGCCTTTGATCATGATCCTTCGGAGGAGAATAGGGCTGCTCTACACTTGGCCCAAGCTCATTTACTTCATCGTTTAAAGATTGAGGAAGATTTCTGGATGCAAAAAGCTAATTTAGCTTGGTTAAAAGATGGTGATCGTAATACTAAATTTTTTCAGTCCTATGTGAAGAAAAAGAGATTAAAGCTTCATATCCACCGTATTCAAGATAGAAATGGTGTTTGGTTGGAGGAGCTGTCCGAGATTCAAAATGAAGCTATTCGCTTCTTTTCTGATCAATTATCGAGTGATCATGTTTGCTCATCTCAACAACTTCTTGATCATATTCCTAGAATTCTGAATGATGTTGATAATCAAATGCTTACTTCTGCTCCTACTCTTGAAGAGATTCGAGAAGTGGTTTTCTCTTTGTCTGGAGCTAGTGCGGCTGGTCCGGATGGTTTTAATGGTGAATTCTATCATAATTGCTGGGAATTTATTAAAAATGATCTTTTTAGGGCTGTTTTGGAGTTCTTTGCGGGTTTTCGAATGCCTAGGGGTTGGACTAGTACAACTATTGTCCTCCTTCCTAAGGTAGCTGCTCCTAATTCTTTTTCTGATTGGAGGCCTATAAGCCTATGTAATTTCTCTAATACGATCATAACGAAGCTTTTGAATGGTCGTCTCTCTTCAATTCTGCCTCAAATCATTTCTCCTCAACAAAGTGGTTTTATTAAAGGTCGCCTCATTCATGAGAACGTGTTACTTGCTCAAGAGCTTATGCATTCTATCAACCGGAAAGTCTTTGGGGGGAACATTGCCTTAAAGCTTGATATGGCAAAGGCGTATGATCGTCTTTCTTGGTTTGCTTTGATAAAGGTAATGCGTCATTTTGGTTTTTCCGAAATTTGGATTGATATGATATTTAGATGTATCTCGGATTGTTGGTTCTCTATTCTTATTAATGGGGAGGCGGTGGGGTATTTTCCTTCAGCTAGAGGTCTTCGCCAAGGTGACCCCATATCTCCTTCCTTATTCATTATTGCCGCTTTGAGATTTTGAGTCGTGGTCTTAATGCTCTTCATGAGAATCATCATCACATCATCTATCATTCCGGAGCTATTCATGCTCCTTTTATATCTCACCTTTCATATGCCGATGATGTTATAATTTTTGCAATGGTAGCAAGACCTCCATTGATATGCATATGATCTTTCTAAATTCTTATCAAGAATTTTCGGGCCAATTGGTTAGTGTGGCAAAGTCTTGCTTTATTTTGGGTAGAAGAGACATGGGCAAAGCTGATTTAGTGGCTGAATGGACGGGATTTCAACACAAACATCTGCCCATCATTTATCTTGGATGTCCTTTGTATTCCGGAAGGAAAACTCAAGCTCTTTTTATTCCGATTCTTAGGAAGTTGGAGGAGAGACTTGAAACGTGGCAAGGAAAGATTTTGTCTTTGGGGGCCAAAGTTATTCTTATCAAATCTTGTCTTCAAGCAATTCCTATTTACTATCTTTCTCTTCTTGAACCTCCAAAAGGTACTATCAATGCTATTACTCGTCTTATCTCTAATTTTTTCTGGAGTAATGCGGATGGAGAGAAACGGTGTCATTGGGTTTCAAAAAAGGAATTCTATTGGCCTACTCATGAAGGTGGCTTGGGTCTTAGAAAATTTGAAGACATGTCCCTTGCTTTTGCTATGAAATTATGGTGGCGTTTTAGATGTGGCAATTCTTTATGGGCTCGGTTTTTATTAGAAAAATATTGTCATAATTCCCATCCCATGGATGCTATTTTTCGAGTGGGTTCTTCTCATATTTGGAAAAGGATGATCGCTGCAAAGGAGTTGGTTGAGGACAATCTGTTTTGGGGTATTAAAGCTGGAAGTATTTCGGTTCAAGAAAATTGGTTGGCTAAGGATCTTGTTCTACAAAATGAAGATCATGTTCCGATCTCTTCCTTGTTTTTTGATGGGGCTCTTCTCGTTGATCATGTTAGGCAATCTTATGGGCAGCAAGTGATTGATCTAATGCAATCGAGGTTTATTTCTATTGAAGATGGGCCAGACATTCCTTTCTGGACTCCTTCTACTACGGGTAAGTTTTCTACTTCTTCTGCTTGGAAAGTGTGCCGCATTTCCAGACCATCTAGTATGGTTTTTGCTGCTTGTTGGCATAAACATATTCCCCTCAAAGTCTCGGTTTTTATGTGGAAAGCTTTAAAAAATGCTCTCCCAACAGATGATTCGATTCAAAAGCGTGGTATTCACATTGCTTCTCAATGTGTTTGCTGCACTTCTCCTTCTTTTGAGACTTTATCCCATATTCTTTTGCATGGTAATGTTGCTTCGGAAATTTGGAAATTCTTCGGGGATTTGATTGGGATTCGGATTTATGGTTCTTCTCTCTCTCAATGGTTAATGTCGTGGAGATACAATCTTCCTTTAAAAGCTTCGGGTGGTATCAAGTGGCTTTGTGCAATCCTTCCTAGTATCATTTGCTGGAGTCTTTGGAAGGCGCGTAATAAATACAGATTTGAGGGTATAAAGATGAATGTCAACGTCATTATTATGCATGTTCAAATTCAGGTCCGGGATATTGCTAACGCATTCAATATTTCTCTTCCTTGGGGTCCGTTTGACTCGTATGTGATGGAGTTTTTCAAAATTCGGAAGGTTGATAATGTTATTAAGCCTATGCGGCTTGTTTTTTGGGCTGTTCCTTCCAATGGGCAAATTAAGTTAAATACGGATGGTGCGTCTAGAAACAATCCGGGTATTGCAAACAGTGGAGGTATTTTTCGAGATAGCAAGGGTAATATGGTTTTCGGATTTTGCAAATTCTATGGTGTTGCTTCTAATATAATGGCTGAAGTTAGAGCGGCTTTGGATGGGATTCGTTTTGCTATTGATCGTGGATATCATTCTTTGTGGGTTGAGATGGACTCGAAGTCTTTGGTGCGTATTTTACATAATTCTTGTCTAGTTCCTTGGGAAATTTGGCATTACATTCAGAAATCCAACGTATGATGTTGCTCCTTCAAATTCGAGTTACTCATATCTTCCGGAAGGTAATCAGTAGCGGATGGTTTAGCTAATCATGCCGCCGATCATAGGGCTGATTTTGAGTTTTTATCTAGCAGTGAGCTTCCTATTATCTATTTGAGACCTTATCTAAATGATAAGACTTCATCTCCATATATTAGGCGTTAGTTTTCCCCTCCTTTTGTAGAGGATCTTATGGTGTGTATAAGACCTCCCCCCCGTAGGTTTTTTTCCGGTGGTTAAGGCCGTCATGTCCCCCACCTTGTTTTGTACCTTTTCTTTTTCTATTAATAAAATCTAGGGAGTACCGTCTCCTTTCGCCAAAAAAAAAAAAAAAAAAAAAAAAATTCAAAAGTCAAGTTCTCCATAGTTGTTTCGGATAGCAGCAACATTGAGCTGGCCATTATCAAATAAATTTGATACTTCCACATGATTACCAGGAAGAATAAAAGATGAGTCCAACCAATGATCATGTATAGAAATATCTCCTTTGCCAATTCTCCACCCCATATTGTTTTCCACACTTTCTTTCGCGTTTAACATTCGACACCAGATTTGAGAGGCAAAACTAGGCTTGGAGGCATCCATTGGATGTGAACCATGACAATATTTAGCTTCCATGAACTCTACCCATAGCGACTTGCTGCATCTGAACCACCACCATAACTTCATAGAGAAAGCCCAGGCCATATCCTCAAATCTCCGAAAGCCTAAACCTCCTTCATTCAACGGTCTAACATCTTTTTTTTTTTTTTTTTTTTTTTTTTTATTAATAACGAAAAATAAAAATACAAATATGGTGGGGGACATGACAACCTTTACCACCAAAATAAAAACACCTAGGGGGAGTTCTTACACATCCTGTAAAAAAATTGGAAATCAGCCTATTCATTGCGTTAATGACGCCTTTGGGAGGATCCAAAAGGGCAATGTAATAGAGCGGAATTGCTTGAAGGCAATACTTTATAAGAGTAAGCTTCGCCCCATACGAAAGCATCTTTCCTTGCCAAGTAGCCATACGATCTTCCGTTTTTTTTTAAGACGGGATTAATTTCAAACAAAGAATTCTTCTTGTGACCAGAATAAAGAGGACATCCCAAATAAACCATAGGGAGGTCTTTTTTTTTTAAAACCCGTCGATTCAGCAATAATGGCATCTCTCTCACTATTATGAACACCAGTAACAAAACAAGATTTCCCCACTCTCACCAATTGTCCCGAAAAACTTTTGATACCAAGATAAGCACCTCATATGAGCGTCCATCGAACTTTAGAGCCATTACAAAAGATTATAATGTCATCAGCATAGGCCAAATGAGAGATCAAAGGAGTGTGAATATGCTCTCTATAATGATAATGGGAAAAATCAGATTGTAAAAGATTTAAGCCACGACTTAAGACTTCAGGTGCAATAATAAAAAGTGTAGGGGAAATAGGATCTCCTTGGCGAAGCCCTTGAGAAGAACGAAAAAAACCACAGCTCTCTCCATTAACCAAAACCGAGAACCAACAAGAAGAAATGCATCTGAAAATTAAGTCATTCCATACCTCATTGAAGCCAAATTTCCTCAACACTTTAATTAGAGCAAACCACGAGAGCCGATCATATGCTTTTACCATATCTAGCTTCATACAAACATTGGTACCCCACACTTTCTTCTTTAGAGATGTCATCATTTCTTGGGCAAGTAGGACATTCTCATGAATCATTCTACCTTGGACAAAACCACTTTGTTGAGGAGAGACCAATCTCGGTAATATGGGAGCAAGTCGAGAGGTTAGCAACTTTGTAATAACCTTGTTTGAGAAATTACAAAGGCTAATAGGTCTAAGATCAGAAATAGAAGTAGGAGAAATAACCTTAGGAATGGTAACAATGAGAGTGCTAGTCCAACTTCTAGGCATAGCATGACCCGAGAAGAATTCCACAATGGCTCGAAGAAAGTCATCTTTAATAATATCCCAACATTTTTTATAAAACTCCCCAGAGAATCCATCCAGACCCGCAGCACTATTACCATTCATAGACCACACCACATTCTTAACCTCCTCCATTGAAGGGACAGCCGTGAGCCTCAGATTATCCTCAGCCGTGACCAAAGAAGGAATGACTTCCAGCAAATCATCAGTAGGGATTTCATGATCCTTTTGTAGCGAATTGGAGTAAAAGGAAATAGCTTCTTGCTTAATATCCTCTTTCGAGTGAATCCAATCACCATTAGAATTCCTGATACGGTGAATATATAATTTTTGCCTCTTTTTACGAACATAAGAATGAAAAAAATCTAGTATTTCTTTCCCCATCCTTAAGCCAAGAGATGTTGGCTTTTTGACACCAAAACTCTTCTTCTATCTTCAGTTTTGATAAGAGTTTTGCTTAGACAAGCTAAGAGCAACAATATTTTCCTCGGAGCTGTCCATTTGAACCTGCAATTCAGCCCTAGTAACCTCATCTTCAGCATTTTTTATTTATTGATCAATTCGGCCAAAAACCTCCTTATTCCACAAAGAAATGACCTCCTTATTCCAAGAGTTTTCCACCAAAGAATGAAAAGATGGGTGTTTAAGCCAAACATTAAGAAAACGGAAAGACCCACCTGTGATAGAAGCTTCAATCTTCACTTGAATTATCAAAGGAGTATGATCAGAACAAGTTCTATTAATATGAGTCACATCCGTAGTATGAAACCTCTCCAGCCAAGCAGTGTTGTAAAATGATCTGTCAAGTCTTTGGTAGATTTTTGGACGGCCCCTAGGTTTGTCCACCCAAGTGAATCCATTACCCCTATAACCCGCATCAATGATACCAGTAACTTGAACCATAGCCACAAACTCAGCAACAATAGCTTCTTAATCGGCTTTCCTCCCATTTTTTCTGCTTGATCCATCATGCAATTAAAATCACCCACTATAAGCCACGGATTATCCACCATATTAAACCCCATAAGAAAATCCCACAAGTCTCTATGCTCATATCTATCCCAACTAGCTTAAACAACTGTGATGACAATAGGAGAAGCCCAAAGATGATGAGAAACCTGCAAAGTTATCTCTTGACAAGAATCATGAAGAACCATGCAATTAAAACCATGCTTCCAGAAAATCCAAACTTTACTATTACAGTTGGAAATACCCCCAAAATATCCAAGATTACGTTGAGTCTTTTTTAATTGAGAAACTGGAAGTTTCGGCTCAGAAATAGCAATAAACGAGGCTCCATAAGTACGGATTAATCTTTTTAAGCGACAGAGAGTAGATTTATTTCCAATCCCTCTCACATTCCAATTAATTAACGCTACCATTTGAAACAAATAGAGAAAAGAGTAAGTGATTATGATCAGGTTAAGAAGGTGGAGGGGCAGATTTACTTCTCCGTTTTCTTGAACTAACCTTGGTGAAGCCATCAGCATCTACATTCATCTTAAATGGAGTTGAACTTGCTTGTTCTGTAACATAAGAGACAAATGTAGTAGGGGCTCGAGGGGATAGATTTAAACCTTTTAATATGACACTAGATTCCTCTTGAATAAGCATATTGTCAACACTAGCCTTTAGACTAGAAGAAAGCTGGTTTTGTTCCTTGTATATCTCAACATTTTGTATAACCATTTCAAGATCATCTTTAGGATCAGAATTACCTCCCATGTTAACTATTGCTATACAAGCAGATTTCAAAGCTTTGTTAACTGCTTCAGGTAATGGTTGTCCTCTTTTTGCCATAACTGGAAACTTAGGAGGTGCTGGCCCCTTATTTCCTTCAGCATCCTTATTTTGACTGATTTCACCCACGGTATCCATGGAACCAGAGACATTAACCATATCAGTCGTAACCCCATCTTCCTTTGCTACTCTCCAAAGGATCCTTCACCTTCTTGGGGACAAAAACCTTCTCAGTCACTTGTTTTGGCAATTTCTCATTCAAACTAGGGTTAGCTTTACGACAATAAGAAATATCATGGCCAAACATGAAACAATGTTTAAAATATTTAGGAATAACATCATACTCCACTTTCTGGTAAAAAAATTGAACACGCATCACCACAATCAATAAATATCTCATGAGGCAGCTTTTTCAATGCATCAACTTTAACTAAAATCTTTGCAATACTGGGGCGAGTTAATTCAGCAGTAGCTTTGTCAAGCGAGAGAGGTGTACCAATATTTGAGGCAGTAGCAAATAAGAACAATTTATTCATTAAATGAATTGGGAGACCTGGAAAACCAACCCAAATCGGGACAAAAGGAGATTCCTGATCTGGACGCCACTCTGGGGACTAAGCCAATGTCCTCATGGTGTATCTTGTTACATACCAGACATCTTTCATAAACAAACGTTGATAATCTTCTTCAATAGTCAATTGAATAAGAATATGACGAGAATCTAGATGACCAAGCTTGTAGTTACCTTTAAGCTGGAATTTGGCAAAGGCAATACGGGCATCCTCCATACTCAGCTTACCATGCATAAACTTACCAACCAACGTGTATTTGAACGGCTTAGAATAAGCCTCAATAATGTCTTTGGATAGTTTAACTGAAGGAGTTCCTTTATGAGTACCCGTAGGAATCACGATAGGAGTTACATTATTTGTAGCGGCTGGGTTAAACAAATCTGCAAAGGATTTTGAGATCGGAGGGTTAGGGTTTGGGTTAGGGGGAGCAATCTTGGTAGATGAATTAGGGTTTGCATGCCGGCGCTGCATCAGAATTAGGGTTATTGATAGTCACCACATTAGGATTGACGGCTACTTTGGATTGTTGAATTGTAGGAGAATAGTAAGGATTATGTGAACTAGAATTCAAGGACGGAAAAAAGGACACCGGAACAGCCATGGCTGCCGGCAATCAGCCCCTAGGGATAACCCTAGTGATGGGAAGGAGAGAAATTTCTAGAGAGAGACAGGTTCAGAACCTACAGGTTCGTCAGAATCGTCAGGTTCGTCATAGAACACATGGTTGATCTAGGCAGAATCAAGGTCTCACCTAGGGAAGACTTCATCAGCATAATTTAGGCCAATCCTCCTGTTGGCTACACAGAGAAGGTTGTGATTTCAAAAATCAGTAAAGGGAAGATGACCTATCAATAATGTCTCGACAAGATGAATCAGACCCTCCAATCAATGAGTCCAGTTGTCACGGACGAGCTTACTGAGAGATTGCACCAGGCCTCTCTGGATCCCCTCACCATTTTCCCGAGGCATCAACCTACAAATGATCCTGGCAAAGCTTTTGACCCGTTCGAGCTTCCCAACTTTATGAAGACCGCCAGCCAATTTGCTTCACCTGTAGGCGCAGCAAAGAAAGAGTAACCCCCTGTCTAGTCATGTCCAAACACCGTGTCAATAAATAGTGTAGGGTCTAGAGTCAAGAGTCTTTAAATTTTAGTCATCTGAAGGCCTCACGCCTGAAGATTACGAATATGTAGCCAATGTTATCTTCCCTTTCGCATTGAATGAAATGATGGATCTTTCTGAGTATCCCCTTATTGCCAACTTAACAAATGATAAATTAACTAATAACTTAACAACAGTTAATAATGATTCATTTGAACAAGATGCAAACACACTAAATGAACAATATATTAAAGAAATCTTTAAGCAATTTACCGATAAAGAGGAAAATCGGGCCCAAGCTGCCGAGGAGGTTTTGAAGAGTGTTAACTTGGGTAATATTGAAGAGACTAAAGATCGACTGGTCAATCTTCTCAGGGAGTAATGGATGTGTTCGCCTGGTCTTACAAAGACATGCCGGGGATGGACAGCTCGATTGTGGCGCACAGGATCCCTCTGGCACCCAATGCCAAGCCGGTAAAACAGAAGCTAAGAAAGATTAAGCCAGAGTGGTCTCTGCAGGTCAAGAAAGAGATTGAGAAGCTACTGTGGGTAGGATTCATCAGGGTTATTGAATACCCAACCTGGTTATCAAATATCGTGACTGTGACTAAAGCCAATGGGAAGGTGCGTTGTTGTGTAGATTTTCGGGATCTAAATAAGGCCAGTCCCAAGGACGACTATCCGTTGCCAAATATAGACATTATGGTAGATGCCACGGCCAACTACGAAATCAAATCCTTCGTTAGTGGTTTTGTTGGTTACAATCAGATTAAGATGGCCGAAGAGGACCAAGAAAAGATAGCCTTCACCACTCCATGGGGGACGTACTGCTACACAGTGATGCCTTTTGGGTTACAGAATGCCGGGGCTACGTATCAAAGGGCAGCGACTGCACTCTTTCATGACATGATCCACAAAGAAATTGAGGTCTATGTCGATGACATGATTATCCACTCTAAAGGTGTGGATGGACAGCAGTTTGTTGACCTGCGAAAGTTCTTTGAGAGGTTAAGATAACATTCCATGAGACTGAACCCTGTAAAATGCACCTTTGGAGTGACAAGGGGAAAAGTGCTTGGGTACATGGTCACAGAACTAGGCATTGAAGCCGATCCCCGAACGATCAAAGCCATAATGGACATGAGGCTACCCCAAACCCAGACAGAAGTTAAAAGCTTTATGGGCAAGTTGCAGTACATCAGTCGTTTCGTCAATCAGTTGACTACCATGTGTGAGCCCATCTTCAAGCTTATGAAGAAGAATGATGATACAGAATGGAATGAGGAATCCCAAGATGCCTTTGACCAAATCAAGGCGTACCTAGTAAATCCCCCGATACTATGCCCCCCACATTGACAGAAACCTCTTCTGCTCTATCTCATTGTCACTGGCACGGCAGTTGGGGCTATGCTGGCTCAGGAAAAGAAGAACTCTCGGGTAGAAAATGCCATCTACTTTGTCAGTCGGAAGCTGCAAGGGAGTGAGCTCAATTACTCAGCGTGTGAAAAGACTTGTGCAGGACTAGTCTGGGTAGTCGGTAAACTGAAGCACTACATGCAGGCCCACTCTGTGAACCTGGTCTCAAAAATGGACCCCATCAAGTATATATTTGACAAACCTTCCCTTTCGATGCACCTAGCAAAATGGTCATTCTTCTTGGCGGAGTATGACATCAACTATGTGACGAGAAAGGCAATCAAGGGTCAAGCACTGTCAGACCACCTGACAAATTTCCCTAGCAATGCAGACCAAGGGCCTAAATCCCAGTTTCCAGATGAAGGGATCTTCGTTTTTGAGCCCGAGAACCAATGGCAGCTCTTCTTTAACGGAGCTGCTAACAAAAGGGGGAATGGCATAGGAATGTTGTTGGTAGATGCGAAGGATGACCATACACCGATAGCCGTCAAGTTGAACTTTCCTGTCACAAACAATGCTGCAGAGTATGAAGCTTGTATCGCTGGCTTGGAGGCTGCCCTAGAAAGAAATGTTAAGGAACTCGAAGTCTACGGAGACTCAGCCCTAATCATCAACCAAGTCTCTAACAAATGGAAGACTGTGGATCCTAACCTCCAAAGGTATCATGCCTACATGGAAGAATTGACTGAGCAGCCGTAGAAGTGACCTTCCACTACTTGCCAAGGGACAAGAACAGATTTGCAGATGCCTTAGCTACTCTAGCCTCATTGGTAGAGATCCCGGAGCGTAAGGCAATAAAACCGTTCATAGTGGGTAGAAGGGAAGCCCCGACTTTCTGTTGCGAGATAGAATTGGGACCTGAGCCTGTCAAAGAACCTTGGTACAGTCAAATTTAGCAGTTCCTCAAAGATGGGGAGTCAGCTTTTAGAGATGAAGAAGGTAGACCGAGGGAAGGCATCAAAGCCAAAAGCTTGCATGCCTTGAAGTGGTTGGCCTCTTACTATGTCATCCTAGGGGACGATCTGTACAAGAAACGGTACCAAGGACCACTCCTCCTATGTGTCACCAAAGAAAAGGCAAGAGAGCTAATGAGTGAAGTCCATAATGGTCCCTGCGGTCCTCATATGAATGCCAGAGCATTGATGCAAGTGATCCTCAGAATGGGTTACTATTGGATTTCCATGGAAACAGACTGTGTTCAGCATGTCCGAGAGTGCGACAAATGCCAACGGTTTGCCAACCTCAATCACCTTCCGCCTCACGACCTATACTGCATGACGACTCCTTGGCCATTTGCAACTTGGGGTATTGACATAATAGGGAAGATAGCCCCGGCTGGAAGCAATGGGCATGAATTTGTGTTAGTGGCAGTGGACTACTTCACGAAATGGGTAGAAGCAAAGTCCTATAAGGTCCTCACTTCCAAGAAATTGGCCCAGTTTGTCAAAGAAAACATCATGTGCAGAAATGGGGTGCCAAATGAGATCATCTCCGATAACGGGACACACTTTGAAGGAGACTGCTATAGATTGATGTCAGAGTTCAGAGTCACTCGCCACAAATCATCCCCGTACAGGCCTCAGACCAATGGAGCAGTAGAATCTGCCAATAAGACACTCGAAAGAATCATCCGAAAAATGGCCACCCGCGGTCGTGATTTGCCCGAAAAACTGCATCGACACTCTGGGGCTACAGAATGTCTGCTAGAACAGCCACGGGAGAAACCCCTTTCGCCCTGACCTACGGGATGGAACCAGTACTGCCAGTAGAGTTGGAAATCTCGTCACTAAGGGTCCTCCTGGAAAACGGGGTCAATGAAGTCAAATGGTTGCGCAGCCGGCATGATGAGCTGGCCCTACTTGATGAAAGGAGACTAAAGGCCATGGAACAACCCAAGCCTACCAGAGGCGAATGACCAGGGCATTCGACAAAAAGGTCAAGACCAAAGACATCAAAGAAGGTGATTTGGTTCTGAAAGTAAAGCCCCCTACCAGAGACAACCCTCTAGGAAAGTGGGAACCCGTTTGGATCGGCCCGTACGTAGTGCAGAAAATACTATCAGGAGGAGCGATGAAGCTCGCAGACCTGGATGGCAATCCTTTTGTTCACCCAGTCAACGGTGACAAGCTTCGCCGGTACTATGTCTAAAATAAAAAAAAGAGAAGAAAAATAAATTAAAAAAAATAGTGCAAAAAGAGTAATACCCAGCTAGGCTAAAAACCTTGAGAAGGGTAGTCTAGGCAAAAAACAGGGTTTCACATATATAAAAATATATATATATATATATATATATATATATATATATATATATATATATATATATATATATATATATATATATATATATATATATATATAGTGCAAAAAACCTTGAGAAGGGTAGTCTAGGCAAAAAACAGGGTTGCACATAAAAAAAAGAGAAAAAGAAAAAATAGTGCAAAAGAGTAATATCCAGCTATGCTGAAAACTCTGAAAAAGGGCGGTCTAGGCAAAAAACAGGGTTGCACATAAAAATAAAAAACCAATAAAACAAAAATCCAAAGGTTCATTAGAATGAACTACGAAGACCTGAGCCCCTTAGCCTTTCTTGTAAAAGGAAAACGTAGGCATCCAGAAATGGTTCGGTCTAAATAATAAATAAGACATTCAAAGTTTCCCTGAAATGTGTCTTGAATAATTTCTGAGATAAATATCTTTGTTATTTACAAATCAAAAACTTCTTGATGAGTTCAAGTACGGTCTACTCTTGACTCTGCTAACCTGCTACAAGGACTAAAATATACAAAAAAGGCCTAATAAACTATTGTGTTTGTTTGTTTTTTTTTTTTAAAAAAAAACTATTGTGTTTGCAAAAATGCAATAAGTAGATGCTCGGAATAGGTCTCTCACCTGTCAGCAACAAAGTCTTCCTTGCCCTTCTTTCCTTTACCTCGACCCCGTCGAGTGTTCTTACTTTTCTTCTCAATGATATCGGTCTCCCTCATCCCTATCTCAGGAATCCTCATTGGAGCATCCACTAAGCATGTGTCAATAAGTGCCTTCTCTACCCTGGCACGAGTCCCGTATCTCCTCCCGCTGAGCCTCAGTGAGGGGAGAAACCTCCGATAGTCTCTCATACCGGGCTTCCATGTCTCTAATAAGATCGCCCGACTGGTTGTGACGACTAGCCCTTGCCTCAGTCTCCCTCAGAGTCCTGCTTGAGTTACAGTCAGCACCCAATAAAGCCTGACGCCTCTCTCCCAAAATGATCTAAGTCGCCCCCATTTCCCTCTTGTACCAATCCAAGTAAGCTGTGGTCAGGATAGTACTCTTCCTGCTCTTGAGAATGGCCCTGGGCGAAAAAGCAGCATATGTCCACGCTCTCGAGAAAAATGAGAAGCTGTTTGGATCCCTCATGTCAAAAGGCGCTACCTCCATAGTACAGATGTCCCCCCAATCATCCAACGGCTCCTGCAAGGTCCCAAACTACCTGGATACTAGGCAGGGAATGTAGAAAGATGACCAAGAAAGCCCCGGAACCCTCACTATATAGGACTCCTGAAACGTCCTACGAGTTTGCAACCTCCAGTGAGGCACCCACCAGTGAATGTCCGAGGTAGATAACCGAGCTATCATCAGCTCCTAACTACCCTGATCTTGCTGTCTAGGTGAACCCCTCCGAGAAATCACCCAAGGGCACTGAGTAGGCAAAGCCCCAGGCAAAGCCTCAAGCCTCTCCTGCAACCATAAAGTCAATACAGCTGGGCTCCCAGACCGCATGAAAGGATCCCCCTAGCCATCCTGTCAATGCCATGCAGAGTCTCCCCCAAGATCAGTGGGACAATATCTCTCCCAGCCCTGCAGTCTCGAACCATGTCCAAAAGGCCACTATGGCACACTCCGAAAGACTCGGCAGTAAATAGGAAGGAAAATACACAGAGGACAAAGGCGTCCATGGATACTGTGGTTGCAGCAGTACCCGGAGACCCGAATCTGCTCGGAATATCGGAAATGTCAATTCTGTCAGGGGCTATCATCATCCCTTCAGCTTCTTTCGGAGAAATTTGCAGAAAAGATGCCAACTTTACTGTCACCGGCAAGTCCCCCGTCAAAGGAATCGAGATGGCTTCAATTTCTGGACCCCCAATCAATGCCCGAAAATCTTCAAAGGTTGGAGCGAGCTCGTTATAGAAAAAGCAGTAAACATGTCTCCGGACGTCCCAAAACCTCGCTGCTGCTCTCAAAAGGTTCAATCAGGCGGTAGATCCTTCAAATGCCATAAAGACTTGATCTTGAAGGTGTTATCGAACAGCCCCTTATGAGACTGAAAGGTGTATCTCATCCAGGATTGGAAGTCGGACAGAAAACGATCCCTTTTACCCTTTTGCAATCGGACTGATTTTTCCATGGCAAGTGATCGGACTCAGTGATTTTTGGTCAAAAATGTGCTTTGGGATCAGTTGGGACAAGTCTAGGGTGAAAACCAGTTCAGACACGGCTCCAAGCCGTACGGCTTCTTTTGCCCAGGTCCTAGCCGGACGGCTTCTTTTGTCTCTGCAGAAAAAAAAATCTGCAGCAGCCAATGCTGCTGCCCAAGTGGGATTCTCACCCCACTTTCTCAACAAAACCTGCATAAAAACATGTCCAAACACCATCCATGCATTCACATACCATTATAAACCATTCCGGCTCAATTTCGGCCCCATTTCCAAGCAAAAAAGTTGCCCAGAGGCTCAAGTAATATGCAAAATCATAAAGCATCAATAAGAAAAGAAAATAAAAGATCATTACATTGTTTTTTGCCTCCTTGTCATCCAAATAAAATAATAAAATACAAATTGTGCATAGTTTGTTCATTGTTTTCTCTCTCCTCCTCCTAGTTCAAACCTAAGGAACCCTAAGCCTCCGATTCATCATCATCGCTACTCAGCTCATAGAGCTCAGGGTCCCTTAATAGATCTTCATCATCACTCACGTCGTCAGATAGGTGGACGGGCACATGCTCGTACTCCGCCAGCTGCTCCAAAATATCAGTGTTAGGCCCTCGCCCCCGAGGCACGGCACTGGTGGATGGTACTCTGAGGCCGAGGATGTAGAGGTCGTGCTCCCAACGTGCCTCCTCTTACGCTCGGGTTCCTGTGCATTCCCCGTAGCCCTTACGCGCAAGCCAGCTTCCTCAGGAGGGACCGCGCTACATCCTTCCAGCCCCTGTTCTGCCGCACCAAACCGTCATAGGTGTGAGCAGGTACCTGCGAGAAAGAAAAGAAAAGCTCAGAAAATCTCAGAAAAGTTCAAAATCGCAGAAAATAAAGAAAATCCGATAAGAAAAGGGACCCTGAGTTACTTACAGTGCTGTATAACGGCAAAGTATACTCGGTCTCCCAATGCTTGGAATAGGCACCATCAACCTCCTCGGTACCCCTTTCACCACGTAAGAAAGGTGAGCCGGAGGCATAGGTGGATCGGTGGATCGATTGGCTCTGCCTCCCCGTACCCCTGGGCAGCAGCCATCTTCACCAACCTCTATGGCGTCCTCAAATGCTCCTCCACAAAGGTGGCATACGGGGTAGCGAGATCAAAATACTCCTCAGCCGCCAGACCAACCTTGTACCTGTCTCTCTCATCATCTGACCAATGCCTGGGCTGCAGCATGAATGGAGGATGATCATGAGGGGTAATCGCACCCTAAGGAGGGACATGACCGTGCTACCTGGAGAATCGGTCCCCCAAGTAAATAATATCACAGGTCAAGCCTGTCAGCCACCTCCTTTGCTGGGTCACCACCACGGCATCCCCCATCAAAGCCTTTGGGTACCTCCTCCAGGGATAGAAGTCCACTCCCTCATGACCATCCCTGTTGATGACGAGCTTCACCATCTTATAATCAAAGGTGATCCGGGTGTTCCCGGTGAACTTATCCCTAGCCTCTCCCCTCCAGCGCACCATGGCCGGGAAGATGGCCAGATCACTCTGTTGGTTCCAAGGAAAGAACCTAATCACCTCGCAGAACCAGACCTGCATGCCAAAACATAAAGGTCATTTCTCTCATAAAATCTCAAGATAGAAAAGTAAAAGAAAGAAAAGAAAATGAGAGTACCTCACTTGCTGTGAACTCCTCCACGCACCTCAAAACCTCGACCTCAACAAACCTCATCTCCATCTTGAGCCCCTTCGGACGGAGGTCAAAACCCACAAAATCTCTGAACTCGCCCTCAGAAATGTGATACCTCCAGGTTACAGGCCTATCGGTGAATCTCAAGCTAGTAATGGCAGGAAAGTCGGCAGGAGTCACCTGACCTCTCCCCAGCTCAGATGAAAGCTGTGAGTGGTGTCCCACCAAAACACTGAAAGGGCCTGGATGAACCCCTTACTCTTGGAGGTCACATGAATGCCTCGGCTGATAGCCTCGACAAAAGAATGGAGACCAGTCGCCACCACTAGCTGTTTAGGATTGTGACCGTCCTTCTCGAAGTTGGGCATTCTGTCCCACAACTTCACCGCTACCTCAGCGGGTCCCCTCGACTTGCTCTCCTGTAGGAAAGCACGACAAAAGTGCGTTAGTCCTTCAGTTTATCTCAAAAGCATTCATACATTCACAAAAAGTGCACATATTGTCAAAGAAAAGCATTCATAAGAAAAGTTTCTGGCATCATTTGCCTAGAACACGTGTCTTTCATAATTTGAAACACGTCACCCCGAGCACATGCTCTCCCATGCATAAAAATTCCAATTTTCACAAAATTCTTTGTATATAGGTTTTAATCTTTCAAAGTGGCATGCATGAATCCTTTTCATCGTTCAAAATCTTGTTTACCCATCTATGATCAGAAGTTGACCTAGTTCTAGCACATGCAAGAACTCCGTTACATTTTAGGCATTATTTTTCTTACTTTATTTTCAAAAATGAGTCATTCTCATATTTTTTTCAAATAAATTGCACATGCATATTTATTTATGTTCATAGCCCCATAGGTTAATTATCAAATCCCTAAACTCGTCAATAAAATCGCAAGAAAAATGCAAAAATTCCCAAAAAATAAAGTCAAGCCCTAAATCAATCAAAAGTCAATTAAAATCGGCAAAATCAAGAAAATCGAGAGTGCTTGCCCCAATCGATTGAGGTTTCATTGATTTGTGCTCCCTTTTGCTAGGATAGAATTCGGAAGTAGGCGTCGTGAAGTCATACTTCCGCTCGGTCCTGTAGCGATGCGCGAGTTTTTTAACATCTTTTTGAGTCGCCACCTATATTATTCGTTTGGAAACATAGAAAAACCATTTGAAAATTGATTTTGGGTTCAGGGCTTAGGTTATGGAATGGGAAGGTCAAGGACCACCCATTCTACCCAATCCGGAGATCGGTCTTGCTAATAAAAAAGAGAGAGGTTTTCAGAGAAGGAAAATATTTTAAACAATAAATAAAATAAAGATCCATTTAACGAGGTTAAACGGAATATAGGATCGATTGCTTCGAGACCATCCCCATGATTTGGGGAGGCTCTAGGCTGATCCTAGATTCAATGTATTTATACCTCTAATAATCAATTCGAAAGGGAAAGGGAGATTAACTTGCGTGAAGTAATTCGAACAGAGTTTCGACTCAAGTTTAGAGTCAAACCTTAACGCGGACAGAGCTTTGCCTCAGTCCTTGATTCGTGCTTCGATGTTTGTTTATCAACAAGGTTGACAAACAAACTTTAGGTGATTTTAGGGGTGATTTACATGAATCTTTCAGGGAGAGAAACCAGTAAATGTGGGAGTTTTGACTTGAAAAGTCTGGGATCCTAAATACTGAAAGTATTCAGGTATTTATAGGTGTTGGAGAGGTGTTGAAGATGAGATCAAACACCTTGGGAAGGTTCCAGAATCCAAACTTTATTGGATATCCGGATGGATAAAGTTTTATCCCGAAAGAGGTTGAAATCGACGAGGAAACTGTTATCTGCAGTCTGTAGAACTCCTTTATCTCGCGCGAGACACACTATTCCGCGCGAGATAAGGCAATCTATGGACAATTCTGCCCTTCCCTCGTTATTTCGTATGTAGTTTAGTCCCAAACTAACGGTCATTAGCCAAAACTTAACGAAACATGACGAAATGGTGGATTTCTACTTCTTGACTCAAGATGAGACTTAGAGCGGTATAAATGTGCTCTGATGGGTTCAGAATGGGGTGTCTACAAAGCCCCTCATCGACAAGTCTTATGGAAGAAGTCATGTCGATGATAGAAAGGACATCATTCTGAACATCGGGATGGTGGGCCGCACGGCTTCCTACGTATCTCTATCGGAGAATCAGACCATAACGTAGTTCGACTCCAAAACACGAAAAGGTTGCTTTAGGTATTTTGAAAATCATTTTGAAAATCGGGCTTTTGTGATGACGGTTCACCTGTCTGGGCGTTGAACCAGGCTTTTTGATTTTGACGATCCACCTGTCTCGGCGTTGAATCGGGCTTTTGATTTGACGATCCACCTGTCTGGGCGTTGAATCGGGCTTTTCTTTTGACGATCCACCCTGTCCCGGGCGTTGAATCGGGCTTTTCTTTTGACGATCCACCTGTCTTGGCGTTGAATCGTATGGAATGAGTTGATCTCTGGATCAATCATTTTCGGGCGACTGATGCTATATTGGGCGATTGTGCGGGTGTCACGTTCGGCTCGTTCCGTGACTTGCGGTGCCAATTTTTCCACGTTTCCTTGCTAGTGTGTTACTTCCAAGGGTAAATGTGTCAAAATTTTGAATTTTGACGTTGTGTAGACGCTTATTGTCGGGGACAATTTCGTACATTTCCAGAAGGTATATCTCGTGCGCGATAACTTGTCTCGTGCGATACATCCACTGTCGGGGCAATATAACAGCAGCTGCTGTTTATTTTGAAAAACACTTATTTTCAAATTTTCTTTCCCAGCTCGAGCCCAGGCAATTTTTCTCTGCAATTTCTTGCTCGTTGTTCGTTGATTCCTTCCTTCAATCAACCCTCAATCCCTTCTCCTTCCAATATCGATGGCACAAGAAAGGAAAAATCTGACTTTAGGGAGTCATTTGCTTGGCAAGGATTACCCCCGTGACGACCTCACTTTCGATAGGGATATGCATATCTCTTATGCCGTTCGTGAAGGTTTGGTAAGAGCTTCTCTCTCACTTCTCATTTCGTGCATTGCATTGCATTTGAATCCATTTTTTTGAATCCCAATTTCATCAAATTGGCAGCTTTTCTTGTTTTTGTCTAGAACTTGGTTCTATCTTGCATGCTTCGATTTTGTTGAATTTGTTGCTTGTTTGATGTTGCATTGTGTGCGTATGAGTCCCCTCATGGATTGTAGGAGGGGTTGATTCGGGTAGTTAAATGTATCTTTGGGCATGCTTTTCTTGTGCGCACGCCAAGTGTTCGATGAAATGCCTTAATGAGAATTTTCTTCTATTTCTTTGAATTTTTGCCATGGGATGATTTCTAACATTGCCCTTTTGCTTTTCCTCTGTTTTGCAGTCGTACAGGCCGACCAAGAATTGCCGTGGGAGTCCGAAGCTTGCCAAGGCTTTATGGGATAAAATCAAGGGCTTAAATGGCGTTCGAGCTAGGATGGCTCAAACGGGGCTTCTGACTTTCGTTGACAACATCCAGGGGATGAGGTGGACTCCCCAAGTCCTTCAGGCAATCCAAGAGAGATGGTGGGACACTACCCACACAGTGCATCTTCGATTTGGGGAAGCTACCATGACCCCGACAGATTTTCTTACTATTACGAGGCTGGAGTTCACCGGTGAGGCCCTCCCGAAGACTTCGGGTTACAAGCCTGCGAGCCCAGCCGTGTGGAGGCAGCTGATTGGTTTTGCCCCTAACAAGGTTAAAGAGTTTGCTGCTGAGTTATCACCTCTCCGGACTCAGCTTGAGGCTTATGTGGTTAAGCCAAATGCGGATACTGATCGGTTGGTGCGGGGTGCCCTCTGGTATATTCTGTCAAAGACCATCTTTGTGAACCATTCTTCTACGGCCCGTCTCTCTCTTGGGTTTGATGGTTGATTTGGATGTTGTGAGGACTTATGATTGGGGCTCAGCTAGCCTGGCCTTCTGTTATCACGCCATGGATGAGGCGTGTAGGCATACCAAGGATACTCTGTCGGGGTATTCTTATGCTTGGGAGGTATGCTTTTGATTACGTCCTGTCTTTTATACGTACTTCTTGTACGTGTTTTGTCTTGAATCATTACATTTTTTCTTGTATAGATATGGGGATATGTTGTCTTCGGATTGTACAAGTTTGAGCTAGAAAGCGGGACCTCTGCCGTCTCCTTTCGCCAAAAAAAAAAAAAAAAAAAAAAAAAAAAAAAACCCGGGACCCTCTGTTTCCGGACATCAGGAGGTGAGCCACCCCAATCGGACTGTGGATGAGGAGGAAGATCAGGACTGGACCTTGACAGTTGCAGAGGCGCGGGCCATGTTGGATGCCTTTGAGTTTGAGCGGCTGGGTCTTTATCCGTGGACCTTGGGGGAACGGGAGGTTCACCGTGCTTGGGATGCTACTGCGATGCAGAGGATTTTGGTATCTCTGGAGGGAGTTACCATGTATTTGGGCGAGCGAGTCTTCCCTCAGCACGACGGGGGTTCACTACCATATATGGTGCCAGCGGATCCGCCTAGGGCGATGTACCCTACCCACTTCATTCTTGATGATGATTATGTCGATCTTGTGGAAGGTTGTGCGGCGACGGATCGCATTGTCCGAGGAGCTTCATATATGTAGTTCTTGCCTCGCTTGATGGGTCCCCTTTTGGTAGGTGCTCGGCGGTCATTTGCTCGGGCTTCCACCTCTGCTTCAGCCTCAGGCTCGTCAGCCCCCAGCACTTCTTCCCAGAATGCAGGTCCTCTGCCTTTCACGCCGGATTCCGGACCATA
Organism: Adenophora triphylla var. japonica; assembly: GCA_022495995.1. Lineage (NCBI taxonomy): Eukaryota > Viridiplantae > Streptophyta > Magnoliopsida > Asterales > Campanulaceae > Adenophora > Adenophora triphylla. Next base: position 181,673 of record JAFEMH010001606.1, on the reverse strand, counting down.
TTCCTGAGGGTTACCATCTTCCATCTGATGTCTCTTCGGTATGTTTCTATTCGTACTATTTCCCGTATTCGTCCATATATGTGTATATGTCCGACTTCATCTGAAGATCCCTTTTGTTGTCAGATTACCATGTCCACGGCTGATTACAACCGTGGGGCGAGCAGGATGGCGGGATTAATGTCCTTGGTGTTGCACATGTCTGAGCGGCTGTTTCAGAAGGCAGCTTTGGCAGCTTCGACGGTAGCCTCTGCGGTGACCCCGACTTGTGGAGCCAAGCGGTCGAGGAGGGACGGCAGCCCCAATGGTGGTGAAGGCGGAGGTGCCGACGGCTCGGGCGATTTGATGGCGTGATCCCCCCTATTCTCCCCATTTACTTCTTGAGAACTTGTAAATATTGGCCGTGTGGGCCCAGACAATTTTTTTTCTTTTTGGTACCTGTTAGCACGTAGGTAGCACAAAAACAAAGTTTTCTTAATTCCTAGTCCTAGGTTAGGTCTAATTAATTAATTTTTTAACTTTCTCGACTTCCGTGATTGGAGTGAAATGACCATTAGGGTCACAGTTTTGAGCTTGGTTTTGGTGCCTGTATTGCATGTTAGGAACTGTATGTGCAGGTTTTCGAGACTTGCTTCGTCAAGTCGGGGCTAGATTATTTGTTGGTGCAGGACTGCTGCTGAGTTTGCCGAAGAGATGTGTCGCGCGGGACAAGGCATCTCGCGCGAGACACGCTACTCAGGCGAAATTCCTTTCCTTCTTTGAACGGGATTCTGTCAGTTTTCCCTATAAAAACACCCTTTAGTCCGGCCGAATAACTCATCTCAGCCCTTCAAACTCTAGAGATATTCTGTCAGGGTCGAATTCTTGTCTTCTTTTCCAACCCTGTAATCCATGGCTTCAAAGGAGATCGTCCCAACGTCTATGATTGTTGATGATTTTTCTCTGCTGTCTGACGTAGTTGAAGCATTCAAACAAGCATCAAGAGATTTCGTGAGGTCGTTTCGCAATCGATTTCGCAATAAGTTTATAGCAGAATTCGGATTCAGAATCTTTTCACCTTGAAGAACCTCCAATCGGATTGGAATCTTTTGCGGGTCTTTGCTCGATTTTAGGATCCTTCCGTTCATCTCTTCAATTTTTCTCTTAATGAGAGGGTGCCATTGACTGGTGAGATTGCTGTTCCTAAGTACAATAGGAATCATTCAAAGGCTTTGAACGAATTGCTAGGGATCCCGCTTGATACTTGCTATGAGCTGGTTCACTGCAGGTGGGTAGATTGTTCTTCTTTTCCTGAGCGCTTCAGCGGAGATTCAGATGATGATGCCTTCCATGTTTACAAACGGAACTTTCTGGGCCTTTTCTCTTTTTGGAGATGTTTTGTTCGTATACAGGGATGGCTTGGTTGACTCCCAATTGGTGGAAATCGTTCTGCAGGCTAGGAAACGTTCTAGGAACATCATTTCGCTAATCTTGGGTGAAACCCTGCATGGTCTTGACGAGTTGCATAAGACCGGTGCCATGACTTAAGGGAGTCCTCTTTTGTTGACTATTTGGCTTAGGGAACATCTCAAGTTGGTAGGTCCCCCGTTGGAGTATTCCCCATTCACATACCATACGAGGAAGTTGCTGATCAAGGATCTCTCAGTGGATGGTGGGCCAAGTTGATTGCAAAAACCGTCACTTCAGATATTACTTGGTGTCCACCTTATTGGAGATTGAACAAGTATGTTTCCAATACGAAGGGTTTTGACAGGGTTGTTCTCCCGGGTTTGCGAGATTCCTCCTTTTATTTTCCCAAGCGGGTGCTCCATCAGTTTGGTCAGCAGCAGGACACTTATCTTTTCGAAGGGGCCTCTCGTGAGGTGTCTTATATCGGTGTAGAGTTTGCGAAGGTGTTAGCTCAAGCATGGGGTGAAGGAACTAATCGGGACCGCTGGTCGAACCTTCAGACTTTTGATGCAAGCATCTTCTTATCCGACAAGTATTTGGATTGGTTCCTTCATACCGGTCACCCTAATGTGGAGAAGATTGATGATCTGCGGCTTTCGCTGTTAGGGGATTCCTTTGTAGTTAGCAGTATTTTGCGAAGGAGCGAGGCTCAGTCTGATCCTGCTAATGTACGGACTGATCCAACCCTAGATTTTCTTGATGGGGATTGGTATGAGAGGCGAGGCAAGGGTATGCCCGGAAAGATGCAAGCTTTAGATAGGGCCAATGTCTTCAAGAGGCTTTCGGAGTCCGTTTTCACTCGCCTCGAGGGATGTTCTACTTCGAAGGGCCCAAAGCGCAAGAGAGATCGCGATGACGGTGGTGATCATGTCCGCCGGCCTACCAAGTCAATGAAAGGCTAGAACTTAAAGAGTACCAAGAGATTGCTTTGATAGATCAATAGTTTTATTTTATTATTATGTTTTCAAGATTGTTAGCTTAGCAGATTAGTCGTTGTGGTTAGGATATCCCTTTTGTCATTAATAAAATGCATTTGATTAATAAAAGGACAAAATTAGATTTATTTATTTGATTAGACCAAACCCGAAGGCTGCCTACGTTCCTCTTTTACAGCAATTAAATAAGAGGCTCAGGTCTAACGTAGTTCATTTTTGAGAGAAAAAGGACAAAATACGGTTTTAGGCCGAGGGGTAATCTCGCGCGGGACAAGGCCTCCCTTCTTTTTTTTTTTTATGCACAGCCTTTCTTTTGCCTAGACTGCCCCTTCGGGTTTTCAATCTAGCGGGCTTCTTTTCTTGTGCAAGCTCTAATTTTTGCCTAGGCCGTCCCCTTCGAGATTTTCAACCTAACGAGCATTTTTTCTTTTTAAGAGGCCAAGTCACGCGAAGTATTTCTTGAGTTTTTCCATGTTGACTGGCTTCGATAGCTGATCTCCGTCTAGGTCCACCAGCTGAAGGGCTCCCCCAGAGAATATCTTCTTCACGATGTAGGGTCCTATCCATCTTGGTCCCCACTTGCCTAACGGGTTGAAAGGTCAAGGACGATGTTCACGGAGAACCAGGTCACCTAGTCTGATATTCCTTGTCTTGACCTTTTTGTTGAAAGCTCTTGCCATTCTTCTTTGGTAAGCTTGAGTGTGCTCGGCTGCTTTCAGCCTCCTTTCATCTAGCAAGGCTAACTCTTCGTATCTGCTTTCTAGCCAGTCGACTTCATTCACTTGGTTTTCTAGGAGAACTCTTAGTGATGGTATTTCCAATTCTATCGGTAGGACAGCTTCCATCCCGAATGTGAGGGCATAGGGAGTCTCCCCTGTAGCTGTTCGGACTGAGGTGCGGGTATCCCCAAAGTGCGAAGGGTAGCTTGTCGGGCCGGTCTTTCCCAGTGATTGCCATTTTTCTGATGATGGTTTCGATTGTCTTGTTTGCGGCTTCAACTGCTCCATTTGTCTGAGGCCTGTAAGGAGATGATTTATGCCTTATGATTTTGTACTCTGTTAGGAGGCGATCGGTTTCTTTCTCGAAGTGTGAGCCATTATCGGATATCATCTCTTGCGGGACCCCGTATCGGCAGATGATGTTGTGCTTGATGAATTCTGCTACCTTTTTGGCATTCAAAACTTTGTAGGAGGCGGCCTCGATCCATTTAGTGAAATAGTCGATGGCTACTAGGATGAAGTAGTGTCCATTGGCTCCTGTGGGTGTGACCTTTCCAATCACATCTATCCCCCATGTTGAGAACGGCCAAGGAGACGTCATAGGGTACAGTAAGGAAGGCGGCTCGTGCTGAAGGTTGGCGTGTATTTGACACTTATGGCATTTCTTGACCATTACGTGCAGTCGGCTTCCATAGTTAGCCAATCACATCTATCCCCCTTGTCTGATGATCTTTTTCGGTGGCACATCTATTTGACACTTATGGCATGTTTCCGCTCATGTGGGTTCCACATATACCTTGATGAACATGGTCCATTATTTCTTGGGCCTCTTCTTCGGTGGCACAAAGGAGGTTTCCTTGGGAGTATTTCTTGAATAGACGGCCTGCAATGATGACGTAGTAAGCTGCCAGCCTTTTAAGGGTGATCTGAGTCTTCTGGTCGGTCTCAGGCAGAATGGCTCCATCTAGGATGAAATGCCAAATGTCATGGTACCACGGTTTCTTTTCGGACTTCTCAACGGTGGCACATTCGGATGACCATTTGTCTTTGCAGTCATGGAGATCTATAACAGTGCAATAGGCTGGAGTTGCACGCCGGGTTATTTTGAAGGGTTTGACTGCCTTTTCTGCAGGGATTTCGACCAAGGAGGCAAGTGTAGCCAATGCATCAGCAAACCGGTTTTTGTCTCTAGGAAGATAGTGGAACGAGATATCCTGAAATTGTTGCACTAACTCTTGGAGGTGGGCATTGTATTTTTGAAGGGTTGGATCTTGGATCCTCCACTTCTTCAGTGTCTGTTTGATGATTAACTGGGAGTCCCCAAATACCTCAAGTTCAATCACGTTGCGCTCTAGGGCTGCCTCAAGCCCCGCTATGCAAGCTTCATATTCTGCGGTGTTGTTGGTGGCGTCAAAGTCAAGACGTATTGCTAGTAGAGTATAGATGTCGTCGGGATCTACTAACAACATTCCGATGTCGAATCCTTTCTTGTTGGTTGCGCCATCGAAAAATAATTGCCACTTATTTTCGTCTTCTATACTCATGATGTCTTCATCAGGGAATCGCGGGTCTTCCCCCTTCACTTTGTTGTAAGGAAATTCGGCCAACTGATCTGCGAATACACTCCCCCCTGACGGATTTCTGAGTGACCTAAGTGATATCATTTCCCACGAGCATGAAGTATCATTTAGCCAGTCTCGAAGACAAATTTGATTTGTCTAGGATGTACTTCAAAGGATCCATTCTTGCGATGAGGCGAACCGGGAAGGCTACCATATAGTGCTTTAGTCTTTGTGTGATACCCAGACAAGAGCAGCGCAAGATTTGTCAAGTGGAGAGTAGTTAATTTTGCTGCCTTGGAATCTGCAGCTGACAAAGTAGATGGCATTCTCTGTGTGTGAAGCAGGCTGTTCTTGAGCGAGCATAGCCCCTAGCGCATTGTCAGTAACCGTGAGGTATAGCTTTAAGGGCTTTTCTTTGTGCGGTGGAACCAGGATGGGTGGGGAAGTTAAGTAGTGCTTAACTTCCTCGAATGCTTCTTGACATTCCTTGGTCCACTCTTGAAGTGCGTTTTTCTTAAGTAGCTTGAAGATAGGATCGCACATTGTAGTCAGTTGATTGATGAATCGACTGATGTATTGGAGTCTGCCCATGAATCCCTTTACTTCTTTCTGCGTTCTGGGTGGAGGCATGTCTATGATGGCCTTTATCTTGGCAGGGTCTGCTTCTATGCCACGCTCGGTGACCATGTACCCTAAGACTTTCCCTTTGACCACTTCAAACCAGCATTTTGCGGGGTTGAGCCTCATCTTGTGTTGTCTCGGGCGATTGAAGAATTTTCTGAGATCTCTGAAGTGCTGACCATCTATCCCTTTTAAGTGGATAATCATGTCGTCCACGTATACCTCTATTTCCTTGTGGATCATGTCATGGAATAGTGTCGTGACTGCCCTTTGGTAAGTAGCCCCAGCGTTCTTGAGACCAAACGGCATGACCGTATAACAGAACGTCCCCTAAGGTGTGGTGAATCTTTGTTTTGTCGATCCTCCTCTGCCGTGAGGATTTGGTTATACCTGCGAAGCCATCAACGAATGAGCGGACTTCGTATCTTCTTTGTGGCATCGACCAACATGTCTATGTTTGGTAGTGGAAAGTCATCTTTAGGGGATGCCTTGTTCAAGTCTCTGAAATCTACGCAGACTCATATTTTCCCGTTTGACTTGGCTACTTGTACCGTGTTTGTCAGCTATTCCGGATACTCAATCACTTTGATAAACCCTACGTTCAAGAGTTTCATGATCTATTCTTTCACTTGCATTGACCATTCCGGCTTGATTCTGCGCAGTTTCTGTTTGATTGGCTTGGCATTGGGTAGCAACGGTATTTTGTGTTCTACAATCGACTGATTTAACCCAGGCATATCTTTGTATGACCAAGCGAAGACGTCGACATATTCTCTGAGGAGCTGCGTCAAGGTTTCTCCGTCTTCCCCCTTGAAGAAGCTGCCGATCTTTGTTTCTCTGGGGTCTTCTGTTGTCCTGAGATTAACCGTTTGCATTTCCTCGTTGTCAACGGGGCCATTCTTTCCACAACGACCTACTTGCTTTGCTAATTCTTTTAAAATTTGTTCGTTTTCTTGGTCTATCTCATCGTATGATTCATTATTAACTTGTTCGTTATATTGATTATTATTAGTTAATTCATCATTCACGATGTTAGCAATCTCAGGGTACTCGAAAAGATCAATGTTTTCATTAAGGAAGTAAGGGAATACATGTTCGGCCACCGCCTCGATTTCCTCTTAAGTGAGTTCATCAGAGGTGGAGCCTGATTCTAATGTGAAAATTACAGGGCCTATCTTCCTGCGGGGATGGGGAGTGCAACAAAGCTCTTTAATCATGAAGTCCTCGTTAACAACCGATCCCCCGGTGACGTGCCAGTTTAGAATTGGCTCATCACATTTCTGTATTAACTTTGTGTAATCAATAGTTGGAGCGTCCCCCTTGGAGATTGCATGGATCTGGCTGTCTTCTAACCGGCACAGGTCTTCAAACTGTCGCAACATGTCTTCTCCCAATGCAAAGTCCCATTTGCTGGTCATTTCTGCCTTCGTGCCCCACAAATCTTTAGGGATTAGTGGGACGGGTTCTGTTTCATCTAGTGAAGCATCGCAGTTGCTGAAGATTTCAAAGCCCGGTTGGCGCTTTCCTTTATCGTCAGTCCATGGTTCTGAAAAGATAAAGTATGGGATGCTTTTCCCTTCCCGGACGAAGTAGCCATTGAGTGTCTTTCGATATGGCTCGAGGTTGCTGTTTTTGACCTTTTGGGTCATTTTGACGATCCACCTGTCTGGGCGTTGAATCGGGCTTTTCTTTTGACGATCCACCTGTCTGGGCGTTGAATCGTATGGAATGAGTTGATCTCTGGATCAATCATTTTCGGGCGACTGATGCTATATTGGGCGATTGTGCGGGTGTCACGTTCGGCTCGTTCCGTGACTTGCGGTGCCAATTTTTCCACGTTTCCTTGCTAGTGTGTTACTTCCAAGGGTAAATGTGTCAAAATTTTGAATTTTGACGTTGTGTAGACGCTTATTGTCGGGGACAATTTCGTACATTTCCAGAAGGTATATCTCGTGCGCGATAACTTGTCTCGTGCGATACATCCACTGTCGGGGCAATATAACAGCAGCTGCTGTTTATTTTGAAAAACACTTATTTTCAAATTTTCTTTCCCAGCTCGAGCCAAGGCAATTTTTCTCTGCAATTTCTTGCTCGTTGTTCGTTGATTCCTTCCTTCAATCAACCCTCAATCCCTTCTCCTTCCAATATCGATGGCACAAGAAAGGAAAAACCCGACTTTGGGGAGTCATTTGCTTGGCAAGGATTACCCCCGTGACGACCTCACTTTCGATAGGGATATGCACATCTCTCATGCCGTTCGTGAAGGTTTGGTAAGAGCTTCTCTCTCACTTCTCATTTCGTGCATTGCATTGCATTTGAATCCATTTTTTGAATCCCAATTTCATCAAATTGGCAGCTTTTCTTGTTTTTGTCTAGAACTTGGTTCTATCTTGCATGCTTCGATTTTGTTGAATTTGTTGCTTGTTTGATGTTGCATTGTGTGCGTATGAGTCCCCTCATGGATTGTAGGAGGGGTTGATTCGGGTAGTTAAATGTATCTTTGGGCATGCTTTTCTTGTGCGCACGCCAAGTGTTCGATGAAATGCCTCAATGAGAATTTTCTTCTATTTCTTTGAATTTTTGCCATGGGATGATTTCTAACATTGCCCTTTTGCTTTTCCTCTGTTTTGCAGTCGTACAGGCCGACCAAGAATTGCCGTGGGAGTCCGAAGCTTGCCAAGGCTTTATGGGATAAAATCAAGGGCTTAAATGGCGTTCGAGCTAGGATGGCTCAAACGGGGCTTCTGACTTTCGTTGACAACATCCAGGGGATGAGGTGGACTCCCCAAGTCCTTCAGGCAATCCAAGAGAGATGGTGGGACACTACCCACACAGTGCATCTTCGATTTGGGGAAGCTACCATGACCCCGACAGATTTTCTTACTATTACGAGGCTGGAGTTCACCGGTGAGGCCCTCCCGAAGACTTCGGGTTACAAGCCTGCGAGCCCAGCCGTGTGGAGGCAGCTGATTGGTTTTGCCCCTAACAAGGTTAAAGAGTTTGCTGCTGAGTTATCACCTCTCCGGACTCAGCTTGAGGCTTATGTGGTTAAGCCAAATGCGGATACTGATCGGTTGGTGCGGGGTGCCCTCTGGTATATTCTGTCAAAGACCATCTTTGTGAACCATTCTTCTACGGCCCGTCTCTCTTGGGTTTGATGGTTGATTTGGATGTTGTGAGGACTTATGATTGGGGCTCAGCTAGCCTGGCCTTCTGTTATCACGCCATGGATGAGGCGTGTAGGCATACCAAGGATACTCTGTCGGGGTATTCTTATGCTTGGGAGGTATGCTTTTGATTCTGTCCCTGTCTTTTATCTGTACTTCTTGTACGTGTTTTGTACTGAATCTGTTCTGTTTTCTTGTATAGATATGGGGATATGTTGTCTTCGGATTGTACAAGTTTGAGCTAGAAAGCCGGGACCCTCTGCCGTCTCCTTTCGCCAAAAAAAAAAAAAAAAAAAAAAAAAAAAAAACCCGGGACCCTCTGTTTCCGGACATCAGGAGGTGAGCCACCCCAATCGGACTGTGGATGAGGAGGAAGATCAGGACTGGACCTTGACAGTTGCAGAGGCGCGGGCCATGTTGGATGCCTTTGAGTTTGAGCGGCTGGGTCTTTATCCGTGGACCTTGGGGGAACGGGAGGTTCACCGTGCTTGGGATGCTACTGCGATGCAGAGGATTTTGGTATCTCTGGAGGGAGTTACCATGTATTTGGGCGAGCGAGTCTTCCCTCAGCACGACGGGGGTTCACTACCATATATGGTGCCAGCGGATCCGCCTAGGGCGATGTACCCTACCCACTTCATTCTTGATGATGATTATGTCGATCTTGTGGAAGGTTGTGCGGCGACGGATCGCATTGTCCGAGGAGCTTCATATATGTAGTTCTTGCCTCGCTTGATGGGTCCCCTTTTGGTAGGTGCTCGGCGGTCATTTGCTCGGGCTTCCACCTCTGCTTCAGCCTCAGGCTCGTCGGCCCCAAAGACTTCTTCCCGTAATGTGTCCTCGCCTTTCACGCCGGATTCCGGACCATATTCCTGAGGGTTACCATCTTCCATCTGATGTCTCTTCGGTATGTTTCTATTCGTACTATTTCCCGTATTCGTCCATATATGTGTATATGTCCGACTTCATCTGAAGATCCCTTTTGTTGTCAGATTACCATGTCCACGGCTGATTACAACCGTGGGGCGAGCAGGATGGCGGGATTAATGTCCTTGGTGTTGCACATGTCTGAGCGGCTGTTTCAGAAAGCGGCTTTGGCAGCTTCGACGGTAGCCTCTGCAGTGACCCCGACTTGTGGAGCCAAGCGGTCGAGGAGGGACGGTAGCCCAAATGGTGGTAAAGATGGAGGTGCCGACGGCTCGGGCGATTTGATGGCGTGATCCCCCCATTCTCCTCTCATTTACTTCTTGAGAACTTGTAAATATTGGCCGTGTGGGCCCAGACAATTTTTCTTTCTTTTTGGTACCTGTTAGCACGTAGGTAGCACAAAAACAAAGTTTTCTTAATTCCTAGTCCTAGGTTAGGTCTAATTAATTAATTTTTTAACTTTCTCGACTTCCGTGATTGGAGTGAAATGACCATTAGGGTCACAGTTTTGAGCTTGGTTTTGGTGCCTGTATTGCATGTTAGGAACTGTATGTGCAGGTTTTCGAGACTTGCTTCGTCAAGTCGGGGCTAGATTATTTGTTGGTGCAGGACTGCTGCTGAGTTTGCCGAAGAGATGTGTCGCGCGGGACAAGGCATCTCGCGCGAGACACGCTACTCAGGCGAAATTCCTTTCCTTCTTTGAACGGGATTCTGTCAGTTTTCCCTATAAAAACACCCTTTAGTCCGGCCGAATAACTCATCTCAGCCCTTCAAACTCTAGAGATATTCTGTCAGGGTCGAATTCTTGTCTTCTTTTCCAACCCTGTAATCCATGGCTTCAAAGGAGATCGTCCCAACGTCTATGATTGTTGATGATTTTTCTCTGCTGTCTGACGTAGTTGAAGCATTCAAACAAGCATCAAGAGATTTCGTGAGGTCGTTTCGCAATCGATTTCGCAATAAGTTTATAGCAGAATTCGGATTCAGAATCTTTTCACCTTGAAGAACCTCCAATCGGATTGGAATCTTTTGCAGGGTGCTGCTCGATTTTAGGATCCTTCCGTTCATCTCTTCAATTTTTCTCTTAATGAGAGGGTGCCATTGACTGGTGAGATTGCTGTTCCTAAGTACAATAGGAATCATTCAAAGGCTTTGAACGAATTGCTAGGGATCCCGCTTGATACTTGCTATGAGCTGGTTCACTGCAGGTGGGTAGATTGTTCTTCTTTTCCTGAGCGCTTCAGCGGAGATTCAGATGATGATGCCTTCCATGTTTACAAACGGAACTTTCTGGCCCTTTCTCTTTTTGGAGATGTTTTGTTCGTATACAGGGATGGCTTGGTTGACTCCCAATTGGTGGAAATCGTTCTGCAGGCTAGGAAACGTTCTAGGAACATCATTTCGCTAATCTTGGGTGAAACCCTGCATGGTCTTGACGAGTTGCATAAGACCGGTGCCATGACTTAAGGGAGTCCTCTTTTGTTGACTATTTGGCTTAGGGAACATCTCAAGTTGGTAGGTCCCCCGTTGGAGTATTCCCCATTCACATACCATACGAGGAAGTTGCTGATCAAGGATCTCTCAGTGGATGGTGGGCCAAGTTGATTGCAAAAACCGTCACTTCAGATATTACTTGGTGTCCACCTTATTGGAGATTGAACAAGTATGTTTCCAATACGAAGGGTTTTGACAGGGTTGTTCTCCCGGGTTTGCGAGATTCCTCCTTTTATTTTCCCAAGCGGGTGCTCCATCAGTTTGGTCAGCAGCAGGACACTTATCTTTTCGAAGGGGCCTCTCGTGAGGTGTCTTATATCGGTGTAGAGTTTGCGAAGGTGTTAGCTCAAGCATGGGGTGAAGGAACTAATCGGGACCGCTGGTCGAACCTTCAGACTTTTGATGCAAGCATCTTCTTATCCGACAAGTATTTGGATTGGTTCCTTCATACCTGGCCACCCTAATGTGGAGAAGATTGATGATGCGGCTTTCGCTGTTAGGGGATTCCTTTGTAGTTAGCGGTATTTTGCGAAGGAGCGAGGCTCGCCCGATCCCGCTAATGTACCTGACCGATCCAACCCTAGATTTTCTTGATGGGGATTGGTATGAGAGGCGAGGCAAGGGTATGCCCTAAAGATGCAAGCTTTAGATAGGCCCAATGTCTTCAAGAGGCTTACGGTGTCCGTTTTTACTTGCCTCGAGGGATGTTCTACTTCGAAGGGCCCGAAGCGCAAGAGAGATCGCGATGATGGTGGTGATCATGTCCGCCGCCCTACCAAGTCAATGAAAGGATAGATCTTAAAGAGTACCAAGAGATTGCTTTGATAGATCAATAGTTTTATTTTATTGGTATTTTTTTTCAAGATTGTTAGCTTAGCAGATTAGTCGTTGTGGTTAGGATATCCCTTTTGTCATTAATAAAATGCATTTGATTAATAAAAGGACAAAATTAGATTTATTTATTTGATTAGACCAAACCCGAAGGCTGCCTACGTTCCTCTTTTACAGCAATTAAATAAGAGGCTCAGGTCTAACGTAGTTCATTTTTGAGAGAAAAAGGACAAAATACGGTTTTAGGCCGAGGGGTAATCTCGCGCGGGACAAGGCCTCCCTTCTTTTTTTTTATGCACAGCCTTTCTTTTGCCTAGACTGCCCCTTCGGGTTTTCAATCTAGCGGGCTTCTTTTCTTGTGCAAGCTCTAATTTTTGCCTAGGCCGTCCCCTTCGAGATTTTCAACCTAACGAGCATTTTTTCTTTTTAAGAGGCCAAGTCACGCGAAGTATTTCTTGAGTTTTTCCATGTTGACTGGCTTCGATAGCTGATCTCCGTCTAGGTCCACCAGCTGAAGGGCTCCCCCAGAGAATATCTTCTTCACGATGTAGGGTCCTATCCATCTTGGTCCCCACTTGCCTAACGGGTTGAAAGGTCAAGGACGATGTTCACGGAGAACCAGGTCACCTAGTCTGATATTCCTTGTCTTGACCTTTTTGTTGAAAGCTCTTGCCATTCTTCTTTGGTAAGCTTGAGTGTGCTCGGCTGCTTTCAGCCTCCTTTCATCTAGCAAGGCTAACTCTTCGTATCTGCTTTCTAGCCAGTCGACTTCATTCACTTGGTTTTCTAGGAGAACTCTTAGTGATGGTATTTCCAATTCTATCGGTGGACAGCTTCCATCCCGAATGTGAGGGCGTAGGGAGTCTCCCCTGTAGCTGTTCGGACTGAGGTGCGGGTATCCCCAAAGTGCGAAGGGTAGCTTGTCGGGCCGGTCTTTCCCAGTGATTGCCATTTTTTTGATGATGGTTTCGATTGTCTTGTTTGCGGCTTCAACTGCTCCATTCATCTGAGGCCTGTAAGGAGATGATTTATGCCTTATGATTTTGTACTCTGTTAGGAGGCGATCGGTTTCTTTCTCGAAGTGTGAGCCATTATCGGATATCATCTCTTGCGGGACCCCGTATCGGCAGATGATGTTGTGCTTGATGAATTCTGCTACCTTTTTGGCATTCAAAACTTTGTAGGAGGCAGCCTCGATCCATTTAGTGAAATAGTCGATGGCTACTAGGATGAAGTAGTGTCCATTGGCTCCTGTGGGTGTGACCTTTCCAATCACATATATCCCCCATGTTGAGAACGGCCAAGGAGACGTCATAGGGTACAGTAAGGAAGGCGGCTCGTGCTGAAGGTTGGCGTGTATTTGACACTTATGGCATTTCTTGACCATTCTGGTACAGTCGGCTTCCATAGTTAGCCAATCACATCTATCCCCCTTGTCTGATGATCTTTTTCGGTGGCACATCTATTTGACACTTATGGCATGTTTCCGCTCATGTGGGTTCCACATATACCTTGATGAACATGGTCCATTATTTCTTGGGCCTCTTCTTCGGTGGCACAAAGGAGGTTTCCTTGGGAGTATTTCTTGAATAGACGGCCTGCAATGATGACGTAGTAAGCTGCCAGCCTTTTAAGGGTGATCTGAGTCTTCTGGTCGGTCTCAGGCAGAATGGCTCCATCTAGGATGAAATGCCAAATGTCATGGTACCACGGTTTCTTTTCGGACTTCTCAACGGTGGCACATTCGGATGACCATTTGTCTTTGCAGTCATGGAGATCTATAACAGCGCAATAGGCTGGAGTTGCACGCCGAGTTATTTTGAAGGGTTTGACTGCCTTTCCTGCAGGGATTTCGACCAAGGAGGCAAGTGTAGCCAATGCATCAGCAAACCGGTTTTTGTCTCTAGGAAGATAGTGGAACGAGATATCCTGAAATTGTTGCACCAACTCTTGAAGGTGGGCATTGTATCTTTGAAGGGTTGGATCTTTGATCCTCCACTTCTTCAGTGTCTGATTGATGATTAACTGGGAGTCCCCAAATACCTCAAGTTCAATCACATTGCGCTTTAGGGCTGCCTCAAGCCCCGCTATGCAAGCTTCATATTCTGCGTTGTTGTTGGTGGCGTCAAAGTCAAGACGTATTGCTAGTGGAGTATAGATGTCGTCGGGATCTACTAACAACATTCCTATGCCGAATCCTTTCTTGTTGGTTGCGCCATCGAAAAATAATTGCCACTTATTTTCGTCTTCTATACTCATGATGTCTTCATCAGGGAATCGCGGGTCTTCCCCCTTCACTTTGTTGTAAGGAAATTCGGCCAACTGATCTGCGAATACACTCCCCCCTGACGGATTTCTGAGTGACCTAAGTGATATCATTTCCCACGAGCATGAAGTATCATTTAGCCAGTCTCGAAGACAAATTTGATTTGTCTAGGATGTACTTCAAAGGATCCATTCTTGCGATGAGGCGAACCGGGAAGGCTACCATATAGTGCTTTAGTCTTTGTGTGATACCCAGACAAGAGCAGCGCAAGATTCGTCAAGTGGAGAGTAGTTAATTTTGCTGCCTTGGAATCTGCAGCTGACAAAGTAGATGGCATTCTCTGTGTGTGAAGCAGGCTGTTCTTGAGCGAGCATAGCCCCTAGCGCATTGTCGTGAACCGTGAGGTATAGCTTTAAGGGCTTTTCTTTGTGCGGTGGAACCAGGATGGGTGGGGAAGTTAAGTAGTGCTTAACTTCCTCGAATGCTTCTTGACATTCCTTGGTCCACTCTTGAAGTGCGTTTTTCTTAAGTAGCTTGAAGATAGGATCGCACATTGTAGTCAGTTGATTGATGAATCGACTGATGTATTGGAGTCTGCCCATGAATCCCTTTACTTCTTTCTGCGTTCTGGGTGGAGGCATGTCTATGATGGCCTTTATCTTGGCAGGGTCTGCTTCTATGCCACGCTCGGTGACCATGTACCCTAAGACTTTCCCTTTGACCACTTCAAACCAGCATTTTGCGGGGTTGAGCCTCATCTTGTGTTGTCTCGGGCGATTGAAGAATTTTTTGAGATCTCTGAAGTGCTGACCATCTATCCCTTTTAAGTGGATAATCATGTCGTCCACGTATACCTCTATTTCCTTGTGGATCATGTCATGGAATAGTGTCGTGACTGCCCTTTGGTAAGTAGCCCCAGCGTTCTTGAGACCAAACGGCATGACCGTATAACAGAACGTCCCCTAAGGTGTGGTGAATGCTGTTTTGTGCTGATCCTCCTCTGCCATGAGGATTTGGTTATACCCTGCGAAGCCATCAACGAATGAGCAGACTTCGTATGCTGCTGTGGCGTCGACCAACATGTCTATGTTTGGTAGTGGAAAGTCATCTTTAGGGGATGCCTTGTTCAAGTCTCTGAAATCTACGCAGACTCATATTTTCCCGTTTGACTTGGCTACTTGTACCGTGTTTGCCAGCTATTCCGGATACTCAATCACTTTGATAAACCCTACGTTCAAGAGTTTCATGATCTCTTCTTTCACTTGCATTGACCATTCCGGCTTGATTCTGCGCAGTTTTTGTTTGATTGGCTTGGCATTGGGTAGCAACGGTATTTTGTGTTCTACAATCGACTGATTTAACCCAGGCATATCTTTGTATGACCAAGCGAAGACGTCGACATATTCTCTGAGGAGCTGCGTCAAGGTTTCTCCGTCTTCCCCCTTGAAGAAGCTGCCGATCTTTGTTTCTCTGGGGTCTTCTGTTGTCCTGAGATTAACCGTTTGCATTTCCTCGTTGTCAACGGGGCCATTCTTTCCACAACAACCTACTTGCTTTGCTAATTCTTTTAAAATTTGTTCGTTTTCTTGGTCTATCTCATCGTATGATTCATTATTAACTTGTTCGTTATATTGATTATTATTAGTTAATTCATCATTCACGATGTTAGCAATCTCAGGGTACTCGAAAAGATCAATGTTTTCATTAAGGAAGTAAGGGAATACATGTTCGGCCACCGCCTCGATTTCCTCTTAAGTGAGTTCATCAGAGGTGGAGCCTGATTCTAATGTGAAAATTACAGGGCCTATCTTCCTGCGGGGATGGGGAGTGCAACAAAGCTCTTTAATCATGAAGTCCTCGTTAACAACCGATCCCCCGGTGACGTGCCAGTTTAGAATTGGCTCATCACATTTCTGTATTAACTTTGTGTAATCAATAGTTGGAGCGTCCCCCTTAGAGATTGCAACAAAGCTCTTTAATCATGAAGTCCTCGTTAACAACCGATCCCCCGGTGACGTGCCAGTTTAGAATTGGCTCATCACATTTCTGTATTAACTTTGTGTAATCAATAGTTGGAGCGTCCCCCTTAGAGATTGCATGGATCCGTCGTCTTCTAACCTAAGACAGTCTTCAAACTGTCCCAGCACGTCTTCTCCCAATGCAAAGTCCCATTTGCTGGTCATTTCTGCCTTCGTGCCCCACAAATCTTTAGGGATTAGTGGGATGGGTTCTGTTTCATCTAGTGAAGCATCGCAGTTGCTGAAGATTTCAAAGCCCGGTTGGCGCTTTCCTTTATCGTCAGTCCATGGTTCTGAAAAGATAAAGTATGGGATGCTTTTCCCTTCCCGGACGAAGTAGCCATTGAGTGTCTTTCGATATGGCTCGAGGTTGCAGTTTTTGACCTTTTGGGTCATTGTGGCCCTTGTATGCGGTTCCTTCCCACTTGACTTGAGTGAAGTCCCACTCTTCTTCGTCATCTCTATCGAGGATGGAAATGAAGTATCCTAGGCCATGTTTCGTGTGTGGTGGGGGAACCGGTGGTGGTTCCGTTATCCCTTGCAAGTGTTTTTCCAAGTCCTAAGCCAGGAAAGTATCCTTTTGCTTGCATCATTCTCCAAACAGGAAAGTTTCCAGAAAACCGAAGTGCTTTGGAGTAATCGTTTTTGTTGCAAGTTTCTATGACATTCACGGTGCTTTCTTTCTCGATCTCAAAGCCACAGAACAAGTAATCAGAAGTGCTGTGTTGTACCTCGAGGATAGGGCTAGCAGTAACCATTTCTCCGTGTATGGTGACTATTGTATCATTGTGTCTGAACTTGATACACTGGTGTAGGGAGGAAGTTACACCCCCTATGTCGTGTAGCCAAGGGCGGCCAAGCAGCAAGTTGAAGGATGTCGGGATGTCGATGACTTGAAATTCGATGCTCATTATGACTTGCCCCATTTCTCTAGGTATCACGACTGATCCCAAAGCAGTTCTAGCAGTGCAATCGTACCCTCGTGCAGTGTGTCCTGATGGCTTAAGGTCTTTGTGGGTGAGGCCTAATGATGATCATAAGGCTTTCTTTGGAAGGACATTGATTGTAGAACCATTGTCGACCAAAATGCTTGGCATTCGATATCCATTCACCTTAGCAGTTATGTATAGGGCCAAGGCCTTTTTCAACATTTCACGATGCTTGTGAGATGCTCCTATAAGATTCCAAACTGAGATGTTTGCTTGTGTCTTCTTTAGCTGGGCTAAGAGAGGATCGTCTGGTTTGCTTGATGCTGGGGCTTTTTCTTGTTTAGGGGGATTTTCGTCCCTTGGGTCTTTGTTGATGATCACACGACCAGATCGTGTGAGGAGATTGACTGTTTTAGACCCTTTTTGCTTTTGTTTAAAGATTTCATCCCAAGAGTGGTTGGCTCTAGCTTTCTCTCTCTAGGATATTCTCTCCATTTCCCGTCCTAGGGTTTCTTCCCTAGGGGCGGCAGCCCCGCCTGCCCATGGTTGCTCCCATGGATTCTCCGCCTTTTTTTGATGTCATGATGCTGGAAAACAACTTCCCCCTCAACCCTAATCTTGCGGCGCCGCTGGTACCACCACAAAACCCTATTTTGGTAAGCGCTGTACCCAACCCTAATCTTCCCAAGCAACCGCCGCCTGTTGCAAACCAGAATGATGCACATTGGGTAAACCCTAATGTGTCATCATCCTCTTCCGTTGCGGCTGCTATAGCACCGCCACAAGCCCTAACCTCTTCTAATCCTAATCCGACTGCATTTAAGCAGAATCCAAAGTCTTTTGCACTGCTTTCGCATCGATACTTGCAAGCAAGCGTCTCCATCTATTCCGGTTGGTACACATAAAGGTATACCTTCAATTAAATTATCAAATGAATTAATTTCAGATTTTGCTAGACCCTTTGCTTTTACCCTTGTTGGGAAGTTTATGCATGGCAGGCCATCTATGGAGGAAACTCGGATGGCCTTTGCTAAGTTTCAATTAAAGGGCCAATACAAGCTTGGGCACTTGGATGCTCGTCATTTATTAATTCAGTTATCTACGGAGATTGATTATCAAAGAATGTTCATGAAAGATGTTTGGTATGTGACCAAATACCCCATGCGAACTCTTGCTTGGTCTCCATCATGGCGGCCGGAACAAGAATCACCGATTATTCCCATTTGGGTTGGAATACCTGGGCTGCCGGTTCACTTAGTCAATAAGCATTTTCTCTTTGCGTTGGCTAAGTTGATTGGTACTCCCCTCGCTTTAGATAAAGCGACTTCAGAACTTTCAAGGCCTAGCGTTGCTAAAGTTTTGATCAAGGTAGATGTGCTGAAAAAGCTTCCTGGGGAAGTTTTTGTTGAATGTGGGGATGCTTGGCCAAGCTTTACCCAAAAAATTGTTTATGAGAATGTGCCAAAATATTGCAAGCATTGTCTTTTGTTTGGGCATGATTTTGCTCACTGCATGAAGGCAAATCCTAGCCTAAATACTCAGAAAAAAAAGCCTACTGTGGGGATTACGGAAGCAAGAATTCAGGAGGATGCTTTACCTCCCAACACTGATGATAAGGTGGTGGAGGTTTTGGGTTCGGATTTGCCATCCAAAACTGATGCCAAAAGGAATGCCGAGCAGCTGCCCAAGGATGGAAAAAATAAACAAGCAAACCTGTTTGTAGCTACAGCACATGCAAATGTCGGCCAAGCCGAGAAAAATGAAGGATGGGGCTGTCCCATATCATGCTCGAAGAGGTGTGCCTCTTTCAAATAATGTTAATAAAATTCTGCAGAAAGTGTCAAAATATGTTGTCAATGGAAACGATGGTTCTCAAAATATTACGGAGGATGTCCGAATGCAAAAGGATGTAAGCCTTCAAGTTGCTTTGTGGTTCGCTACCAAGGAGGATGGTTCGACTTGCTCTGTGGCTGTTCCGGATGGCTTGGTTGCTGGTACAAATGTGGCTGCGATTGAAGAGAACAACGCAAGTCTATTTGGGTGAAGGCTCGGAGTGTGTAGTGGCCGCCGATGTTTTGGTTCGCTTCAAACGCAATTAAGGATAACAATGTGGCTGTTCAAGAATTCTTGGTTGATGGCAATGCAAATGATGTTTCTGCTGCAAATAATTGTTTGGCTGTTCAAGAAAACGTGGCTGCGGTTGTTGGTGTTGTTGGTGACAATGCTACAATTAATGGTAACATGGCTGCTCTTGTTGGTGGTGGTGGTAATATCATTGCTCCAACAAATGATATGGAGGCTATTATGCGCAATATTGCTCGGTATAGTGGAATCCCACCCTCACCAACCTTTTGTGGAAGTAGAACAAAAATCTCCAGAGCGTTTTTCGCTTTCGAGGGCCCCATATTCCTTTGTCGATATGGTGGCTATACTCCTTTTACTCCGTCTCACAAAAAGAATACAAATGCTGATGGTTTTACAATGGTCTCTTCTCGGAAATGGCGTGGAAGATCGGCTTCTCCTCTTGATAATCATGTTTGATGGAATTTGTTTTTTCCCTATTGATAGCTTAGGGCTTAGTTCCCCCCTTCCTCTTGTTTTGGGGCGGTCCAGATGGACTTGCACCCCTCCCCTAAGCTTTCTTGATTTTGTTGTTGGCTTTAAGCCCCACATTGTAGATTTCTTTTCGTTTCCGGTGGTTTGGTTCTAAGTCCCCCACCGTGCTTTGTTTCTTTTATTTTATTTATAAAATCTAGGGAGCTACGTCTCCTTTCGTTTAAAAAAAAAAAAAGATTTCATCCCAAGACATCATATAACAGAAAGAAGATTTATTAAATTCAAAAGGGCTCTCGTCCACAGTTGTGGCTAGACGAGTAGGGTCCTTGAAGCTAATTTCTACTTCCATCAAATTGACTTCGTTGTTTGGTAAAGGATTAGTAACAACATTAGGTAGCCCTATCTCTTTATCGTCGAACAAATCTTGGATGACGTCTTTCAAGTGGAAACATGAGTTGGTGTCGTGGCCGGTGAAGTTGTGGTACTTGCAGAAGAGATGATGAGCATGATTAGCAGGAAGATCTTTCTTTGGAGGTCTACCTTCTCTTGGTTTGATTTTTCCATTCTTGACGAGCACCTTGAGGAGTTCTTCTTGAGTTATCCCCTCAAGCTTGTTGTAATGCCTATCCCTTTTCTTCTTTTGTGGTGGAGGTACCGCAGAGTACTTACCATTTCCGGGATGATTGAAGACAATAGCATTGGCAGAAGTGTCCTTAGGGTTGGGAGAGGAAGAGGAACTTTTGTTGTAACGGAACCCGCTTTCTTTCTTGGCTTCCCTTTTCTGCTTGATGAGGTCATCTAACCGGATGCCGGATTTGTGGAGTTCAGCGAAGCTAGGAAAGTAGTTGCCTGCAAGTTTGTCTTGATATTCTTCCCTAAGACATTGTATGAGGATGTGGATTTGTTCGTCTAGACTTGGCCTATCAACGATTTCAGTCAGTTTGGTCCTCCATCTTTTGACGAAGTCTGTGAAGGATTAGTTCGGAAGCTGTTTGGTTTGTTCGAGATCCCTTCTAATGGTGCGGTAAGTGGAGTTGTTCTCATATTGCTTTTGGAAGGTACGACTAGCGAGTGGCCAATCGAATCTTGTAGAGAGTGGAAGATTCATGTGCCAATCTCTAGCGGCACCATCGAAAGTCTGTGGAAAACATTGAGCTAACAGGTTGTCATCAACACCCATAGGTAGCATGGCCCAAGAATAGGTCTCCAAATGTGTTTTGGGACAGGTAGTACCATTGAATTTTGCAATGTCGGGTGATTTTGTACTTTCTAGGAAGCTTGGACATGGACTGACGAAGGGTGTCATAATCAATAGAGAGCGAAGCTCCCTTACTTATATCGAGGGATGCAAGCTTCTTTTCTAACATTGCCATGGTGAGGGGTTCGTTCTTACTTTCCCCTTTGCTTTCTTTCTTGGATGTGTAGCTCTCGTTGTCAGAGGAGGAAGATGACGAGCTAGACTCGTATTTCTTTTTCTTACTTTTGCTTTGGCAACGACCCTTAGCCTTTTTGGTGTATGATTCCTCTTCTTCGGAGGAAGAATCATTTTTCTTCTTCTTTTCTTTGTTGGCTAGTGCTGCCCTAAGCTCTTGGATTTCTTCCACGAGAGTGTGGATTTGGGTAGCTTGCACCTCTAGGTGATCATTGGCTTCTTCCAGAAGTTTGTGGTTATTTTCGAACAAAGTTTCGTCACCCGGAATTTCGTCGATGCCGGACATTGTGTTGGGAGTCTTGAGGTTGAGTAGCTTCGGAAAACTGACAGAAGAGACGCAGAGAGGGTGTCAGGATCAAGTCTAGCCCCAGCGAGTCGGAAACAGGCTTAAACGATTCAGGCTCAAACACAGCAAACAGGGGCATTATCTCGCGCGAGACATGTAGTCATGCACGAGACAATCACACGGAAAGTCAATTTTTATTAGACCTAATTTTTGGTCACAACGGAGAATCCGTTTTGAGGGGTTTTTAAGGCCTTTATCAGAACCTAACGACTAAGCAATCAGTCCGATTTTCGTAAAACAAAGCCATGTAAGATTTTTTTGAAGGATTTTTTTTAAAGGGACTTCCGAAAGGGTCATTCCGAAGGGACTTTTCCGAAGGGACTTTTTCGAGTCCTTCTCTATTATCAATTTTATGTGGCTTTATTTTGGTCAAAAACAAGAAAAGATCACCGAGTCAAACCGACCGGTCACGGAGTGATCCTAAAAAGACAATCTACATGAAATGTGGCGATGCAGGGCTGGAAGGCTAGGCTCCCCGCGATATGACAATCTAAATGGATTGAATACGCGGAGTGGGATGATCCAACTTCGGAGAGATCGGCGACTAGGTGGTTACCGTCATCCGTCCTTAGTGTGGGTCCTGAGTTTATAGAGGGTATGTAGTGTAATGACAGATATAATATGAGTGCGCGTGTGTGATAGTTAATCTAGGTGATAGATAAAGTAGAGATTTTTTTTTGAAAAATCAAAGAAAAACAAATAGTGGCCGCACCAAATGGTTGCCTACGTTTCTCCCAATTTAGGAAGACTCAGGTCATCGTAGTTCCAACTAATGAGAGAGAGAGAGAGATGAATAAATTAATTACAACTCCCGAATCCCCAATGGACCGGACTTTAATAAAATAAAACCCAATCACACGCAGTTTATAAATAACAATCAATTATTTAAACTAAAATACGGATTCGAGTTCTACATCTTAAGGGAGGCCTTAAGATGAGGGAACTCTGCAGATAACGAATTCTGGGATCCCCCTTGCGTGTTCGACTCTTGTCTTGAACCTTGAGACGAACAGGGAAAACCAGAATACACCTGATTGTCGAAGCAATATCTCGCGCGGGATAGGAAGTCTCGTGCGAGATATGCCTGGTCTGGATAAAAAAAATCGAATTTATTATTTTTTTGAAAACCTCTCTTTTAATTTTGACGCAAGTTTAAGCCTCTTTATATTTACAATCCCCAGCGGAGTCGCCACTGTAGCGATGCGCGAGTTTTTTAACATCTTTTTGAGTCGCCACCTATATTATTCGTTTGGAAACATAGAAAAACCATTTGAAAATTGATTTTGGGTTTGGGGCTTAGGTTATGGAATGGGAAGGTCAAGGAGCACCCATTCCACCCAATCCGGAGATCGGTCTTACTAAAAAAGAGAGAGGTTTTCAAAGAAGGAAAATATTTTAAACAATAAATAAAATAAAGATCCATTTAACGAGGTTAAACGAAATATAGGATCGATTGCTTCGAGACCATCCCCATGATTTGGGGAGGCTCTAGGCTGATCCTAGATTCAATGTATTTATACCACTCTAATAATCAATTAGAAAAGGAAAGGGAGATTACCTTGCGTGAAGTAATTCGAACAGAGTTTCGACTCAAGTTTAGAGCCGAACCTTAACGCAGACAGAGCTTCACCTCAGTCCTTGATTCGTGCTTCGATGTTTGTTTATCAACAAGGTTGACAAACAAACTTTAGGTGATTTTAGGGGTGATTTACATGAATCTTTCAGGGAGAGAAACCAGTAAATGTGGGGGTTTTTGACTTGAAAAGTCTGGGATCCTAAATACTGAAAGTCTTCAGGTATTTATAGGTGTTGGAGAGGTGTTGAAGATGAGATCAAACACCTTGGGAAGGTTCCAGAATCCAAACTTCATTGGATGGTCGTATGGATAAAGTTTTATCCCGAAAGAGGTTGAAATCGACAAGGAAACTGTTATCTGCAGTCTGCAGAACACCTTTATCTCACGCGAGACACGCTATTCCGCGCGAGATAATGCAATATGTGGACAATTATGCCCTTCCCTCATTATTTCGTATGCAGTTTAGTCCCAAACTAACGGTCGTTAGCCAAAACTTAACGAAACATGACGAAATGGTGGATTTCTACTTCTTGACTCAAGGCGAGACTTAGAGCGGTATAAATGTGCTCCGATGGGTTCAGAGTGGGATTTCTACTTCTTGACTTAAGGCGAGACTTAGAGCGGCAAGACATTCCCCTCTTGATCCATCTTGAGCAATAGGAGCTAGAAATTTGGAAAATTTCGATGTCTCTCTCTCCCTTTTCTCCTCTCTCTTCGACAGAAACAATAACAATGGCACCACCGCCCATTCTTCTGCTGTTTAAATGAATCTGGTGAAATCAGGTTTAGAGTCGGACGACTTCTTTTTCCCATCTCATGCCGGGCGGCTTCATTTGCTCTAGACTGAATTTACACTTTTACCGCTGGACTTTCCATTTAACTAAGAATTCCCCGTTACTTCCAAATGGAATAACGTTTTTTTTAAAAAAAAAATCTCATTATCTCCAAATGAAATAACGCTTTCTCCTAAAATTTTCGTTATCTCCAAATGGAATAACGTTTCCTCCAAAAAAATTCTCGTTATCTCCAAATAGAATAACGTTGTCTCCCAAAAATCTCCGTTATCGCCAAATGGGA
The DNA here is from genome assembly GCA_022495995.1 of Adenophora triphylla var. japonica. Lineage (NCBI taxonomy): Eukaryota > Viridiplantae > Streptophyta > Magnoliopsida > Asterales > Campanulaceae > Adenophora > Adenophora triphylla. The sequence goes on along the minus strand of JAFEMH010001606.1, from coordinate 157,771 downwards.
TAACGTCTCTTATGAAAATCTCCATTATCGCCAAATGGGATAACGTCTCTTATGAAAAATCTCCGTTATCGCCAAATGGGATAACATCTCTTATGATAATCTCCGTTAACGCCAAATGGGATAACGTCTCTTATGAAAATCTCTGTTATCGCCAAATGGGATAATGTCTCTTATGAAAATTCCCGTTATCGCCAAATGGGATAACGTCTCTTATGAAAAATCTTCGTTATCGCCAAATGGGATAACGTATCCTCCGTGAGACCTTCCATTATCACCAAATGGGTAACGTATCCTTCGGGAAACCTTTCGTTATCGCCAAATGGGATAACGTATCCTCCGGGAAACCTTCCGTTATCGCCAAATGGGATAACGTATCCTCCGAGAATCTTCCGTTATCGCCGAATGGGATAACGTATCCTCCGGGAAACCTTCCGTTATCGCCGAATGGGATAACGTATCTGTGATGAATGCCACCGCGATTTTTCTTTTTTGAAAATCAACAAAACGGGAGTCGCCACGCCATTTTTATTTTAAGGGCCAAAACTTTGAAAAATGCCCGAGATTAGAGATTTGGGTTCGGAGGTCACGTTACATTCCGGGAAGAACGTTAGGGTTCACCCGGAATGCCTCGTAAAACGAGTCTTCCTAATTTGAAACCATTTGTGTGTGTGTGTGTGTATGTTTTGGTTAAAATAAGTGAAAACTGAGAGAACTAAAAATTGAGAACTCTTTATTAGACATTAAACAAGTCCCATGATTTTTGGTATGATTTTAGGGTTGAGTTTTGGTACTCAAAAGACTCCTTGAAGTTGAAAGTCAATTCTGCCAGAATGAAAAAGGCAGTGGACACTTGATTTTGAAATGGATTTAAGAGCTTTTTTTTTTTTTTTCAACGAAAGGAGACGTAGCTCCCTAGATTTTATAAATAAAATAAAAGAACAAAGCACGGTGGGGGACATAAAACCTAACCACCGGAAATAGAAAGAAAAATACAAGGTGTGGCTTAAAGCCTACAATAAAAACAAGAAAGCTAAGGGGAGGGGTGCAAGTCCAAATGGACCGCCCCAAAACAAAAGGGAGGGGGAAACTAAGCCCTAAACTATCAAAGGGAAAAGGGGAGAACCAAAACCCATCAATCAGAATTATTAGGAGGAGAAGCCGACCTTCCACGCCATTTTCTAGGAGCGACCATTGTGAATCCATCATCATTTTTATTCTTTTTGTGAGAAGGAATAAATGGAGTATAACCGGCCATATCTGTGACAAAAGAATAAGGGGCCCTTGCAGCCGAAAAACGCTCAGGAGAGATTGATTCCACAGCCACATAAGGTTGGGGAGGATGGGACTCTCTATATCGAGCAATGTTGCGCATTATAGCCTCTTCATCATTCGGAGGAGCATTGACATTACCCATTTGAACAGCCAAAACTGAGCCCACACCCAAAGATTCTTCGGCAGCAGCAACACCATTATTTTCCACAGCTACAACGTTGCCATTACTAGGTTCAGCATCAACATTAACCTCTGAAGTAAAAAAAGGATTTAAGAGCTTTAAAACTTCAGAATCTGAGGAAAGTCAGAGAATTAAAGTTGTTCAAAACATCTTATATAAGGTGACTGCAAAATATTTTGATGATTGGAGATGATTTGAGGGACCAAAACCTTCTGTAAACCTCAGATGTGAAATCTGGATTTTCCGAGACTGCTAAACTGACCTTTGAAAAATAATTTGAAAAAGGGAGTTATACTCACGCAAAAAATAAATTAAAAATATGTCTGGAATCCTATGGATGTTGGATACAAAAAGTATTTTGTAGTCAACTCCAAATTCCAAGTTTTTCTGTGTCCAAAAAATTAGACAATGAACAGAGGTCTTAGAGAAAGGCTACTGGACAGCAACATTCTCAAGAGGGAAAATGTGATTTAAAGGGGGTTTGCATCCATGCTTTGTCCCCGTTTCCTTAGGCTTTGATTAGTGATCACTAAACTTGTTTAGTGGTGATCTACTATATCAAGCCATCCTTAGGGTACATTAGGACTTAAAGCACTTCATTTGCTTGGGAAGGGGAGATTTAACTTGAAATCAAGATTTTATGTATGAAAATGATTTTTAGGTTTAGAAAAGTGTTTGTAAGTAAGTAAAAACAATTTGGAAGGAATGTTGATCCTTGTAGAAGATCATCCATGGAGATGAACTTCCATGGTGATCCTCTTGGATCTAGGGCAAGGGATGGACAACAAACAAGTTACATCTTTGAAAGGTGAGATGCATGCATGGATGAGGGAGATTTAAGGTAGGGAGAAGGAGAGTTTAACAATGGTGGTATCTTATCTTCTTTGTGTTTGTGTTTGAGGCTTGAATTTGAGAGTGTTTTTAGTGAGTGTGATTTGGGAAAATAATCAAAAGAAAAAGGTGGCAATTCAAGGAATTTCCACTGTTTTCTCCAGTATTTTTGCCAAGGTGCTTGCTGTGAGTGAGTTGTTCCTTGTTTTTCTAAGACTGAGGGGCTCAATTTATAGGCCTCTGAAAACTTCATTTCCATCCGCGCGGAGGGTTCCTGCAGCGTGCACTGTTCATTTAATGCTGCTGCAGCTTTGGACAAGAGGAATATTTTTCAAAATATTCAAACAGCTGTGTTTTACAGCTTACCCATTTCGGGTTTTTAAATTTTTTTACATTTTGTAAGATTCTTTCCCTTGTTTATCTCTAAATAGCAATCCCTAATTTACCCTTGCTTTGTTAGAAAAGTTAGGAATTGTTAGAAATGTTAGGGATGTTAGGACTTTCGTTAATTTTCTAACAAAAATACTAACAACTCAAATTGGAGCACTTACAGTATCCTCCTGGAAACCTTCCGTTATTGCCAAATGGGATAACGTATCCTCCGGGAAACCTGTCGTTATCGCCAAATGGGATAACTTCAGGTGACAGCCTCCGAATTGTCAAAATTCCAAGGATCCTAGACCTGTTCCTAACTATCTAGTGAACCTTGAACTACGACCAGGACTTGATTCCTCCGGGATACGTAGGTAGCCTTTCATAAAGGTCCAGCCATCCAACCACATTGGTTACCCCTTTCATTCATCACTCCTCAGTAGTGTATGAGCCTTTCATAAAGGTCTAGCCATCCGACCGCAAGTGGTCGCCCTTTTTATCCATCACTCCTCAGTGGTGAGGTAGCCTTTCATAAAGGTCCAGTTATCTGACCGCAGTAGTCACCCCTTTCATTCATCACTCCTCAGTGGTGCATGAGCCTTTCAAAAAAATTCCAGCCATCTGACCACATTGGTCACTCCCTTCATTTGGCATATCCCCAATAGGATCAGCCATTTGACCTCCTAGGTCACTTTCTTTCCATCTTCCTAGCAAGAGACCAGTTTCTCTTCACCATTCCCCAGTGGATTCCGAACTACGATCATGGATTGATTCCTCTGGGGTAGGTAGCCTTCCAAAGGTTCAGCCACTCGACCTCCTTGGTCACCCAATCCGTCTCGGCAGTTCGCCAGATTGGATTCTTTTTATCTTTTTTTTTTTTGTTTTTGGCGAAAGGAGACGGTACTCCCTAGATTTTATTAAATGAAGAAAATAATTACAAACATGGTGGGGGACATTACAACCTCAACCACCAGGAAAAGGAAACCTAGGGGGGAGGCCATACACACGGCGTATGGTCCTCTACAATATAAGGAGGGGTGGCTACTATAAATAGAAAACAATCTATATAAAAATCTGGCCATAGAGTTAATGAAATCGAGCATGTGGGATCCTAGCCTTGTCCAAAACAACACAGCCTTTGCAAGGCCTAGGAATATCACCAAAAGAGGTAAAAGTGAAATTTTGGACCTCGTCAGCAGCAATGTTAGCTAAACCATCCGCTACACCATTCCCTTCGCGAAGAATATGAGTAATCCGAACTTCCATTTGATCCAATAATCTATGGATATGAGAAATAACATACCAAACAGCCCATGGGATATAGTACTCCCGAATAAGAATCTGCATCAAAACCTGAGAATCAACCTCTAACCAAACACGATGGAAGCCACGAGCTTGTGCTAAGATCAGCCCATCCCTTGCGGCCATAGCCTCCGCCATCATATTGGACTGGCAGCCATAAAAATGGGAGAAACCAAGAACAAAATCCCCTTTGTGATTCCTAAAAACACCTCCCCCAGAAGCAATTCCCGGGTTACCCCTAGAAACTCCATCCGTGTTAAGCTTAATCTCATTAACATTAGGGGGAACCCAAAGAACCATTCGGACTTTAGGAATCAAAAAGGGTTTAGGGGCCAAATGAAATATATCCATCAAATAATTATTATCGGGTTTTGTAAAACAAGAGCTCCCTTTGCTATATTTGGGATGCCCGTTATACACAGGTAAAAAGAAGATCAGCCTCTTTACTAAGATTTTTACTTGTCGGTTGGGGCGGATCCTTCCTCGCATTATTTCGCTGAATCAAAGTGGGTTTGTTAAAGGTAGAGTCATTCATGAGAACATATTGCTGGCCCAAGAGTTGATGCATTCGATTAAGAAGAAAGTTCGTGGGTCTAATATTGCCATCAAGCTGGATATGGCAAAGGCGTATGATAGGATCTCCTGGTTGTCGTTAATTAAAGTGTTGAAGAAATTTGGTTTTGCCATTGAATGGGTTGATATGATTTATCGTTGCATTTCTGAATGTTGGTTCTCTATATTGATTAATGGGGAAAGCTGCGGTTTTTTTCATTCTTCAAGAGGCCTTCGTCAAGGGGATCCCCTATCTCCTAGTCTCTTTATTATTGCAGCTGAAGTCCTTAGTAGAGGGCTGAATTATCTCCATGAAAGCCAGCCTCGTCTTAGGTACCGGTCGCATCCCCATACCCCGGTTGTTTCCCATCTTTCTTATGCGGATGATATCATCATTTTCTGCAATGGGGCGCAACATTCTCTTCAGAAACACATGCTTTGTCTGGAAAAATACCAAGCTTTCTCGGGCCAGTTGGTTAGCATTGGTAAATCTTGTTTTGTTACGGGGAAATATGATGAGGATAAAGATTTAGCCATTTCTGATGCTACAGGGTTTCAAAAAAGGACCTGCCTTCTTACTTATTTGGGCTGCCCTCTTTATGTGGGTCGAAAAACTCGATCTCTTTTTGGCCCTTTGTTGAGGAAGATGGAATCTCGTTTGGCTTCTTGGCAAGGAAAGTTGCTCTCATATGGTGCTAAGGTAATTCTTATAAAATCTTGTCTCCAATCCATCCCCTTATACTACATGTCTGTTTTAGAGCCTCCCAAAGGTGTTATTACAGCCATGCGGCGAATGATTATGAACTTTTACGGAGCGGAGTTGATGGCCATCACAAATGCCATTGGATAGGTTGGGCCCGAATCAGCCAACCCCAAGACGAAGGGGGGCTTGGTATTCGCAAGTTTGAGGATATCAGCATTTCTTTTGCAATGAAGCTTTGGTGGAGGTTCCGAGGGTCTGTTTCTCTATGGTCCTCTTTTATGCTCAATAAATATTGTTATGAGACTCATCCGATGGATGCTGTCTTTACAAGCTTTGCTTCGCATGTTTGGAAGAGAATGATTAGCATCAAGGATTTCATGGAAGAGAGAATGGGTTGGAGAGTTGGGCAAGGTTATTTATCTATTCATGAGAAGTGGCTGGATGGTTCTCTCCCAAATCTCCCATTTGAGCATATCGAAATTTACACGTTTTTTGAGAACTCCGTCCCTAAGTATGATTACATCAATGATCAATTTGGGGGGCAGCTTGCTAGAGTTATAAGGGAGCAGCAAATTGTGCTCAATGGGAAGGAGGATGTTCTTATTTGGAAGCCTTCATCCTCGGGGAAATTCTCCATTAATTCTGCTTGGCGTGAATGTCGTCAAGGTCATGCTTCCAGCTTTGTGTTCAAAAGCATTTGGCATAAACATTTACCGATGAAAATGTCTATTCTTCTTTGGAGGGCCTTACATCGTGGGCTTCCTACGGATGAAGCGCTTCAGAAACGGGGTATTCAGGTGGTCTCTAGATGTTCTTGTTGTATTCGGCCTCATATGGAATTCATTGATCATCTTTTTGTTTTTGGGGATTTGGCTCGGACAATGTGGAATCATTTTAGCCTTCTTCTTGGTGGTGTGCTTCGAATGGGAAACCTAAGGCACTGTTATGTTCGTGGTGGTATGAGATTCCTAAAGCCTCAACCTCATTTGGTAAGTGGTTGTTTTCTATTCTCCCGGGGTAATTTCTGGAATATATGGTGCTACATAAACAAATGGTTTTTTGAAGGGATTAAAATCCCTTATCATGTTCTAATCTCCTCCATTGTTCATCAAGTTTCGGATATTGCTAAGGCGCATAATCTGCGTTTTGAGAGCAACGTGGCCGATCGCATGCAAAAAATGTATTTTCTATTAGGACAGCTCTTCCTCGGCATCCTAAGGTTCGGATGGTTGCTTGGGCTAAACCTAGTCTAGGAGTTTACAAGTTAAATTCGGATGGTGTGTCTAGAGGAAATCCGGGAATTGCTTCAGGCGGAGGCATTTTTAGAAACTCTCAAGGTAAACTCATTTTCGTGTATGGTAAATTCTATGGTGTGCAAACAAACATTTGGGCTGAAGCTAGGGCTGCTTTGGATGGCCTTTTGTATGCGGTTGATTTTGGGATTAATAATGTTTGGTTGGAGGTTGATTCGGAGGTTTTGATGAAAATCATTACGAAGGTATTCCATATCCCTTGGGAAATTCACTACTTGATTCAGCGAATTCATTACATTATGAATTCTATTCATGTTCATGTTACGCACATCCTTCGACAAGGCAATAGAGTGGCTGATGGTTTAGCTAATGAGGCGGCGGATTGTAAGGCGGATATGGCGTGGTATCATCACTCAGAGCTCTCTCCTTGCTGCTATGGAGCTTATGTTCTTGATAGTGCAGGAGTTCCTTCTTTTCGTACTTGATTTTATGGCTAGATTTTTGTTTTATTTATTATCTTATGTTTCTAGTCATCCCCTTTCCCTCTTGTGTAGTAGGTCTTACAGTTTGTGTATGGCCTCCTCCCATAGGTTGTTTCTCGGTGGTTTGAGGCCGTCATGTCCCACACCGCTTTTGTATTTTTGTTTCTAATCAATAAAATCTAGGGAGGTACCGTCCTCTTTTCGCCAAAAAAAAAAAAAAATACTCTCTTTTGGAGCCAAACTCACTCTTATTCAATCTTGCTTATCTGCTATGCCTCTCTATTATTTATCCCTCATTGATCCTCCAAAAGGGGTCTTTCGTGCTTTGGAGAAGATTATTATGAGATTTTTTTGGAGTTCTAATGATAGGGAGAAGAAATGTCATTGGCTTTCTTGGGAAAAAATGAGCTGGCCGATTGAAGAGGGAGGCTTGGGGATTCGAAAATTCGAAGATATGGCTATGGCTTTTTCCATGAAACTTTGGTGGCGTTTGCGTACCTCTAAATCTTTATGGAGTGATCTTATGTTGGCTAAATATTATTGGGAAATTCACCCTATGGATGCTTGTCTCACTTCATACTCTTCTCATATTTGGAAAAGACTAATTGCAGCAAAGCCTTTAGTGGAGGATAGATTAGCTTGGAGGGTTGGGAGAGGAGACATTTCCATTCATGAAAAATGGTTGGAAGGGGATATGGGTTCATTTCCTGTTGCTCACGTTGAGGTCTCTTCTCTTTTCCATAATGTCGCTTCTCATAATGATCACATCCGAGAGTCTTTTGGCCAGCAGCTTGTGTCTCTGATTAATTCTCATGCTATTTCTCTGTCGGATAAGGAGGACGTCCCTATATGGATGCCTTCTTCTTCTGGTAAGTTCTCTGTTAATTCAGCTTGGAGAGAATGTCGTTCTAGCCGTCCTCACTCTATTATATATTCTTATTGCTGGAGCAAATATATCCCCAAAAAGATTTCGGTGTTTCTTTGGCGTGCTTTGCATAATGGCTTGCCTACGGATGAGAGAATTTGATCTAAAGGTCCCTTGCTTCTAAATGTAATTGTTGTATAGCAGCAAGTGAAGAATCCATGGCGCATATTTTGGTTTATGGGGATATTGCTAAGAAAGTTTGGGATGTTTTTAGTGGTTTGTGTGGCATTCGATGTTTCATGGGTCATTTGAATCAGGTCCTCATTAGTTGGTGGCAAAGTCATTCTAATTCTGATTCCAATGTCTGCTCATGGCTTTCTCGTCTCCTTCCAGCTCTAATTTTATGGGAAATTTGGTGCGCTAGATTGGATTCTTTTTATCGACAACCCCACTTACCCTGTAAGTGCCATTGCTGAGGGGCTTTTGTAAGTACCCAAATCTGGCTCATGCCTTCCGGTTAAGTTTTCCGGCAATTCCCCGAACTTTCCTAAAGTTCAGGGGCAATTCGGGAACTTTTCCAAACCAACCAAGGGGGGAAGGACCTGCTAGGAATTAAAATTCCAAGCAGTCCCTCGCTGGATTGAAGCTTCCAGCTACCACCTTGCATGAATCTAGAAGCAGGCTGAGTCATCGATGGATAACGGCGGACGGCTTCTTTTGCAAAAGGTTAATGCCGCACGGCTTCATTAGGAAGCACACTGCAGCCTATAAATAGAGGTCTCCTCTATCCATTTTAAGAACAACAATTAGGCATTGTTACTCTGCCAAAATTACTCCAAGAATTTCCAGAGACTTGAACCTCTCAAAAATCACCTCCCTCCTCCATAAATCATCCCAAAACAATTCCTACATTAGGAAAACCCCCAAGGGAGATAGAGAGAACCACCATTGGTAATCTCTCCTTCCTTTCCCCTTTAAATACTCTTATTATCTTGCTCCTTTAATTGCTTGTCATTTACTTTACCTTTACTTGTCATTTATCTTGTTATATTGCTATAAAGTTATCATCTTTACCATGTAAACATCATTTTCCCCCTTTCCCCTACACAAATGATTCATGGGGAATCCCTTCCCAAGGACATAGGGAATCCCCTACACACGTGGCTTGTTCTAGGGAGGATTCACCACATGATGATGTGAAATAGTTCCATTATAACACATAAAAATGCTATCTTTACTCTTATAATGTCTTCCCCTTCCCTTGACCTTGCTTCCTAGGATTGTCCACCTCATAAGGTTCTTAAAGGACATAGGAAATCCTTAAAGGTCTTCCCTTTACATTAATGCCTTTAGTTTTTATGATGTTCATAACATTTATTACATAAAAATGCAATCTTTATTTTCCAAAGTCATCCCCCATATCCCTTTTGGTTGGATCACTCTCCGAGGATTGTCTAGTGACCTTTTAAGGCACGAAAGACATAGGATGAGTATAAAGATCCAATCTTTATACCCCTCCCCCTAGTCCCTTTGGTACTTGAAGCATTCCGTGGTGTGGATCGGTGTAAAGACCTCATCTTTACATCGTTTCCGCCACTAAAAATGCCATAGTCGAAGTCCCTTTAGAAGCGGATGAATCATGGACCCTACATCTCCGATCATCACTTGAGACGAGCATAAATGTCCCTACGAAGCTCAATCATCTCAAGATGTAGGATTGATGGGCAAAGACTCTTCCTTTCTAAAGAGTCTCATTCTTGGACTATAAAAGGTGTCCCTCTCTCTCGATCACATATGGCCAAGTCCCGAAGAACGTTGGTTTAAGATATACCAAGGCTTTTACGCCTACTATGGTTGATTATTCCAACGGGAGGGTAAAAAGGTCACTTAATGATGATCACAAGTCCAAGATGAGCACGGGATAAAAATCCCGAATACATCAAATCCAAGGAATCCCGAGCTATAACCTACTCACATGGTTTATACGTCCGACAGATAACTTGGCACATTCCCTCCTTTTTCAAATCACATCTCACACACGAACGCACAAAACAAGCACAAACTTAGGGTCTAGGAAGACTTGCTTTCGCAAGGCTCCTTGGGTGAACGCGATCCGTTCTTCCCAAGGAGTAACTTAACCTTTGGACCTTTATCCTTTTTTTCAAAGTTTTGAGGAAATCAAAATGGTGTGGCGACTCCGTTTTTCAATAAAACCGGAGTCTTCAAACTGAGGTGAAACGGCGACCCTATAAAAATGGTTCGATCCGCGATGGGCCCACATTCACAACAAGGTATGACTTTTGATTCTGATCATATTGATATTTATGCGCTGCCCAAGAGATTTATGGGTGACGACGAGATTGATGTCTCATGGATTGCATTTTCTTTATGCGTGATAGCAACGCTTTTCATGGTCAACTCCCTTGGCGTATGTGACGGTGCCTTGTAGGATGTGGTGGGGCACTGCCGAGTCGGTGAGGATATTGCTCCTTTGGTTCTGGGGGAAACCCTTTGCGGCATTGATCGCTTGGCGATGGGGGATAGGTTCATGCGAGGGGGGAGTCCTGTTTTGCTCACCTTGTGGTTGCGAGAGAGGCTTCAAGAAGTGCCTGCATCTTCGCCATCTTTTTAGTCTGTGGATGTTTGCTCAGCGGCCTCTTGTCTTGGATATGGATCAGTCCGCCTGGGAGGGATGTATGGCTCAGCTTGGCACTCATCAGATCCGTTGGTGGGTTCCTTACTGGGGGATTGAGACTAGGAGGGCCTTTCAAGAAGGTTCATATGTTGTAACTATAGAGGTAGCTTCTTTCTCTATGAAAGATCTAGATGCCTTTCTTTATTTTCTGAGGGTATGAAAGTATTCTGCCTTCCCTCTTGTGGTACTCCTTAGACGCCGGGAGAGTGTTGTCTTGACCACCGAGTACCTGGATAGGATTGGTACGAGCAGCATATCGGGCAGACCCAAGTGATTTTGGGGAGCAGGCGCGAAGCAATTCTGGAGCAAGATTGTCGTCTCAGCTACAGCCTTAGGAGTGCAGAAGCTTGGTCTAACCCTCATAATAATACGGGAGATGCTTTGTTTGACTACGAGACCAGAGTTGACAGACTGACGGAGAGAGGTCCCTTTTTGCAGACTCGCAGGGAAGATATCCGAGCTGAGGCACGGGCGAATGAAGCTCTGCGAGCTACTGGATTGTTTGACTCGACGGGGAGGACCCCTGATCTCGGAATGAGGGAGACAGAGCTAGCTCACGTGGAGCGAAGGAAGACTCGCCGGGGATGAGGGAAGAAAGGGAAGAATGGCGAGGGGACAAGCGCGAGTGGCGCGGAATGACCTCCTAAGTATCCACTCATTGTCATTGCAGACACATTATTTGTTAAATGTATTAAGTTGTCTTTTAGCATGTTGTGAGCTTGAGAGTAGACCGTGCTTGTACTCATCAAGAAGTATTTTAATTGTGGTGATTTGTGATTTACTTTTAAAGCTTTGTCGAGACACAACATCACTTGCTTGATTTTTGTCTGAGCCTTGGCGGCGTCCAGTTTTTGGATTTTTTTTTGTGTATTTGTAGACCGAACTAGTCTGAGCCTTGATGGCATCCAGTTCTTTTGGATTTTTTGTGTATTTATAGATCGAACCAGTCTGAGCCTTGATGGCATCCAGTTTTTGGATTTTTGTTTGTTTTTAGACCAAACAATGAAGGCTGCCTACTGTAGCGATGCGCGAGTTTTTTAACATCTTTTTGAGTCGCCACCTATATTATTCGTTTGGAAACATAGAAAAACCATTTGAAAATTGATTTGGGTTCGGGGCTTAGGTTATGGAATGGGAAGGTCAAGGAGCACCCATTCCACCCAATCCGGAGAACGGTCTTGCTAAAAAAAGAGAGGTTTTCAAAGAAGGAAAATATTTTAAACAATAAATAAAATAAAGATCCATTTAATGAGGTTAAACGGAATATAGGATCGATTGCTTCGAGACCATCCCCATGATTTGGGGAGGCTCTAGGCTAATCCTAGATTCAATGTATTTATACCACTCTAATAATCAATTAGAAAGGGAAAGGGAGATTACCTTGCGTGAAGTAATTCGGACAGAGTTTCGACTCAAGTTTAGAGTCGAACCTTAACGCGGACAGAGCTTTGCCTCAGTCCTTGATTCGTGCTTCGATGTTTGTTTATCAACAAGGTTGACAAACAAACTTTAGGTAATTTTAGGGGTGATTTACAGGAATCTTTCAGGGAGAGAAACCAGTAAATGTGGGGGTTTTGACTTAAAAAGTCTGGGATCCTAATTTTTTTATTTTTTTTTTGGCAAAAGGAGACGGTACTCCCTATATTTTATTAAAAAACGAAAAATAAAATACAAAACATGGCGGGGGACATGACAACCTTAACCACCGGAAAAAAAAACCTAGGGGGGAGTTCTTACACAACCTGTAAGATCCTCAACAAAAAGGGGGGGAATCTAAAAAACAAAAGAAAATACATCAATAATAAAAAGAAACTACTGCCTAATATTAGGATACGAAATCCGATCAAAGTAGAGAAGGCTTTGGCACGGCTTGGGGCAAGACTCCAACGATGGAAACTGAAAATCCGCTTGCACCGCAGCCGAGATATTTGCAAGAAAATCTGCCACTTTATTACCTTCCCTGTAAACATGAGTTACCTGAATAGTCCCTTCCTCCATGAATCTGAAGATGGCTTGAATGTAGTACCCGGATCTCCCAAGGAATATTGCATTTGCGAAGAAGGATGAGAGATAAAACTTGAATCCACTTCAAGCCAAAGAGAACCAAACCCCATAAGCCTAGCTTGAGTAATCCCATCAAGAGCAGCCTAGCTTCAGCTAGAACTATATTAGTAGCATTACCATAGAAGTGAGAAAAAGCAAATATAAAGGATCCATCATGATGCCGTAAAATACCTCCACCGGAGGCAATGCCCGAGGTTCCCACGAGACGCTCCATCTCAGTATTAATTTTAATTTGTCCCCGGAAGGAGGGGACCAATGAACAAGCTTGATACGAACAATAGATGGAGAGGCCATATTAATATTAAAAAACAGAGCAATATTTACCTCCGAGTGAAGAACATGAAATGATAAGCTGTGAGCACGAAGGATATCACTAATTTGGAATTGAATATTATTACGGACCTTTTCCCAACTAGGAGTTCCATCATCAAACCTGCATTTATTCCTGTGTTTCCAAAGCTCCCAACAGATGAAACTCGGAAGGATATCACCCAACCATAACACAACCCTACTAAGCTTGGAGTTTTTACAGGCATGCCAAGCAATCATCCTTTGCATAATAGTAGCACCCGAGACATGAAAACCAATCAAATTTCCAAAGAAGTTCCACACATGAAAGGCAATATCACCATGAAGGAGAATGTGCTGTAAGGATTCAAGAGAAGGACTAGAACAACAATGACAACGAGAGACAATAGAAATACCTTTACGAGATATGTTGTCATCAGTAGGGAGAGCAGACTTAAGGCATTTCCACATGAATATGGACACCTTAAGAGGAATATACTTATGCCAGCACCAAGCGAAGACCCTACTACGAGTACGGGAAACTCTACACTCTCTCCAAGCCGAAGATATAGAAAACCTGCCGGAAGAGGAAGGGGACCAAAAAGGCTGATCACACTCCCCATCCAGCCGAATACCATAGGATTGAATTTCCATCAAACATTGCTGCCCAAAGGTATTACGAACATAATCCTCCCTTAAAACCCCATCCTCGAATAAAGAAAAAATCTGATCATGCCGATTATCAAGAAGATGAAGATCACGAGGAAGCCAATTTTCTTGAATAGAAATATCCCCACAGCCCACACCCCAAGCAATACGACTCTCCACCAAATCCTTAGCAGCAATCATACGCTTCCAAATGTGAGAGCAACCCAATCTAGATGTAGCATCCATTGGGTGAGTATCACGACAATATTTGGCAGCAAGAAACTGAGCCCAAAGAGAGTCAGACGTGCGAAATCTCCACCAAAGTTTCATAGAAAAGGCAAAAGCCATTTCCTCAAATTTTCGGAGGCCTAAGCCCCCTTCCTCAACAGGCCAGAAAAATTCATTCCGAGAAACCCAATGACACTTATTTCCCCCATCAGAGCTGCTCCAAAAGAAATTGGCAATCAGGCGATTCATTGCATTAACCACACACTTCGGGGGATCAAGAAGAGAGATATAATAGATGGGGATAGCTTGGAGGCAGGACTTAATCAAAACAAGCTTAGCACCAGGCGAAAGTAATTTACCTTGCCACGAATCAAGCCTATCCCGAAGCTTATGCATGACAGGATCAAATAAGGATTGCACTTTCCTACCGATATAGAGAGGGCACCCCAAATAAACAATAGGCAGGTTTTTCTTTTGGAACCCCGTAATTAGAGAGATAGCATTATCATGCTCTCGGCCATATTCCGCCCGTCGAAAAACAAGATTTAGAGATGCTAACAAGTCCGCCCGGAGAAGCGTTGATAAGACTCCAAAACTCCATATGACGCTCAAGAGAAGGAATGCTCCCATCGTAAGATAATAATGTCATCGGCATAAGACGGATGAGAGACAACAGAACATGAAGGTTACCCGTATGGAAGGCGATATGAGGATGAAGAGAATGCAGTGTTATTAAGACCCCGGCTTAACACCTCGGCGGCGATAATAAAGAGACTAGGAGATATAGGATCCCCTTGCCGAAGACCACGAGAAGAGACAAAGTACCCATTAGCGGTGCCATTTATCGAACGTAGAACCGGCGGTAATTTATGCATCTAAAAATCATGTCCAACCATTCTTCAGCAAAGCCAAAACGCCTCATCACCTTAATCAAGGCAAACCAAGAAAGCCTATCATAAGCCTTAGCCATATCAAGCTTTAGAGCAACATTGGACCCGTAAACTTTCCTCTTAAGAGACTGAAAAAGCTCCTGTGCAAGCAAAACATTTTCATGGATAAGACGACCTTTCATAAAGCCACTCTGCTGAGGAGAAATGATACGAGGAAGCACAGCTTGAAGGCGAGAGCACAAAAGCTTGGTAATAATTTTATTAGAAAAATTACACAAGCTAATAGGCCGAAGCTGCGAGAAGGAAGTAGGGCCGCCACCTTAGGAATAGTAACAATAAGCGTACTGGTCCAGCTCCGAGGGAGAAGAAACCCTGAGAAGAACTCAAGGACAGCATTATATAGATCCATGCATATAATATCCCAGCACTTGTGATAGAATTCTCCCGTAAAACCGTCCGGACCAGCAGCGCTAGTCCCACTCATACTGAGAACGATATCATGAATCTCTTTAAGCGTAGGGGGAGTAATAAGCATACTATTTTCCTCATTGGAAATCAACCGAGGGATCACATCCAGCAGCTCATCAGGAGGATCGACATTAACATTAGGATTTTGATTAAGCTGGTCTGAATAGAATCTAACAGCCTCTTCTTGAATCTGATTCTGATCAACAATCCAATTACCATTACTATCCCGAATTTTGTGAATGAAAAGTTTCTGCCTCCTTTTTTTCACGTAAGCATGAAAGAACCGAGTATTATTATCCCCATCTTTCACCCAAGCTAAATTAGCTTTTTGCATCCAGAACTCCTCTTCTATCTTAAGACGATAGGAGAGGTTAGCTTGGGCAAGATGGAGGGCAGCCCTATTTTCATCACTAGAATCATTTTCAAAAAGAAGTTCTTTAGCATAAACTTCATCTTCAGCATGCTTCACAAGCTGATCAACTCTCCCAAACGTAGTACGATTCCAAAGCTGAATGTCATGTTTGAGGCGAGTAAGCTTCTTACTAAACTTGACCAAAGGCCTACCAAAGATTCTACCATCCCACGAAGAACGAACCAAAGGAATGAAAGAATTATGACGAGTCCAAACATTAAGAAATCTGAAAACCCCCTTACGAACCTCATCAATTAGACGGATATTGATAGCCAAAGGAGCATGATCAGAACAAGTCCTATTAAGATGATCAATAGAAGTTTGAGCGAAACAACGCAGCCATTTATCATTATACAGGGCTCGATCAAGCCTTTGAAGAATAGTGGCACGCTTCGATCTTTTGTTCCACCAGGTGAAAATGTGACCCCTATACCCACCATCAATAAGATTAGAGACCTGAATCATATCAACAAACTCAGAAACCCTAGAATCCATCACAGGCCTACCCCCAAGCTTCTCAGATTGATCACAACTAGCATGAACAAAAGACATAAGGACGTGAGTGGGCCACATAGAATGAGACACCCGGACAGTGATAACTTGATCATCACGAAAAATGACATCACAAGTGATGCCATGCCTCCACACAACCCAGATATTCCCCTTATCATTGACAACACCTCCAAGACAACGAATTTTATGAACATAAGAAGGAAGCATTATGGGATCCACCTTAGGCTCATAAATACCACATATAAAGACATCATGAATTCTTAATAACCTCTTAACTCTACGGACCGAGGCGGCATTATCTATACCCCGGATATTCCAACTTAGAACCCCAACCATTAAAACAATTTTTAAAGAGCAACCATAAAGAAGGCTTTTAAGCCA
This sequence comes from Adenophora triphylla var. japonica, assembly GCA_022495995.1. Taxonomy (NCBI): domain Eukaryota; kingdom Viridiplantae; phylum Streptophyta; class Magnoliopsida; order Asterales; family Campanulaceae; genus Adenophora; species Adenophora triphylla. The sequence goes on along the minus strand of JAFEMH010001606.1, from coordinate 141,371 downwards.
AAGAATCATTGGATTTTCTAACATTTGGGACATTCCCATCAAATAAAACATCCCTACCCTCATTGAAGACCTCTTGAATATCAAACTGAGAAGTAACACGAGGGCCGCGAGGGGATAACTGGAGATTTTCAATTACTTCCTCACCAGGCCATTTGCGAATAGAATTATCTATCACCTCCAATTCAGAATCAGACTCACATTTACCATCTTCCAAGTGAATAGGATTATCCGCCCCAGCCATAGATGGGCTGGAAGAAGGAATAACATTGTTAACTTCTTTAAAACCATTTTCAACATGTTCAAACTCTTCTTCAAGCTCTATAGACCCATCTTCAACAATAATATGATTACCACCGGGATTAAAGTTAGGAGCAGATTTTTCTATATGAATAGCAGTTTTTAAAGTATTAGGGGAGACAAAAGGGGCCCCTCGCTTTGGAAGAAAGCTAAAACCGTGGGAAACAATGTTTGTACCAAATAATTTTGACCCAAGGGGAGAGGGGGGTTTATTAACCATAGAAGAAGAACCAACACCATGCATAGAAAAATTAGAAGACGTACCTTGGCTACCAGCTATGCCGTGAGCAATAGTATTATTACCCGAAATAATTTCTTTTTGCTTACCATTGTTAAGACCATAATTTATGCCTTGAGCAGATTTTACATGATCCTTTCCAGAATTAACCGAGATGTTCTTTCCATACTTCTGATCAGCCGATCTCCTTGCTTGGTCCACCCCCTTTGTGTTCACAACATTTTCCTTGGAAGATGTGGTTTCATTCACTTTAGATTTTTCAATATATATCAATTTCTTACCCATATTACCATCTTTTTTATCTCCACCAGCCATGATCTGATCACCACTAGCCAAGTTCTTAGCCAACTTGCCTTGAACAGCCGTATTGCCCTCTACAATTACTCCCTCAATACCGCCATTCACCTCATCTTCATTCTTAGCATTAGATTTTTGGGTGAAGGTAAAAACATTCATTAACATTATGACCTAATTTAAAACAATGTTTACAATAACTTGGGAGGTTATCAAATTCTAATGGCTGCCAAAAGCTTGAAAATTCGTCTCCACAATCAATGAACACCCTAGAAGGAAGTTTTTTCAAAAGATCAATTTGAACAAGGACTTTAGCAACACTAGGTCTTGACAAATTACTAGTAGCTTGATCAATGGCTAAAGGCTCTCCAAAAATCTTTGCAATAGAAAAAAGACACACTTTGTTAAACATATGGATTGGAAGGCTAGGTAAGCCAACCCAAACCGGAAAAAGAGAGGACTCTTTGTCCGGCCTCCAAGAGGGAGACCAACGGAAAACACGCATTGGAAATCTCCCAAGATGCCATTGTTCCTTAGTCCAAAGCCGATTAAAATCACCCTCATGAATAATCTGAATTAGAACATGTTTAGGGTCAATATGACCAAGTTTAAAATCTGCTTTAAGGCCAAATTTCAAAAAATGTTGTCTTGTAGCATCCATGGATGGGCGTCCATGAGAAAATTTTCCAACCAAAGTGAATTTAAATGGCTGGGCTAAAACATTAATAATTTCTTTTGAAAACTTCAAACAAGGCTCACCTTTATGAGTTGAACAAGGAATGGTGTTAATGGCTGTAGTATACGTACCTTGAGGAGCCAAACCTTTAACAACCGAAGCAAAGGACTTCGCAGCAGTAGGAGAAGAAGGCTGCAACGGAGGAGGATTAGGATTTGCATGCGGCTGCTGAAAATTAGGGTTTGTAGCAGCCGAGTTTTCCACACCAAAAACGGGCTGCAGAACATGATTATTGCTGGCCGGATTTGAACCAATAACAATGGGAGGATGAGGACCAGATGAAGAAGAGGCCATTAGGCCGGAAAATAGTGAAGAACAACGGCTGCAAGGATGAACCTTGCAACCCTAATTAGGGTTCCGCCCCAAAAAGCTAGAGAGGAATGTATTTTAGTGTGTGTGTTGAACCAATAACAATGGGAGGATGAGGACCAGATGAAGAAGAGGCCATTAGGCCAGAAAATATTGAAAGTCTTCAGGTATTTATAGGTGTTGGAGAGGTGTTGAAGATGAGATCAAACACCTTGGGAAGGTTCCAGAATCCAAACTTCATTGGATGGCCGGATGGATAAAGTTTTATCCCGAAAGAGGTTGAAATCGACGAGGAAACTGTTATCTGCAGTCTGCAAAACTCCTTTATCTCGCGCGAGACACGCTATTTCGCGCGAGATAAGGCAATCTGTGGATAATTCTGCCCTTCCCTCGTTATTTCGTATGCAGTTTAGTCCAAAAATAACGGTCGTTAGCCAAAACTTAACGAAACATGACGAAATTGTGGATTTCTACTTCTTGACTCTTTTTTTTTTTTTTTTTTTTTTTTTTTTTTTTTTTTGGCGAAAGGAGACGGTACTCCCTAGATTTTATTAGAAACGAAAAGAATACAAACATGGTGGGGGACATGACAACCTCAACCACCGCAGAAAAACAGGGGGAGTTCTTACACAACCTCGTAAGATCCTCTACAATAAAGGGAAGGGAGAAAAAATAAAGGATACACCAATATTAAAAGAAAAATAAAAACAACTAAACCAATTAAGGACCTAAAAAAGAAAGGCAAACAAATCAAAACATTTGGCAGCACACCAAGCAAGAACAGTGGCTGGACCAGGCAGGCCACACACGGCCAAGGAATTAGGGCGGCCGCACAAGACAACCGAGGCTCTTGTGCGACCGCACAAGAAGCGCAATAAAGAACCACCAAGAATAACCGAAACTTGGCAAAGAAAAACCCCAAAGAACCACAAAAGAACATGGAAAGAACACCAAAGAACACAAACCAAAGAAAGAATTAAATCCTAAACACGAAAAGGTTGCTTTAGGTATTTTGAAAATCATTTTGAAAATCGAGGAGATTTTGTTTTTTGAAAAGGTAAATTCATACTGAGGAATCAAATCAAGATCCAATTCTGAATATACCTGTCTGTCTGAAGATTCGCCTTTCTGGGCTCCGAACCTGCGGGGAAATATGTTAGAAAACAAAGGCTTACCTGTCTGGTCCTTTGAGTCCTGTTTGGTTTTGTGACGATTTGCCTGTCTGGGCTCTGAATCGGGCTTTTCTTGTTTGAGGATGATGATGCGCCTGTTTGGGCGTCAAATCGGGCTTTTGTGATGATGGTTCACCTATCTGGGCGTTGAACCGGGCTTTTTGATTTTGACGATCCACCTGTCTGGGCATTGAATCGGGGTTTTGATTTGACAATCCACCTGTCTGGGCGTTGAATTGGGCTTTTGATTTGACGATCCACCTGTTTGGGCGTTGAATCGGGCTTTTCTTTTGACGATCCACCTGTCTGGGTGTTGAATTGTGTGGAATGAGTTGATCTCTGGGTCAATCATTTTCGGGCGACTGGTGCCGTATTGGGCGATTATGCGCGTGTCACGTTCGGCTCGTTCCGTGACTTGCGGTGCCAATTTTTCAACGTTTCCTTGCTAGTGTGTTACTTCCAAGGGTAAATGCGTCAAAATTTTAAATTTTGACGTTGTGTAGACGCTTATTGTCGGGGACAATTTCATACATTTCCAGAAGGTATATCTCGCGCGTGTTAGCTTGTCTCGTGCGATACATCCACTGTCGGGGCAATATAACAGCAGCTGCTGTTTATTTTGAAAAATACTTATTTTCAAATTTTCTTTCCCAGCTCGAGCCAAGGCAATTTTTCTCTGCAATTTCTTGCTCGTTGTTCGTTGATTCCTTCCTTCAATCAACTCTCAATCCCTTCTCCTTCAAATATCGATGGCACAAGAAAGGAAAAATCCGACTTTGGGGAGTCATTTGCTTGGCAAGGATTACCCCCGTGACGACCTCACTTTCGATAGGGATATGCACATCTCTCATGCCGTTCGTGAAGGTTTGGTAAGAGCTTCTCTCTCACTTCTCATTTCGTGCATTGCATTGCATTTGAATCCATTTTTTTAATCCCAATTTCATCAAATTGGCAGCTTTTCTTGTTTTTGTCTAGAACTTGGTTCTATCTTGCATGCTTCGAGTTTGTTGAATTTGTTGCTTGTTTGACGTTGCATTGTGTGCGTATTAGTCCCGTACATATCATGGATTGTAGGAGGGTTCAATTTGGGTAGTCAAATGTATCTTTGGGCATGCTCTTCTTGTGCACATGCCAAGTGTTCGATGAAATGCCTCAATGAGAATTTTCTTCTATTTCTTTGAATTTTTGCCATGGGATGATTTCTAACATTGCCCTTTTGCTTTTCCTCTGTTTTGCTGTCGTACAGGCCGAACAAGAATTGTCGTGGGAGTCCTAAGCTTGCCAAGGCATTATGGGACAAAATCAAGGGCTTAAATGGCGTTCGAGCTAGGATGGCTCAAACGGGGCTTCTGACTTTCGTTGACAACATCCAGGGGATGAGGCGGACTCCCCAAGTCCTTCAGGCAATTCGAGAGAGATGGTGGGACACTACCCACACAGTGCATCTTCGATTTGGGGAAGCTACCAAGACCCCGACAGATTTTCTTGCTATTACGGGGCTGGAGTTCACTGGTGAGGCCCTCCCGCAGACTGCGGGTTACAAGCCTGCGAGCCCAGCTGTATGGAGGCAGCTGATTGGTTTTGCCCCTAACAAGGTTAAAGGGTTTGCTGCTGAGTTATCACCTCTTCGGACTCAGCTTGAGGCTTATGCGGTTAAGCCAAATGCGGATACTGATTGGTTGGTGCGGGGTGCCCTCTGGTATATTCTGTCAGAGACCATCTTTGCGAACCATTCTTCTACGGCCTGTCTCTCTCTCTTGGGTTTGCTGGTTGATTTGGATGCTGTGAGGACTTATGATTGGGGCTCAGCTGGGATGGCCTTCTGTTATCACGCCATGGATGAGGCGTGTAGGCATACCAATGATACTCTGTCAGGGTATTCTTATGCTTGGGAGGTATGCTTTTGATTTTGTCCCTATCTTTTATCTGTACTTCTTGTCCGTGTTTTGTACTGAATCTGTTCTGTTTTCTTGTACAGATATGGGGATACGTTGTCTTCGGATTGTACAAGTTTGAGCTAGAAAGACGGGACCCTCTGTTTTCGGACATCAGGAGGTGGAGCCACCCCAATCGGACTGTGGATGAGGAGGAAGATCAGGACTGGACCTTGACGATTGTAGAGGCATGGGCCATGTTGGACGCCTTTAAGTTTGAGCGGCTGGGCCTTTATCCGTGGACCTTGGTGGAATGGGAGGTTCACCGTGCTTGGGATGCTACTGCGATGTAGAGGATTTTGGTATCTCTGGAGGGGGATACCATGTATTTTGGCGAGCGAGTCTTCCCTCAGCATGGTCGGGGTTCACTGCCATATATGATGCCAGCGGATCCACTGAGGGCGATGTACCCTACCCACTTCATGCCTGATGATGATTATACCGATCTTGTGGAGGTTTGTGCGGTGACGGATCGCGTTGTCCGAGGAGCTTCATATGCGGAGTTCTTGCCTCGCCTGATGGGTCCTCTCTTGGTAGGTGTTCGGCGGTCGTTTGCTCGGGCTTCACATATATGATGGGGAGCATGCCGATGATGGGCCACATCCCGATCCCGGACCATATTCCTGAGGGTTACCGTCTCCCATCTGATGTTTCTTCGGTACATTTCTGTTCATACTATTTCCCGTATTCGTCCATACATGTGTATATGTACGACTTCATCTGAGCATCCCTTTTGTTGTCAAATTACCATGTCCGCGGCTGATTACAACCGTGGGACGAGTAGGATGTCGGGATTGATGTCCTTGGTGTCGGACCTGTCTGAGCGGCTATTTCAGAAGGCAGCTTTGGCAGCTTCGACGGTAGCCTCTGCAGTGACCCCGACTTGTGGAGCCAAGCGGTCGAGGAGGGACGGCAGCCCCAATAGTGGTGAAGGCGGAGGTGCCGGCGGCTCGGGCGATTTGAGAACTTGTAAATATTGGCCGTGTGGGCCCAGACAATTTTTTTTTCTTTTTGGTCACGTGTCTAATTAATTATTTATTTTTTTTAACTTTCTCGACTTCCGTGATTCGAAATGAAATGACCATTCGGGTCACAGTTTTGAGCTTGGTTTTGGTGTTGCACTGCATGTTAGGAACTGTATGTGCAGGTTTTCGAGACTTGCTTCGTCAAGTCGGGGCTAGATTATTTGTTGGTGCAGGACTGCTGCTGAGTTTGCCGAAGAGATGTGTCGCGCGGGACAAGGCATCTCGCGCGAGACACGCTACTCAGGCGAAATCTTTGGCCTAACAGGGTAAATGTTACGTTTGTGTATGCTAGCTGTTGCAAATATCAGCGAAGGGTTCTTTGGGATTATCTTATTGATCGTAGTTCTATTAATGAGCCGTGGCTTGTTCTTGGTGATTTTAATTCTATTTTGGATCAATGTGATAAGATTGGTGGCCGTCCCGTTACAGAAGCTAAAGTGGCTGAATTTTCAGATATGGTGCAGATTTCTAATCTCATTGATGGTGGATTTAGTGGGAATGGTTTTACTTGGCTGAACAAAAGAGATGGAAATGCAACTATTTTGCAGCGGCTTGATAGAGCTTTCTACAATTCTGAATGGTTAAATGGGTTTCATAGCACTTCTATTATTCATCTTAATAGAACTTGTTCAGATCACTCTCCTCTTCTTTTAAATATCACTCTCTCGGCCATAGCTAAGAAAGGCGCTTTCAGATTTCTCAACATTTGGTTGAAGCATAAATCTTTTATTCCCCTTGTTGAATCTTCTTGGGCTGAATACATGGATGGGAGACCCATAGTCAAGTTTGCTAAAAAGTTGAATAGGTTGAAACATCACATTCAAATATGGAATAAAGAGGTATTTGGGCGAATTGATCAACAAGTTAGACAAGCGGAGGATGATGTTACAGCAAAAGAATTAGCCTTTGATCATGATCCTTCGGAGGAGAATAGGGCTGCTTTACACTTGGCCCAAGCTCATTTACTTCATCGGTTAAAGATTGAGGAAGATTTCTGGATGCAAAAAGCTAATATTTATTTTCCGTTCCGGTGGTTTAGGTTTATGTCCCCCACCATGATTTGTAATTTTTACTTTTTTAATAAAATTTGGGAGCTACGTCTCCTTTCGTTTAAAAAAAAAAAACACAAAGTCCCATTTGCTGGTCATTTCTGCATTCGTGCCCCACAAATCTTTAGGGATTAGTGTGACGGGTTCTGTTTCATCTAGTGAAGCATCGCAATCGCTGAAGATTTCAAAGCCCGGTTGGCGCTTTCCTTTATCGTCAGTACATGGTTCTGAAAAGATAAAGTATGGGATGCTTTCCCCTTCACGGACGAAGTAGCCATTGAGTGTCTTTCGATATGGCTTGAGGTTGCAGTTTTTGACCTTTGGGTCATTGTGGCCCTTGGACGCGGTTCCTTCCCACTTGACTTGAGTGAAGTCCCACTCTTCTTCGTCATCTCCATCGAGGATGGAAATGATGTATCCTAGGCCATGCTTCGTGTGTGGTGGGGGAACCGGTGGTGGTTCCGTTATCCATTTCAAGTGTTTTCCAAGTCCCAAGCCAGGAAAGTATCCTTTTGTTTGCATCATTCTCCAAACAGGAAAGTTTCCAGAAAACCGAAGTGCTTTGGAGTAATCATTTTCGTTGCAAGTTTCTATGACATTCACGGTGCTTTCTTTCTCGATCTCAAAGCCACTGAACAAGTAATCAGAAGTGCTGTGTTGTACCTCGAGGATAGGGCTAGCAGTAACCATTTCTCCGTGTATGGTGACTATTGTATCGTTGTGTCTGAACTTGATACACTGGTGTAGGGAGGAAGGTACACCCCCTATGTCGTGTAGCCAAGGGCGGCCAAGCAGCAAGTTGAAGGATGCCGGGATGTCGATGACTTGAAATTCGATGCTCATTGTGACTTGCCCCATTTCTATAGGTATCACGACTGATCCCAAAGCAGTTCTAGCAGTGCAATCGTACCCTCGTACAGTGTGTTCTGATGGCTTAAGGTCTTTGTGGGTGAGGCCTAATGATGATAAAGCTTTCTTTGGAAGGACATTGATTGCAGAACCATTGTCGACCAAAATGAGTGGCATTCGGTAACCATTCACCTTAGCAGTTATGTATAGGGCCTCATGATGATTGTTCCCATAGGATGGGAGGTCCAAGTCAATGAAAGTGATGACGTTGCCAAATTGTACTTGGCTGATCATTTGAGTAAGCTCTTCGGGTGTTGCTTCTGAGGAAATGGTCATTTGAGCCAAGGCCTTTTTCAACATTTCACGATGCTTGTGAGATGCTCCTATAAGATCCCAAACTGAGATGTTTGCTTGTGTCTTCTTTAGCTGGGCTAAGAGAGGATCGTCTGGTTCGCTTGATGATGGGGCTTTTGCTTGTTTAGGGGGATTTTCGTCCCTTGGGTCTTTGTTGATGATCACACGACCGGATCGTGTGAGGAGATTGACTGTTTTAGACCCTTTTTCCTTTTGTTCTAAGATTTCATCCCAAGACATCATATAATAGAAAAAAGATTTATTAAATTCAAAAGAGCTCTCGTCCACAGTTGTGGCTAGACGAGTAGGGTCCTTGAAGCTACTTTCTACTTCTATCAAATTGACTTTGTTGTTTGGTCCATTAGTAACAACATTAGGTAGCCCTATCTCTTTATCATCGAACAAATCTTGGATGATGTCTTTCAAGTGGAAACATGAGTTGGTGTCGTGGCCGGTGAAGTTGTGGTACTTGCAGAAGAGATGATGAGCATGATTAGCAGGAAGATCTTTCTTTGGAGGTCCACCTTCTCTTGGTTTGATTTTTCCATTCTTGACGAGCACCTCGAGGAGTTCTTCTTGAGTTATCCCCTCAAGCTTGTCGTAATGCCTATCCCTTTTCTTCTTTTGTGGTGGAGGTACCGCAAAGTACTTACCATTTCCGGGATGATTGAAGACAATAGCATTGACAGAAGTGACCTTAGAGTTGGAAGAGGAAGAGGAAGAGGAACTTTTGTTGTAACGGAACCCGCTTTCTTTCTTGGCTTCCCTTTTCTGCTTGATGAGGTCATCTAACCGGATGCCGGATTTGTGGAGTTCGGCGAAGCTAGGAAAGTAGTTGCCTGCAAGTTTGTCTTGATATTCTTCCCTAAGACATTGTATGAGGATGTGGATTTGTTCGTCTAGACTTGGCCTATCAACGATTTCTGTCAGTTTGGTCCTCCATCTTTTGACGAAGTCTGTGAAGGATTCGTTCGGAAGCTGCTTGGTTTGTTCGAGATCCCTTCTAGTGGTGCGGTAAGTGGAGTTATTATCATACTGCTTTGGGAAGTACGACTAGCGAGTGGCCAATCGAGTCTTGTAGAGAGTGGAAGAGTCATGTACCAATCTCTAGCGGCACCATCGAAAGTCTGTGGAAAGCATTGAGCTAACAGGTTGTCATCAACACCCATAGGTAGCATGGCCCAAGAATAGGTCTCCAAATGTGTTTTGGGATAGGTAGTGCCATTGAATTTTGCAATGTCGGGTGTTTTGTACTTTCTAGGAAGCTTGGACATGGACTGACGAAGGGTGTCATAATCAATAGAGAGCGAGGCTCCCTTAGGATGCAAGCTTCTTTTCTAACATTGCCATGGTGAGGGGTTCGTTCTTACTTTCCCCTTTGCTTTCTTTCTTGGATGTGTAGCTCTCGTTGTCAGAGGAGGAAGATGACGAGCTAGACTCGTATTTCTTTTTATTGCTTTTGCTTTGTCAACGACCCTTAGCCTTTTTGGTGTATGATTCCTCTTCTTCGGAAGAAGAATCATTTTTCTTCTTCTTTTCTTTGTTGGCTAGTGCTGCCCTAAGCTCTTGGATTTCTTCCACGAGAGTGTGGATTTGGGTAGCTTGCACCTCTAGGCTGATCCAAAAGTTTGTTGTTGTTTTCGGACAAAGTTTCGTCACCCGGAATTTCGTCGATGCCAGACATTGTGTTGGAATTCTTGAGGTTGAGTAGCTTCGGAAAACTGACAGAAGAGACGCAGAGAGGGTGTCAGGATCAAGTCTAGCCCCCAACAAGTCAGAAACAGGCTTAAACGGTTCAGGCTCAAACACAGCAAACAGGGGCATTATCTCGCGCGAGACATGTAGTCACGCACGAGAAAATCACACGAAAAGTCGATTTTTATTAGACCTAACTTTTGGTCGGAACGGAGAATCCGTTTTGAGGGGTTTCTAAGGCCTTTATCAGAACCTAACGACTAAGCAATCAGTCCGATTTTTGTTAAACAAATCCATGTAAGATTGTTTTGAAGGATTTTTTTTTAAAGGGACTTCCGAAAGGGTCATTCCGAAGGGACTTTTCCGAAGGGACTTTTCCGAGTCCTTCTTTATTATCAATTTTATATGGCTTTATTTTGGTCAAAAACAAGAAAAGATCACCTAGGTGGTTACCGTCATCCGTCCTTAGTGTGGGTCCCGAGTTTATAGAAGGTATGTAGTGCAATGACAGATATAATATGAGTGCGCGTGTGTGATAGTTAATCTAGGTGATAGATAAAATAGAGATTTTTTTTGAAAAATAAAAGAAAAACAAATAGTGGCCGCACCAAATGGTTGCCTACGTTTCTCCCAATTTTGGAAGACTCAGGCCATCGTAGTTCCAACTAATGAGAGAGAGAGAGAGAGATGAATAAATTAATTACAACTCCCGAATCCCCAATGGACCGGACTTTAATAAAATAAAACCCAATCACACGCAGTTTATAAATAACAATCAATTATTTAAACTAAAATACGGATTCGAGTTCTACATCTTAAGGGAGGCCTTAAGATGAGGGAACTCTACAGATAACGAATTCTGGAATCCCCCTTGCGTGTTCGACTCTTGTCTTAGACCTTGAGACGAACAGGGAAAACCAGAATACACCTGATTGCCGAAGCAATATCTCACGCGGGATAGGGAGTCTCGTGCGAGATATGCCTGGTCTGGATAAAAAAAATCGAATTTATTATTTTCTTTGATAACCTCTCTTTTAATTTTGACGCAAGTTTAAGCCTCTTTATATTTACAATCCCCAGCGGAGTCGCCACTGTAGCGATGCGCGAATTTTTTTAACATCTTTTTGAGTCGCCACCTATATTATTCGTTTGGAAACATAGAAAAACCATTTGAAAATTGATTTTGGGTTCGGGGCTTAGGTTATGGAATGGGAAGGTCAAGGAGCACCCATTCCACCCAATCCGGAGATCGATCTTGCTAAAAAAGAGAGAGGTTTTCAAAGAAGGAAAATATTTTAAACAATAATTAAAATAAAGATCCATTTAACGAGGTTAAACGAAATATAGGATCGATTGCTTCGAGACCATCCCCATGATTTGGGGAGGCTCTAGGCTGATCCTAGATTCAATGTATTTATATCACTCTAATAATCAATTAGAAAGGGAAAGGGAGATTACCTTGCGTGAAGTAATTCGAACAGAGTTTCGACTCAAGTTTAGAGTCGAACCTTAATGCGGACAGAGCTTCGCCTCAATCCTTGATTTGTGCTTCTATGTTTGTTTATCAACAAGGTTGACAAACAAACTTTAGGTGATTTTAGGGGTGATTTACAGGAATCTTTCAGGGAGAGAAACCAGTAAATGTAGGGGTTTTAACTTGAAAAGTCTGGGATCCTAAATGCTAAAAGTCTTCAGGTATTTATAGGTGTTGGAGAGGTGTTGAAGATGAGATCAAACACCTTGGGAAGGTTCCAGAATCAAAACTTCATTGGATGGCCGGATGGATAAAGTTTTATCCCGAAAGAGGTTGAAATTGACGAGGAAACTGTTATCTACAGTCTGCAGAACTCCTTTATCTCGCGCGAGACACGCTATTCCGCGCGAGATAAGGCAATCTGTGGACAATTCTGCCCTTCTCTCGTTATTTCGTATGCAGTGTAGTCCCAAACTAACGGTCGTTAGCCAAAACTTAACAAAACATGACGAAATTGTGGATTTCTACTTCTTGACTCAAGGCGAGACTTAGAGCGGTATAAATGTGCTCCGATGGGTTCAGAATGGGGTGTCTACACCTACGTTTCCCCCGAACTGAGGGTCTCAGGTCTCTGTAGTTCGACACTTTTAGGAGTGACGGGGAGACAGAAAAGTCGATCTTCTTTAGGCGAAGTATCGACAAAGTTTGCTTCCATTGACAGGATTCATGAAGGGATTTCCGTCTAGGTCTTTTAGCTTCATGGCACCTCCGGAGAAGATCTTTTGGACCACGAACAGGACGATCCATGTTGGTTCCCATTTTCCAAGAGGGTTGGTTCGGGTGGGAGGCTTTTCTTTGAGTACCAGATCGCCATCCCTAATGTCTCGGGATTTGACTTTCTTGTCGAAAGCCCTAGCCATTCTGCTTATATAGGCTCGAATGTGCTCTGTTGCCTTTAGTCGATGTTCGTCTAAAGGCAATGTTGCCTCCATGCCATAGGTCAGGGCGAATGGAGTTTCTCCCTTGGCAGTCCTGACTGATGTTCGGTAGCCCCAAAGTGCCAGGTGCAGCTTCTAGAGCCAATCTCGTTCTCATATGGTCATTTTTCTGATGATCCTTTCGAGGGTTTTGTTTGCTGCTTCTACTGCCCCGTTAGTTTGCGGCCTGTAAGGAGAGGACTTATGGCGTGCGATCTTGAATTTGGCTAATAGTCTGTCGTATTCCCCTTCAAAGTGAGATCCATTGTCAGATATGACCTCATTTGGGATGCCATATCGGCATATGATGTTTTCCTTGAGGAACTCTGCGACCTTCTTGGAAGTCAGCACTTTGTAGAACTTGGCTTCGACCCATTTTGTGAAGTAGTCGATGGCTACCAAGACAAACTCGTGACCGTTGCTGCCGGGCAGAGCGATCTTCCTGATGACTTCGATTCCCCAAGTGGCAAAGGGCCAGGGAGTGGTCATGTAATAGAGGTCATGAGGGGGAAGATGGTTAAGGTTGGAGAAGCGCTGGCACTTGTCGCAGCTACGGACAAAGTGGATGCGATCTGCCTCCATGGAGATCCAGTAGTAGCCCATTCAAAGAATGATCTGCATTAGGGCTCAGGCATTCATGTGGGGACCGCAAGCTCCATTGTGAACTTCTTTTATGAGAGCTCATTTGCTTTTTCCTTGCTGATGCAGAGGAGGAGCGGTCCTTGGTAGCATTTCTTGTATAAGCATGTCCCCAAGGATGACAAAGTGAGAGACAAGGCGTTTTAGGGCCACGATGCTCTTGGCTTTAATTCCTTCTTTGCATTAGTCTCCCCGTTCTTGAGGTATTGGTAGATTTGGTTGTACCATGGCTCATTGATTGGCTCAGGCTCTGGCTCGATTTCACAGTAGTAGGCAGGAATTTCCTTTCTTCCTACTTTGATTGGCTTTACCATCTTCCCTTTGGGGATTTCCTAGAGTGAAGACAAGGTGGCTCTCGTCTGCAAACCGATTCCGGTCTCTTGGCAAGTAGTGGAAAGTGACCTCTTTGAATTGCGTGATGAGGTCTTCCATGCAGGCATGGTATTTTTGCAAGCCTGGGTCTATCATTTTCCATTTGTTGGAAACTTGATTGATGATCAGGACTGAGTCCCCGTAGACCTCTAACTCTTGGACATTCCTTTCGAGGGCGGCCTCTAGTCCGGCGGCGCATGCTTCGTATTCGGCGGCATTGTTGGTTACCTCGAAGTTTAGCTTTATGGCGATTGGGGTGTGCTCGTCTTTTGGATCGACTAAGAGCATTCCAATTCCATTTCCTCTTTTGTTGGCTACTCCGTCGAAGAAAAGCTGACATCGATTCTCGCCTTCAAGTGTGAAGATTCCTTCGTCTGGAAATTGTGGTTCGGGACCTTTGGCCTCTTCGGTTGGGAAGTCGGCCAATTGTTCGGCCATTACCCGTCCCTTGATTGACTTCTGGTTTACGTACTGCGCCGGTGAAGAGGCTTCCGATTTGCGTCTCTTTAGGCTTTTCAGCAGTCCCCAAATTCACTTTGGTTAAAACCTTCTCGGCAGCTTGGGCCCGATTTTCCTCTCGTTTGACAACATGCTTAAAGATTTGTTTAATATATTGTTTGTTTAATATATTTGCATATTTATTAAGTGAATCGTTATTAACTGTTTGTGATTTAGTTAATTTATTAGTTGTTAAAGATGCAATGAGGGGATACTCAGAAAGATCGAAACTTTTGTTTAAAGTGTAAGGGAATAATTGTTGGTTATGAACTCATAATCTTCAGGCGTAAGGCCATCGGATGACTCGAGAGACTCGAATTCAAAGACAACATGACTCAAATCTAGACTCTAGGAGACGAGGGGTTGGACCAGGCTTCATCTCTCTATGCGGGCTGTAGGTCCGGAGAAGGTGGCGATGGCTCTGGGAGCCATTCTTTGACTGATACCATTCTCGGGGGAAGGCTTGCCTTTGAGTCGACTTCAAACCAGATTGAGGTGGTATGAGGCTGCTCAATTGAAGGTGCTCCTCCATTGGTGGTGCTACCAGATCCCAGGGGCTTTTGGTGATAGATGTCGTGGAGTGCTTCCTCCAGGAGGGCGAAGCACTCGCTTCTTCGGAGTTCATTCTTGCTGATGTTGATTATCTTCATAGAATCTGCTCCCTTAGCTGACGTCTTTGCTTGGATGAAATTCACGATATCTGAATCGCGGAGGCATGCTATTTCTCCTTCCTTGACCAGGCTCCAAAGGATGTTGCGCCATTGTTCTTCCAAGTCAAGCACCAGGATGTTGAATTGGACTATGCTGTTGTAGCCGTCTTCGTGGGATCCGAGTGCGTCGACGTGGGGGCTGACATATTCCAAGGTGTTAGTGGTGGGCCAGCTTTCTTTGGAAGGATTTCCGACGAAGTATGGGTCCACTCCTTGGTCAAGCTCTATCTGGGCATCCATCTCTTGATCCTCTTTTAAGCATTCTTCACTGTCGCATAGATCATATTCATCCTCTTGGCCCATGAGTACTTCGATTTCTAGCTCGTCACGGCTTAATGCATGGATGTAGGGATCTCTTTCGAATTGGATCATGACTAGGGACTCATCTGTCGAGGAATATTCGGTCATGTCGGGACCTTTTTCTGGGTCATAGCTTGCTGGCCAAGCGCTGCTCTCCATTATGCTGCTCTCACGTATCACTGCAAGGTTCCCGTTGACGTTGGATGTTTAGAGTTATTGCTCCCAAAACACCACGGGGCATGGAGTCGTAGGCTCAGATTACTCGGGGTGAAGGTCTCATCTAGGAACGGTCGATTCAGAGCCATTTTATTGTACGCTCGGCAAGGACGTTGACCGACAAACCATTGTCGACCAAGATGTTCGGGAGGTAGA
Source organism: Adenophora triphylla var. japonica (assembly GCA_022495995.1). NCBI lineage: Eukaryota > Viridiplantae > Streptophyta > Magnoliopsida > Asterales > Campanulaceae > Adenophora > Adenophora triphylla. Next base: position 126,077 of record JAFEMH010001606.1, on the reverse strand, counting down.
ACCTTTCCATCTTCACGAGGATGAGGAGGGCCTCATTGTGTCTGTTTTCACACGCCGATAAATCTGCATTTGTGAAGGTTAGACTGCCTCCGGAACTGCCGTTTGTTTCAGTTTGCCTTGCCTCCGGGGAGTACTCAATCCAATCATTGGTGTGTCTGGATCGCGACAGAGATTGTAGGGAGACGGTCATTCTTGGATCCTCCCTTCTGGATTCCATATTACGGGGAACGTTTGGTTCTGGTTTCGCATTCCCAGTCATTGCGGGATATCATATTGACAATCTCAGAGATGGCAGAGGGCCTACTTATATTTGAGTCTTCATTGAATGCTATCGTGTTGACTCTGTCGTTCCGGGGGAACGAATTTTCGACTGTGTTGGGGCCACGGGGGCATTCCAACTTTCCCTCTTCAATTAGCCCCTAGACCACTTGTTTCAGGACAAAGCAATTGTCGGTGGTATGGCCGGGGTAGTTGTGGAAGGCACAGCATTTGCTCATGTCCATGTTAGGATTGAGAGTCTTTGGCTGGAAATTCTTGAGAGGTTTGAGGATGTTCCGTTTTACCAATGCTTCGAACACTTGGCTCAGGGGCATCTCGAGGTTGTCAAAATGCTGGAACTGCTGTGGCCGAGGAGGATTATTATTGTTCCTCAGAGGTGCTTGATCACGGCTTACTTGAGCTCCGCTGATGTTGGTGCGCTCCTCAGCAGCCTTCCTTTCCTTTGCATGGGACAGGTGCCAAATTTGACGGGTTTGCCCGGTAGCGGTAGGATGAAGCAAGAGCGGCTGATGTCTTTTGTAGGCTCAGCGTCTTTTCGAACTTGGTCTCGGCATTGACCATGGCACTAGACGTGACCACGGTTAATTAACCGCGGTTAACCGGTTAATAACCGGCGGTTAACGAAGGTTAAAATCATTAACCGGACTTAACCGTTAACCGTTAAGTCACGGTTACGGTTAACCGGTTAACTGTTAATCCGGTTAACCCGGTTAACCCGGTTAATAAACGGTTAATTATTTTTTATTTTTTTTTTCAAGAATGTCGATTTTTATCTAAAGTTAAAAAAATAACTTTTTAATAGTTTTTTGAATAAAAAGTTAAGTTTTTAACACTTTTTGAAAAAGCTTAAATATTTAACAGGTTTCTGTTAAATATGTAACTGTATATGAACTGTTTTTTTTTTTTTTTTGGATAAATAAAACTATTTTAAATAGTTGTTAAGACTAATATTTTTTGCAAAAAGTTATAGAAAAATAGGTATGAATTTTTAAAGAAATGAAAACTTAACGGATTTAAAAGAAACGGAAGTATATAAAGAGAAAACTTAACTTTTTTGAATAACCGACGGTTAATTAACGGTTAAGTTAACCGGTTAATTAACCGGCGGTTAACCGGCGGTTAACCGGAGTAAAAATTTCTTAACCTTTTTTAACCTCGGTTACACGGTTATCGGTTAGGCGGTTAAGGCGGTTAGACGGTTAACGGTTTAGGCGGTTAAAATCCGGTTATTAACCTTACGGTTAGCCGGTTAACGCTTAACCTTGGACACGTCTACATGGCACGAAGGTCAGGATAGAAGTGATGGCTAATCAGGGTTCTCAGAGATGGTTTGAGGCAGGAATGGAAGATGTCCATTTGCTCTTCTTTGGAAAGCGGATCCATTATCTCGCTCAGTTTCCAGTTTAACCTTTTGTAAAACTCTCCCTCAGGCTCGTCATCCTTTTGTTCGGTGGCTTGCAGATCATGGCGGTTGGTTTCCCATTCGAGGTTGGCACGGTACTTCTCCAGGAAGATCTTACTAATTTGATCCCAGGTGGAGCGATTTTCCGCCTTTACATTGAGGAAGCACCTTAATGACGTGGATTTGAGGGAATGCTTGAAGTGATCTGCCATTTGTTGTGGGGTGGCCCCTTTGGCTCTCATACCTAAGACATAGGTATCGATGTGAGTTTTTGCGCATTCTGTCCCATCGACTTCTCCATTTTTGGCATTCTGAACTTCGGGGGAAGAGGAACCACCTTGCTTGGATCTGTGGGCATAAGCGAGTCCTTCCGAGAGTTGGGCAATTTTTCTTGCATGTCCTTCATTTGTTCGACCAACCAAGCCGTGTGAGGGTCAGTAGGCAGAGGCAGGCTACCGTTTTCTGGGATGGAAACCAAAGACGGAGATGGATTGGTGGACGGGATTGCCACTCGGGAATCTTGGGGAGGTAGTTGAGTGTATACTAATCCGTACCCTTGATTGTTGAAATTGGAGCCAAGGGCGTGATTGCCCGGACCACCATGGGTTGTGTTTGGGAGCTGGGGAAATGTTTCATTAGCCCCAAGTGGCAGTCTAGCGGGTGGTAGGTTTGAAATGTCAAGATATCCGCTTGGGATGTCTGTTCCTGGCAGACATTGGGATTTCAGACTATGGTTGCGAGGCTCATATCTCTATATGAGCCTACTGATAGCTTTGGGAAATCGGGGGAGCAGGCATTTCTTCATCTTCTATGAGGACGAAGGTCCCATCAGGTTGGGGAACAGCGACAGTTCCGCGGCGTCGCATGGTATCTACGATCCAGGCTTGCTATTCTTCTTGACGCTTTTTAAGGGTTTCAAAGGCTTGCAGCACCTCCTCCATTGTCTGGAGATTTCTCAGGGGCGGAATGCCATTTCCTCACGCTATTATCTGTCGACTGCCTGCCATGGGAGTAACAATTTGTTTGGACCGGCCGACCGGAAGAATTTGTCGGAACTCGTGACTTCAATACTGAAAAGATGACACCCGAGTACATTCAACCACTCTCGGTTCACTGGAGGGAGTGAAGGGTAAGGTTTAGACTTGGGAATGCCTTTTTTTTGGATAAAGGGAGGAAAGTTCATGCGACATGCGGTTTCCTTTTATTTTTTATTTTTTTTTGTTGTTTTAATTTACTTAAAACGTGTTTTCTCAGAATCCTAGATGGGTTGAAAAATATTGTTCTTCTTTTTCGCAACTATTCTGGATCCTGGGTCAGTGGAAACCATCACTGCGGCTATAAATAAGCCTCTCGTTTTGCACCTGTATTTCGACCTCCCTGGGTGGACGGCCGGGCGAGGTCCTATAGGGCAAGCGGTTTCCATCGGCCAAAAGAAAAATGAACCTAAGGACCGAGGCTGTCATGTTCGTTTTAATTCGTCTGCCATGTGAATAGTGAACAAAGCCAGTATCTAAAGTCAAGATAGGGTCAAGAGTTTGGCATGACCTCTCTTTACCTTGCTTGCACAAGGGATCTATGACGTTAGGTTTTTGCTAGGTCATATTATCATGGATGACGCATAAGGCTTGATGACATGGTGTCATGTGGGCATGGACGTATATCAGGTACGGATCATTGTTTGGGTGTAGCTTTGGAAATCAAGATCAGGTCAAGATTTTAGCATGACCTTTCATCACCTTGCTTGCGTAAGAGATCTTGATTTCTGGGCTTTGACTCAGATAATGGCCGACATGGGATATGTATCCAGGCTTTATGACATGGACTGAGTCAAAAACCAACCGAGTCTGGACAGAGTGTGACTCAATAGTGCATGGTTGACACTGGCTAGGATGGGAAGTTTGGAATGATCCCGTGCGCACTCGAAAGGCATAGGAACACCAATCAAACTGCATCTGAGACCATCCCGGGTTTGGGGTTGTAGTGTGCAGTGTACATGATAAGAGTGCGCGTAGTGTGCGGTCACTAAATTTTTTTTTTTTTCTGAGTAAAACAGAAATTTTTGCAAAATTAATTATAAATGTATGTACACAGATGTATTTATGATGCATTTTTTTGTTTTTTTGTTTGAATAAGCAAAAAAAAAATAGTTTAAAGTTTTTTAAAAAAAATATTCCCCAGCGGAGTCGCCAACTGAAATTACCCGATCTGTGGCCAGACTGGCATCTCGCGTTTTCGAAGGTGTTGCTGTTTTTTGTAGAGTCGCCACGCCGTTTTGATTATGCCCAAAACATTGAGAAAAGGCATTGTTTTTTTTTTGTGTGTGATGAGATTTTTGAGTTTGGAGGTCAGGTTACGCCTCGGGAAGAGATAGTTGAGCTCACCCGAGTTGTCTCGTATACACGAGTCTTTCGATACCCTTCTTTCTTTAAATGTTGTGTGTGTGTGTCTTTTGAAAATGATGTCTACATTGTAGATGATGTATTTAAAAGAAATATTTAAACACTAAAATCAATTAAATGAAATTTGGAAGGAGGCCTTACCAATGTTGGTTTGTGTCTATCTTCCGCGGGGGAATGTGTTTGACTTGAGACGTCGAGGGTCGATTAGGAAGGACCGAGAATGACCAGGATTGCCTCGAGATGGACCGGGTGTGTGCCGGCAGAGCTTTGGGATGTTTCGGGATGTACCGGTGTGTGGTGGCAGAGCATCGGGATGCTTCGGATGGACCGGTGTTTGTGTCGGCAGAGCTTTGGGATGCTTCGGGATGGACCCGTGTGTGCTGGCAGAGCTTCGGGATGTTTTGGGATGGACCGGTGTGTGCCAGCAGAGCTTCGGGATGCTTTTGGATGGACCGGTATGTGCCGGCAGAGCTTCGGGATGCCTCGGGATGGTCCGACATGGCTTCGGGATGCTTCGGAATGCCTCGAGATATGCCTCGGGATGGCTCGGGATGGACCGGCAGGGCTTCCGGATGCTTCGGGATGGCTCGAGATGGATCGGCAGGGCTTCCGGATGCTTTGAAATGCCTCGGGATATGTCTCGGGATGGCTCAGGATGGAACGGCAGGGCTTCGGGATGCTTTGGGATGGCTCGGGATGGACCGAAAGAGGTCGGGAAGGCTTAGAAGGGTGCCTGAAGGCTGGGGGAAGAGGAGAGAAGGGAGGTGTAGAGAAAATGAGGGGGAGCCCTCTATTTATAAAAAATTGCAAAGTGGTTCGCACGGACCATTGTGCAATTACAATTTTTTTGTTTTCCTGGATTTTAGGGAATATTGTGGAATTTAAGGGGATTTTTTCATCATTTTTGTGTGTTGAAGGAAGTGTCCGTATGGACCATTCTTGCTTTACAAAGTGGTCCGTACGGACCACTATGTCAACTGGCTATTTTTTGTTATTCCTTCAAAGTCCTTGAGTTCCCTTTTATCCCTGTAAGGTCCTCCCTTGGTTTGGCTGGTGGTTTTGGACCTTTTGGACGTTACGGGTCTTCGGGATCGCGTATGCGTGAGTCCTCGGTGTTTCCTGTATGCTCGGAAGAAGAGCGGTCCGGATTGGGGTACTTGCAGTAATATGCACTATGCAAGGGTCAAATCCACAGATACTTGTATGGAACAAGTATATTTTATTAGTGCAATAGTAACCAAGGAGTTTTGATTTGATTGGTTAATTACCTAATAAATCAAAAATTAGAGCAAGTAAAGATAACAAGAAAACAAGGGATTCAGGAATTGGGGATCATAACAATTGTCACTTTATGCTATTCCAAATTATGCAAAAGAAATCATTCTCATTTAAGGGTTCATTTACAAAATATTAGGGTTGCAATGCTAATATATATTCCGCTAAGTCAATATGAACATTCAAACCCTAATTATTTCTCTCTTTGTTAATATCTTCCGTGAAGTCAATACAAATATTTAAGAATTCCATTTAAAGCATAAGAACATTAGAACCTAGATTCATGGATTTCTGTGAAGTCATCAATTGAATCTAATCTTCTCAACAATGATCAATATATAAAGCATCCACGTGAGTACAACAATTTATACCCAAATAAATTCGAAGACCAAAAGTATCTTAACATACAATTGAAACCTAATAATGATAATGAAGAATGTTGAGAAGAACAAGAATGAGAAAAAGATAGAAAGAATTAAAACATTAGCATAAAGATCCAATTGTTAAACACCTAATCCACAAATCAAGAATTTAGCAGCGAAGGGTCATAAAAGCTAAAAAGAAATAAATAAAATCTTGATCTTGAGTCTTGAATCCTTATTTACAACTTAAAAAAGAGAATAATAAAGCTTTAGATCTCCCAAAATGGCTGAAGTGTCCTATTTATACATGGGAGAAAAGGGGTCAAGTAGGAAAACAACCGAGGAAACCTAATCCAAAAAGGAGAGAAAATTGGTGCCGACGGAGGGGGGGGGGGGCATCCGCTCCCTTAAAGGGGAGGCCGCACCCCTGTAGGCAATAACTTATTGTGTTTCTGGAATCGGGGGCATCCGCTTCCTCCCTTGAGGTCCGTGCGCTCCTCGGTAAACCTCCAAAGGTTATAACTTCTTCTTCATATGGACTCCGATTGGACGTTCCACGTATCGTTGGAAAGCTCTCAACGAGTAATATCCAATGAAAATGAATATTCAGGGGAATATACACTTTTTCCCTTCCATTATTTCCTCCTTTGCCACTCCATTCTCGATCGTTCCTTTTGTACTCATTAATATCAATATCCATGACTTTATCCTTCTTTCCCTATGCTTATAAACACTCCAAAAAATCCATCAAAAAACTCAAGATTGAGCATCAAATAGGTGTAAAGGTATATCATTTGGATGGGTGAAAACACATCCATTAGGAAGGTTTAATGGAAGCAGGTTTTGAAGGGCAAAATGAGAAGGGTGATGGGTGTGTAGAGTGTAAGAATGTTGGAAGGCTTAGTAATATATATACACTCAATAATTTTATGGGTGCAAATAACAACTCTCAAGAGTAATTTTATTTGGCCAATGTCATTTTAAGTCATCGACTTTATCTTCGATTTTAACAATATCTTTTTAGTAGTTTTCAATCGAAATCATCTACAAAGATTAATGTAACCTAAGACTATGAGCAATGGGGGGATGAAATGGAGGTTGAAATCCTTTTCATCTAGTTAAAACCTTGCAATGGGTGAGTTGAAATGGGGTGATTGAAATGGTTAAATGAAATATTTCATCTAGTTGAAACCTTCCAATTTTCCTTTTTTTTCCTGGTTGTGCCAAGTGTTACCTTGGTATTGGTCCATTGGATTTTCGAATTTTTTTTTTATCCCAATTCTTTTAGCTGAATTATCACCTAGTAAATTATTTTTTTTATTTTTTTTTTCGCCAAAAATCATCATTTTTCCCTATAAATTGATGCAAGTTTCATTTGATTTGGACACCAAAAAAAATACACTCATTTCTCAATTATCCTTCTTCATTTTAGCCTTTATTTTAAAAAAAATCATCATTTTTTTCCTATAAATTGATGCAATATTTTTTTAATTAAGTGTGAAATATTTTTTTAATTATAAATAATAATTATTATTATTATTATTTTACTTATCATAAAAATAGAGAATATAAATAAAATAAAAGTGGTGGGGTATAGAATGATGAGTTGGAAGGAGTTGAAATTTCATTTAATTCAATCATTGTAGGGGTTAAATGAAATGGATAGTTGAAATATGAGGTAGATGAGATAAAGTGTTAAAGTGGTTAAATGAAATGGGGAAGTGAGTTGAAACCATTGTGGATAGTCTAACAAAATTTAATGAAAGTTAAAAAAAAATTAACAAACTCAATATAAATAAACAAAACTATATTTATCACCACCCCCCAATCTTTTTTTTTTTTTTTTTTTTTTTTGGCGAAAGGAGGACGGTACCTCCCTAGATTTTATTAATTAAGAAAAGGAGTACAAACACAGTGGGGGACATGACAACCTCAACCACCGAGAATAAAAAGTAAGGGGGGAGTCCTTACACAACTTGTAAGGTCCTCGACAATAGAGGGAGGGGGTTCTACCTAACAAAGCAATCAATCTAAATAAAAACCTGGCCATAAGACTATGTAGACCGAAGATGAGGAATTCGTTCCTTGTCCAAAGCAAAGATCCCTTTACATTGACGGGGAATATCATTAAACGAAGTGAAATTAAGGTTTCTCTCTTCAGTAGCTGCAAGGTTGGCTAAACCATCCGCCACCCCATTTCCTTCACGGAGAATATGAGAAATCCGGACATCCATTTGCTCCATGAGACGGAAACCCCCCCCCCCAATCTTGACATTGCTGTTTCCACTGCCAAGTCTTCTCCCTTGGCCCCTACTGTTTTTGTTGCTACCATCGCGTTTTCATCCACACCATACTCCCCCAGAGCTCTTCGTCGATTGGGGTATGTTTTAGGTTTGTTGAAATTGTATAATATTTTAGGATGGTAGTACATCAATTTAACTCAGATCTCATAATTTAATCTATGATGGTATTGTTGGAAAAATAGGTGTATTTGAAGAAAATAATGTATTATTTCCTAAATGGGTTGTTTGTTAAATGACCAAATTAATGAACAGGGTTGTGTTCTACTCCATGAGTACATTGAAATCATATATTCATTTGTCCAAAATGGTTGAAGGATGAATGAGATATTAAGGCTCAAAGTAAATGAGTTGGAAGTGGGAAATGTTGTTATCTAACATTCAAAAGGAATGTAAAAGGATATGAGTTTATATACACCTACACTTTAGTAGGGAGTAAGATTGTGGAGCATAGAGGCTCTCTCTCACGCACAGGTGCACAGGGGGGGTGCAAAACATGGATCGAAATAGGCTTCGAGCTGTCGAACTCATGTGCATGCGCGTCCTGCGAACACGAATGTAGCTCCGAAATAGGCTGTCCGCGCAAGCCCACTTTTTGCATTTTTTTCCAAACGTGACAGACCCACGAGGCTGCCAGTGAGGCGGGCGCCTGGACCTGGCTCATGCGGCCGCCTGTACGCCAGTAGGTGCTGCCCCGTTTGAGCACCAATGAGGCAGGCGCCTGGGTGTGTACGAGGCGGGCGCCTCATTCCCAGCAAACAGACACGCCACAAAATTTCCAATGCCTAAACGTGCCTAAATGCCGCAGAATCGCCAAGAGGAATTCAAAGGGCCATGTAACTGCTTTGTGAGCTAATTGATTGAGCCAATTTATTTTAATAATGGCATTGATTAAGAAAATTAAAATATTGTTTTAATTTTTCGGGCAGTTTTCATTTCCTTAGAAGATATACAAAAGGGAGAACACATCAAAAGAAAAATACACAGTTTTTTCCAGAAATTCTCTACTCCATTTTCGTTGCATATTGAACAACTCTTTCCGTTGGCCTCTTGCATTGTATCCGTGGTGATATTGTCCAAGCATCCAACTTCAGTTCGCCAGAGGTATTGTTGTGCAACCACCGTCCGGTCAATCCGTTTCATCCTGGGAGGCAATCGACCCAATCAATCTCAAGCACAACATGGTGAGGGGGCGAAATTTGTCTTAAGGAGAGTGTGATCTCACACGACTCGGACATCTTCGACAATCCGTTTACTTTTCATTTCTTTTCTATTTCTGTTTTAATTGGTTTTCTATAATTTCCATTGTTGATTTTGTAATAGTTATTCCAACAATGACAAATTTCTGTCTCTTCGTTGGAAGGAAAACCTTTTAAAACATTGAACTAAAATTGTTTGTTTCGTTTCAGATGACTACTGAATCGAACATGGGAACCAATGATGGGAACAATTCCGAGAATCCTCGTGTGGAGGAAGCGCTTCGTGTGTAAACCAACCCTCAAAGGGTGGTTGTCCAAACTGTTTCGAACCACCATGGTGAGAAATAGGAAAAGTTTATTGGCCAAGACTTTAAACGTTGGCAACAAAAGATGCTCTTTTATTTGACTACCTTGAACTTGGCGAGGTTTCTTAAGGAAGATCCACCACATTTGGGTGAGAATGAGACGGATGTGCAAGCCATCTCGGCTCTTGATGCTTGGAAGCATTCGGAGTTTCTTTGCAGAAATTACATCCTAAATGGATTGTCAGATACACTATACAATGTGTATAGTGTTAAGAAAACTGCAAAGGAACTATGGGAGTCCTTGGAATATAGGTATAAAATCGATGACCCGAGCACAAAGAAATTCATTGTGGGCCATTTTCTCGATTACAAAATGGTGGACTCTAAAATGGTTAAAACTCAAGTGGAAGAGTTGCAGATAATAATTCCTGAAATTCATCTTTGAGGAATGGTAATTAGTGAAAGCTTTCAAGTGGCGGCTATAATTGAAAAATTGCCTCCCGCTTGGAGAGATTTCAAAAATTACCTTAAACATAAACGAAAGGAAATGAATGTTGAAGCGCTTGCTATTCATCTTCGAATTGAGAAAGAGAATAGAATTGCAGAAAAAAAAAAATAATAATCTTCTTGTGGCGAAAGCCAATGTGGTGGAGCATGTTGATAGCTCCAAGACCAATGGCAAGGCCAAAGGAAAGTTTGTGCCTAGAAAATGTTCTAGTTTGAAACCAAAGAAGCAAGCAAACATGGTTGATGTTATCTCAAATGAAGTTTCCGAAATGCATTTGGCAGCGGTAATTTCTAAGGTGAATTTGGTGGGTTCAAACCCAAATCAGTGGTAGATTGACACCGGTGCTACTAGGCATGCTTGTTCCAACAAGGAAATGTTTAGTAGTTTTTAAGCCCTTGAAAATGGTGAGAAATTGTTCATGGGAAATTCAGCCACTTCCGATGTGAAAGGTCAAGGAAAGGTGGTGCTGAAGTTGACTTCCGAGAAAGAGTTGACTCTCAACAATGTGGTCTATGGGCCCGAAATTTGGAAAAATTTGGTGTCCGGATCGCTTTTGATTAAGCATGGTTTTCGTGTTGTGTTTGAATCTGATATGGTTACTTTGTCTAAAAGTGGAATGTTTGTAGGCAAGGGATATGTTTGTGATGGTATGTTCAAGCTTAGTGCTATGGTTGTAAAAGCAAATGTAATGGCTACTAAGCCTATTTTTTTTTTTAATTGAAAGGAGACGGAACTCCCTAGATTTTATTAATGGCTACTAAGCCTGAGATGAATGAAATGAATAAACCGTTTGCTTGCTTGAGTCTTCAAATATGTGGCATGGTAGACTAGGACATGTTAATTATGATACTATATGTAGATTAATTAACATGAATTGCATACCAAAATGTAAAATAGACTACAAACATAAATGTGAAACTTGTGTAGAGGCAAAGTTTACAAAACCTCCATTCCAATCTGTTGTAAGAAATAATGAACCACTTGAGTTGGTTCACACGGATTTATGTGACTTCAAGTCAACACAATCACGAGGGAGCAATAAGTACTTTATGACTTTTGTTGATGATAGCAAAAAATATTGTTATGTGTATCTTCTCAAAAGTAAAGATGAGGCTATAGAGAAATTTGTTCTCTATAAAAATGAAGTTGAAAATCAACTCAACCGGAAAATAGAAGTCATAAGAAGTGATTGTGGTGGTGAGTATGAATTCCCTTTTGAAGGTATTTGTGCTCAACATGGAATAAAACATGTAACAACACCACCATACACCCCACAATCTTTTTTTTTTTTTTTTTTTTGCGAAAGGAGACGGCATACACCCCACAATCCAATGGAGTTGCCGAGCGCAAAAATCGGACTTTAAAAGACATGATGAATGCCATGTTAATAACTTCGGGGTTATTGAATAACATGTGGGGAGAGGCCGTCTTGTCGGCAAACTATGTGTTAAATAAAATGCCCCGAAAGAAAATAAATACGAGCCCCTATGAACTGTGGCATGGAAGAGTTCCATCATACCAATACATGCGAGTGTGGGGGTGTCTTGTAAAGGTTTCAATACCACCTCCCAAAAAGGTGAAAATTGGACCAAAAACTATTTATTGCATATTTATTGGGTATGCTCACAATAGTAGTGCTTATAGGTTTCTTGTGCATGAATCAAAAACTCAGGATATACACAAGAATACTTTAATGGAGTCAAGAAATGCTTCTTTCTTTGAGAATGTGTTTCCGTGCAAAAGAGATGAGGCAAGTTCATCTAAAAGGAGACATGATTCAATAGAAGAAGAAGAAGTAGAAGGAAGAAATCATCATGATGAAAATGATGGAAATGATGAAGCTGAGGTAGAACCTCAATGGAGCAAACGAGGTAGGGTAGAAAAATCTTTTGGCCTGGATTTTCTAACCTATATGCTTGAAGGTGAACCACAAAGTTATAAAGAGGCCACAACTACATTGATCTTAGTAAAATGCGCTTTAGATGCTCGCGGTTCCAACTTAATGCCAGATAAAAAGGATTTCAATTATAGTTTTCCGTGTGACGGACCGGGACGAGGCGGTACTTGTGATATTTCGGCTTGGGACGCATTTTATTTGGCCCTTTTTTGTCTGAGTTCATGTGAGAACAAAAATGAAACATTAATTTATTACCTTGTGAACTTTTCTAATTAAAGGTTAAAAGCAAAAGGAAGGCCTTGATTACTTTGATACATATTCTCCGGTTACGAGAATAACATCCATAAGAATTGTACTTGCGATAGCCGCATTGCGGAATCTTGAAGTACATCAAATGGATGTTAAAACAGCTTTTCTAAATGGGGATTTAGAAGAGGAAATTTACATGGAGCAACCCAAAGGATTTTATGCTCAGGGGAAAGAAAATAAAGTGTGCAAGTTAGTAAAGTCATTGTATGGCTTGAAACAAGCACCAAAACAATGGCATCAAAAGTTTGATCAAGTCTTTTTTTTTTTTTTTTTTTTTTTGGCGAAAGGAGACGGTACTCCCTAGATTTTATTAAATAAAGAAAATAAGTACAAACATGGTGGGGGACATTACTACCTCAACCACCAGGAAAATGAAATCTAGGGGGGAGGCCATACACACGTCGTATGGTCCTCTACAATATAAGGAGGGGTGACTACAAAAAATAGAAAACAACCTATATAAAAATCTGGCCATAGAGCTAATGAAAACGAACATGAGGGATCCTAGCCTTGTCCAGAACAACACAGCCTTTGCAAGGCCTAGGAATATCACTAAAAGAGGTGAATGTGAAATTTTGGACCTCGTCAGCAGCAAAATTAGCTAAACCATCTGCTACTCCATTTCCTTCGCGAAGAATATGAGTAATTCGAACTTCCATTTGAGTCAATAATCTATGAATATGAGAAATAACATACCAAACAGCCCATGGGATATGGTACTCTCGAATAAGAATCTGCAACAAAACTTGAGAATCAACCTCTAACCAAACACGATGGAATCCATGCGCTTGAGCCAAAATAAGCCCTTCCCTTGCAGCCATAGCCTCCGCCATCATATTGGAATGGCAGCCATAAAAATGGGAGAAACCAAGAACAAAATCCCCTTTATGATTCCTAAAACACCTCCCAGAAGCAATACCCGGATTACCCCTAGAAACTCCATCCGTGTTAAGCTTAATCTCATCAACATTAGGGGGAACCCATAAAACCATTCGGATTTTAGGAATCAAAAAGGGTTTAGAGGCCAAATGAAAAATATCCATCAAATAATGATTATCTTGACTTCTCGTGAAAGAAAGGGAAAAAGAGATGGCGATATTAGAAGCTTGAGAACGAACCTTATGGATAATAGCATTGGAACTCATCTGAACATCTTCAAATCTGCTCTTATTTCGAGCGCACCAAATTTCCCATAAAATAAGAGCTGGAAGGAGACGAGATAGCCATGAACAAACATTGGAATCAGAATTGGAATGACTTTGCCACCAACTAATGAGGACCTGATTCAAATGACCCATGAAACAACGAATGCCACACAAACCACCGAAGAAATCCCAAACTTTCTTAGCAATATCTCCATAAACCAAAATATGCGCCATAGATTCTTCACTTGCTGCATTACAACAATTACATTTAGAAGCAAGGGAGATACCTTTAGAGCGAGTTCTCTCATCCGTAGGCAATCCATTATGCAAAGCACGCCAAAGGAATACTGAAATCTTTTTGGGAATATATTTGCTCCAGCAATAAGAGTAAATAATAGAGTGAGGACGGCTAGAACGACATTCTCTCCAAGCTGAATTAACGAGAGAACTTACCGGAAGAAGAAGGCATCCAAATAGGGACGTCCTCCTTGTCCGATAAAGAAATAGAATGAGAATTTATGAGAGATGCAAGCTGCTGTCCAAAAGACTCTCGGATGTGATCAATATTAGGAACGGCATTATGGAAAAGAGAAGAGACCTCAATGTGATCAGAAGGAAATTGACCCATATCCCCTTCTAACCATTTTTCATGAATGGAAATGTCTCCTCTCCCAACCCTCCAAGCTAATCTATCCTCCACTAAAGGCTTTGCTTCAATTAATCTTTTCCAAATATGAGAAGAGTATGATGTGATACATGCATCCATAGGGTGAATTTCCCAGCAATATTTAGCCAACATAAGCTCACTCCATAAAGAATTAGAGGTACGTAAACGCCACCAAAGTTTCATGGAAAAAGCCATAGCCATATCTTCAAATTTTCGAATCCCCAAACCTCCCTCTTCAATCGGCCAGCTGATTTTGTCCCAAGAAAGCCAATGACATTTCTTCTCCCCATCATTAGAACTCCAAAAATCTCATAATAATCCTCTCCAAAGCACGAAATACCCCTTTTGGAGGATCAATAAGGGATAAATAATAGAGAGGCATAGCAGATAAGCAAGATTGAATAAGAGTGAGTTTGGCTCCAAAAGAGAGTAATTTACCCTTCCAAGAAGCAAGTCTTGATTCCATTTTTCTAATGAGAGGAGTAAAGAGGCTGATCTTCTTTTTACCCGTGTATAACGGGCATCCCAAATATAGCAATGGGAGATCTTGTTTTACAAAACCCGTAGTGGCTGCTATAATCTCATCTCTATTACCATTATTACCCGTAATGAAGCAAGACTTGTTGATATTCACTAACTGGCCCGAAAAATTCTGGTACCAATCCAAGTATTTCATATGCGCTTCTAAGGAAGATTTCGACCCATTACAAAAGATAATCACATCATCCGCATAGGCAAGGTGAGAAATTAACGGAGAATTGATATGAATACGGTACCGGTACTGAGGGAACATAGTATGCAGCAAATTTAAACCCCTACTCATCATTTCCGCCGCAATAATAAAAAGATAAGGAGATAAGGGGTCGCCTTGCCTAAGGCCCCTAGTAGAGTGAAAAAAACCACAACTTTCACCATTAACAAGGACTGAAAACCAGCTATTGGAAATACACCGGAAGATGAGATCAATCCAAACCTCATTAAAACCAAATTGCCGCATCACCTTTATAAGAGCAAACCAAGATAGCCGATCATAAGCTTTCGCCATATCAAGCTTGAGAGCCACATTAGAACCCCGAACTTTCTTGTTTATAGAATGCATAATTTCCTGAGCCAATAAGACATTCTCATGAATAACCCTACCTTGAACAAACCCACTCTGCTCCGGGGAAATAATGCGAGGAAGAATGGGAGCCAAACGACACGTTAATAATTTTGTAACCACCTTATTACAGAAATTGCAGAGGCTAATCGGTCTCAGGTCCGAAAAAGAAGAGGGAGAATCCACCTTAGGAATTGTGACAATTAAAGTACTAGTCCAGCTTCTTGGCATTTGAAACCCAGAAAAGAAATCACCAATAGCACGCACCAAATCAGCCTTAATTATATCCCAACAGCCCTTATAAAATTCACCCGTGAAACCATCCGGGCCAGCTGCACTTTGGCCATTCATAGAAAAAATAACCTCTCGAACTTCATCCTCATTAGGAACAGCCGTAAGCGAGGTGTTATCCTCTTCAGTAATCAGCCGTGGAATAAGAAACATAAAATCATCGGAAGGAATCTCACAATGACCTTGAAGCTGCTCCGAATAAAACCTTATAGCCTCCTCTTTAATTTCACTTTTCTCTTTCAGCCACACGCCATCTCTATTCTTTATTTTGTGAATATATGATTTCTGCCTCTTTTTCTTTACAACAAAATGAAAGAACTTTGTGTTTCTATCTCCCTCCTTTAACCACTTTAAATTAGCTTTTTGGGCCCATAATTCTTCATCTAATTTCAACTTTGAAAGTAATTGCGCCTGGGCTAAATTTAGAGCAGCCCTAGAATCATCATCACCAAGAGTTTGATATTGAGCTTCCCTAACCAAAACTTCATCTTCTGCGTTTTTTATTTGCTGATCAATTCTCCCATATATATGCTTATTCCATTCAGAAATAGTCTTCCGGAGACGCCCAAGTTTCTTAGCAAAGCACACCATCGGTCTTCCATCCATAGGGGCAGCCCAAGAAGTTTTTACAAGCTCCTGAAATGAATGATGCTTCAGCCACACATTAAGAAAGCGAAAAGAGCCATGACGCACTTCAGCTTCAAGTTGCAAAGTGATAAGAATAGGAGCATGATCTGAGCAAGTTCTAGCTAAATGAGTAACACGGGTAGAGTGAAACAAATGCAACCATTGCTCATTATACAAAGCTCTGTCTAATCTTTGATAAATAGCCCTTCTTCCCATACGATTATTAGACCATGTAATAACATTACCTTCATATCCAGCATCCATAAGGTTAGAGTATTGAATCATATCCGAGAATTCCGTTACAGCCATACCATTAACAGGTTTTCCTCCAATCTTCTCACTCTGATCAATAACACAGTTAAAATCACCCACAACCAACCAAGGGAATTCCACCTCACTAATAGTCATTAGCTCTTCCCATAGAGAAATACGAGAAAATCTGTTACAGCTAGCATGAACAAAAGAAACCCAAACAGCTGTCTCCCAAAGCGGATGAGAAATTTGCAAAGTTAAGGCTTGATCCGAATCTTGAATAACCATGCACTGCAGCCCATGCTTCCATAAAACCCAAACTCTATTATTTTTATTATTCACCCCATCTTCACAACCCAACTTCCGAATAAGAGGACCCATAGCAGCAAAATCAGATTTTGGCTCATAAATAGCCATAAGCGAAACACCATGAGAACGGAATAAACGTTTGATTCTACGGATTGTGGCCCCATTAGCTATGCCACGAGCATTCCAACTTATAAAACACACCATTAAAAACAGCTATAAAGAAAGTAAATGAGGGAATAGAACGAAAAGGAAAAACTCACAGTGAAGGGGATTTGTCCCTACTCTTTTTCCTTTTATGAGTAACAGTAATGAAACCGTCATCAACTTGGGCCTGCAATGCGGTTAGAGATTCTTTGAAATCCATTTGCATGTTCATGACTTGATTCAGCGAGGTAACTTGAGGAGCTCTAGGCGACAGATTAAGAGAACCAAAAGCATTCATCTTTGCATGGGAAGAGGACTTTACACGCATAGCAGAATCATCTCGCAAAGGCGTACATAATTTAAGAGGATCTTGAACTTCAGGAATAGATATTTGAGTATCCTCCCCTCCGTCCATTTGAGAGATACCAGCCTTAGTCTTTATAGCCTTTAGGCTTTTAGACAGAGCATCATTAACAGACTTTGGCAATGCAATACCCCTTCTAGCCATCAAAGGAGCCGTGAATTCCTTAGAGCCACCATCTTTCTTTGTAAGATCAATAACATCTTTTTTGGCTTCATTAAAATCAGCACTCTTGCTTGTACCTTCTTGATTACCCTTATTTTTGTCTTTCCTAGGCTTTTAGACAGAGCATCATTAACAGACTTTGGCAATGCAATACCCCTTCTAGCCATCAAAGGAGCCGTGAATTCCTTAGAGCCACCATCTTTCTTTGTAAGATCAATAACATCTTTTTTGGCTTAAAGTTTGATCAAGTCATGATGGAAAGTGGATTTAAAATAAATGAATGTGACAAATGTATCTATGTTAGAGACATGGAAAATGGCTACGTCATTTTGTGTCTTTATGTAGATGACATGCTTATCATAGGAAGTTGTGATAAAATGATAAAGTCCACTAAAGATATGTTGAACTCAAAGTTTGACATGAAATATATGGGGTTAGCCGACGTAATCCTTGGCGTGAAAATTTCAAGAATATCAAATGGACTTGCTTTAAGCCAGTCACATTATGTGGATAAGATTCTTGAGAAATTCAGCAAGGGTGACTTAGCTATTGCTAGAACTCCAATAGACATGAGTCAACATCTATCAAAGAATAGAGGTGACGCAGTTTCTCAAGTCTAATGTACTTGATGAGTTGTACTAGACCAGATATTGTTTATACGGTTTGCAAACTGAGTCGGTATACTTTTTTTTTTTTTGGCGAAAGGAGACGGTACTCCCTAGATTTTATTAATTAAAAAGAAAATTACAAAACAAGGAGGGGGACATGACAACCTCAACCACCTGGAAAAGAAATGGGGGGAGTCCTTACACAAGCCGTAAGGTACTCTACAAAAGGGGGAGGGGAAACTACCTACCAAAGAAAGCAGGAAAAATACAATAGAAAACATCAAAAACTAAAATCTAATATAAGGGATAGCAGCCCTATCTAAATTATAAGCACCTTTGCCGATGAGGGAGATCACCAAAAGAATAATATTCTGAATTAGATCTCGAGACCGCAGCGACATTAGCCAAACCATCAGCAACCTGATTACCTTCACGCAGAATATGAGTCACTCTAACACCAATATGAGAGATAAGCCTTTTTATATGAAGAACCTCGTACCAAATACTCCAAGGAATATGAAAGTCACGGATTAGCACATTTAAAAGAATTTCAGAATCAATTTCAAGCCAAAGAGAAGAAATACCAAAATGAGACGCATAAATGAGGCCGTCCAAAACCGCCTTAGCTTCAAAGAACCATGTTAGTATTATTACCATAGAACTTGGAATAAGCAAATAACAACTTACCATTCTTGTTTCTGAAAATACCACCTCCAGAACTGATACCCGGATTCCCTTTAGAAGCACCATCTGTATTAAGCTTGAGCATTTCCGAACGAGGAGAATTCCAATGAACAAACTTTAAAAACCGAGGCTTAGGAACAGCCTTAGGAAGGTGAAAGCAATGAAAAATATGACTTTCTAAGTCGAAAGAAGGGAAAGAAAGGCTGTAAGCCTTAATGATAGAACCAATCTGCACAAAAACCTCACGGATGATCCTAGAAGAGGACATATGAATATCCTCAAACCTAGCTTTGTTTCGACCCTTCCACAACTCCCAAAGAATAAAACAAGGGAGAATGCGAGAAAGCCAAAGAATTCCTTTATTATTTCCAAGGACCGAGTTAAACCACCAGCTATCTAGGATAGTTTTAACATTGTTGTAAGAGATGTGAACACCAAACAGTCTAGCAAACCAATCCCAAGTTTCAAAAGCCACTTGACTTTGAACGAAAAGATGAAAAGAATCTTCTAAAGAATGTTGCGAACAACAAACACAAGAAGACACAAAGGGACCGTACGTATCAGCCATTCTACACACTTGCCAAGCCGAAGAAAGAGAAAACTGACCGTTAAGCGAGGGAATCCAATAAATACAGTCAGGCGTATCAGAGAGAGAAATATTCTGACGATGAATAGAGTTAAGAACATCCGGGCCGTACGTATCGCAAATATAATTAGATCTCGGCTGCCCCTCATGAAACAAGGATGAAACTTCAATATGATTTCCAGGAAGATTGAGCCGAGGACCTTCCAACCAATTTTCATGAATAGAAACATCCCCCCTACCAATCCTCCAAGCAATATGATTTTCAACAATATCTTTAGCTTGAATCATGCGGCTCCAAATATGAGAAGCGAAAGTAGGCTTTCCCGCATCCATGGGATGAGAGCCAAAACAATACTTGTCAAGCATGAATTCGGACCAAAGAGAATGGGAGCTTCTAAGACGCCACCAAAGTTTCATAGCAAAAGCCATAGAAATATCTTCAAAACGACGAAGGCCCAAGCCACCTTCATTACACGGCCTGAACATCAGATCCTTTCTCACCCAATGACATTTGGATTGGCCCTCTTCATTACACCAAAAGAAATTTGATATCAGACGATACATAGCTTGGAAAACCCCCTTGGGAGGGTCCACCAACGAAATATAATAAAGAGGAATGGCTTGTAAACAAGATTGGATAAGAGTGAGCTTAGCGCCAAAGGAGAGGATCTTTCCTTGCCAAGAAGCCAGCCTATCAGCCATCTTTTGAAGAACATTGTCGAAAAGAGCGATATTTTTTCTCCCAACATAAAGAGGGCAGCCAAGATAAATAATAGGGAGATCTTTCTTTTCGAAGGAGGTAGCATTCTCAATAATAGAATCTCTAACCTCATCAAATTTACCAGTAATGAAGCAAGACTTCCTAGTATTAACAAGCTGACCCGAGAAATCTTGATACCGGTTAAGGCATCTCATGTGAGCCTCTAGAGAGGCTTTAGAACCATTACGTAAAAATAAGAATATCATCAGCATAAGAAAGATGAGATATGATAGGAGTATGAATATGAGCCTTGAAGCGATATTGAGAAAAATCAGAGTGCAACCGGTTGAGACCCCGACTCAAAACTTCTGCTGCAATGATGAAAAGAGTGGGGAGATATAGGGTCTCCTTGACGAAGACCACGAGAAGAGTGGAAAAATCCAGAACTTTCCCCATTGACAAGAACCGAGAACCAACAAGAGGAAATACTTCGAAAGATCGATCAATCCACGTTTCGTAAAAGCCAAACCTTCTCATCACTTTAATCACCGCAAACCAAGAGATACGATCATAAGCTTTAGCCATATCTAATTTAAGCCCAACATTGGAACCCCTCACCTTTTTCCGAATAGAATGCATAAGCTCTTGAGCCAACAGGACATTTTCATGAATCAACCGCCCTTTAACAAACCCACTCTGCTGAGGAGAAATAATTCTAGGAAGGATAGGAGCAAGGCAGGAATTAAGAAGCTTTGTAATGATTTTATTTGTAAAATTGCATAAGCTAATGGGTCTCATCTCCGAGAAGGAAGTAGGAGCGCTGACTTTGGGAATGAGAACAATAAGAGTCGAAGTCCAGCTTCGCGGCATAGGGAAACCAGCAAAAAACTCCTTGACAGCTCTATATAAGTCTTCTTTGATGATATCCCAACAACCCTTGTAAAAAGCACCATTAAAACCATCGGGACCAGCAGCACTTTGACCATTCATCGACCAAATAATCTCTTTAATATCATCTAAAGACGGAACTGCCGTGAGCATCTCATTGTCACCATCATTGATCAGCCTAGGAATAACATCAAGAATGTCATCACGAGGAATATCAAGGGGAGATTGAAGCAGATCCGAAAAGAAGGCAACAGCCGCATCCTGAATCTCATCTTTCTCATGAACCCAATTACCGTTACCATCTCTAATTCTATGAATGTAAAGTTGCTGCCTTTTCTTCTTAACGTAAGAATGAAAGAACTTAGTATTATGGTCTCCCTCCTTTAACCATTTAATGTTAGCCTTTTGACGCCAAAGATCCTCAACCTTTAACTTTGCAAGAAGATTAGCTTGAGCCAAGCTAAGAGCAGCTCTGTTTTCATCCGAATTATCACTTTGGAACAACAATTCTTTTTGACAAACCTCATCTTCAGCCACACGAACATGTTGGTCTACCCTACCAAACACTTCTTTATTCCAAGAGGAAATACATTTCCGAAGACGAGCAACCTGGAGCGGAACATTGGAATGGTATAGTGAGAGTACTAAGGTACTTAAGATATACTCGAGATTATGCTTTACACTATACTAGACATCCAGCGGTAATTGAAGGATATAGCGATGCTAATTGGATATCCGATATAAAAGACTCAAGGTCTACAAGTGGATTTGTGTTTACATTAGCAGGAGCTGCTATATCATGGAAATCTTCTAAACAAACGGTTATAGCTAGATCCACGATGGAATCTGAGTTTATAGCGTTAGATAAATGTGGTGAAGAAGCCGAATGGCTACATTATAGAAGATATTCCAAGATGGACAAAGCCCGTGCCATCAATATGTATACATTGTGATAGCCAATCAGCGATTGGAAGGGCACACAATCATATGTATAATGGTAAGTCTAGACACATTCGTCAAAGACATAATACCATTAGACAACTACTCTCAACTGGCACAATATACATTGACTATGTTAAGTCAAAGGAAAATTTAGCAGATCCGTTAACCAAAGGGTTAAATAGAGAGTTAGTTGAAAGCTCGATGAGGGGAATGGGACTTAAGCCTCTTAAAAGTTAAACACAGCGGAAAACCCAATCTAGATGACTGGAGATCCCAAGAACTAGATTCAATGGGACCACCTAACTGTTAAAAGACTTGTAGCGTCACTGTGCGGGAATCAACCCCAAGTCTATTCCTATTAGTGACATCCCGAAAGGATAAGGATAAGTTTATGGCTTTTAATGATTCTTACGCGTCGAAAATTTGAGCGGGGTAATACGGGTTACCTTTAAGAAATCACATAGGTGAGAGAGAAGTGGGGCCGCTTTGAGGAGAATTGTGTGAGGCTCAATTCTTAGACCCTCTCGCAGAACCAGGCGTATGTTCAGGGCCATGATTGAACATAGCTATGAGAATTGAAGTATATTAGGACGATACATGTGTCAAGCATATGATCGGCTACACAAAAAACATAACGATTCAAGGACATCACGTCTATCAATTTGTGAGTAGAGTAAATATGCTTGTACGAGCTAAGATTCAATGGGCATTCCCACATCCTCATTATTTCCTTCATGTGGGGGATTATTGGAAAAATAGGTGTGTTTGAAGGAAATAATGTATTATTTCCTAAATGGGTTGTTTGTTAAATGACCAAATTAATTGTTGGGTTGTGTTCTACTCCATGAGTACATTAAAATCATATATTCATTTATCCAAAATAGTTGAGGGATGAATGAGATATTAAGGCTCAAAGTAAATGGGTTGGAAGTGGAAAATGTTGTTATCCCACATTGGAAAGGAATGTAAAAGGATATGAGTTTTTATACTCCTACACTTTAGTAGGGAATAAGATTGTGGAGCATAGAGGCTCTCTCTCGTGCACAGGTGCGCAGGGGGGGTGCAAATCATGGACCGAAACAGGCTTCAAGTTACCGAACTCATGTGCATGTGCGTTCTGCGGACACGAATGTAGCTCTGAAATAGGCTGTCCGCGCAAGCCCACTTTTTGCATTTTTTTTTCCAAACGTGACAGACCCACGAGGCTAGCAGTGAGGCGGGCGCCTGGACCTAGCTCATGCGGCCGCCTGGACGCCAGTCGGTGCTGCCCTGTTTGAGCATAGGCGAGCGCCTTGTTCCCAGCAGCTGCATACGCCAGGAAATTTCCAACGCCAGGAACGTGCCTAAATACTATGTAACTGCCGCAAGGAATTCAAAGGGCCATGTATCTGCTTTGTGAGCTAATTGATTGAGCCAATTTATTTTAATAATGGCATTGATTAAGAAAATTAAAACATTGTTTTAATTTTTCGGGCAGTTTTCATTTCCTTGGAAGATATACTAAAGGGAGAACACATCAAAAGAAAAATACACAGTTTTTTCCAGAAATTCTCTACTCCATTTTCGTTGCATATTGAACAACTCTTTCCATTGGCCTCTTGCATTGCATCCGTGGTGATATTGTTCAAGCATCCAACTTCAGTTCGTCGGAGGTATTGTTGTGCAACCACCGTCCGATCAATCCGTTTCATCCTGGGAGGCAATCGACTCGATCAATCTCAAGCACAACGTGGTGAAGGGGTGAAATTTTTCTTAAGAAGAGTGTGATCTCACACGACTCGGACATCTTCGACAATCCGTTTACTTTTCATTTCTTTTCTATTTCTGTTTTAATTGGTTTTCTATAATTTTCATTGTTGATTTTGTAATAGTTATTCCAACAGGTATGCTGTGGTGGTTATACAGGTCATGAACAAAAGATTTTAATGTGAATTGGAGATTTATTATGGGATGAAGAAGGACTGACTGTTGTTTTGATTTATTGTTCTAGAGAATTGAGGATTTTTTTTGGGGGGGGAGGGGGTGTTCTAAATTTGGTGATTTGTGGAGTTAGTGCAAGGAGGTGGGCATTGGGTTGGATTGTGGGGGAGATTAAAAGAGGGTACGAAGTTGAGAAAGAAGGGACGGATTGGGAAGGGGATGGAGAAGATGGGCCCCTTTACTTTTGTTAGTTTCGGTAAACTTTTAGTTTGGGTGAGTCAAAAAGGGTTTTCGGAAAGGATGGTGAGAAGGGGGCTGGTAATGGCGAAAAACCGACTACTAAGCTGCCTAAAAATGATGGAAATTTGGTGGTTGAGCAGCCGGTTATAGGGCTGGAACAGCAGCCAAAAATTGATAATATGGGGCTGGAAATTCCGGCCAAAAATGATGAGAAAGTGGCGGATGAACAGCCAGTTTTTGTTGTGCAGCTGCCCACGAGCAATGTAAAGGAAGATGGTGCTAAAAGTGACTTACAAAAGGACGAGGTACCTTCGAATGTTGAAGGTGGTGTAAAGAATGTGCAAGACCCAAAATTCCCTAGAGTTGCTAAGAGGGGCCAAAAGCTTCCTGAAGCTGTAAATAAAGCTCTAAAAAAGGTTTGTGATGATTTTCTCAAGGAAAAAAATATCTTGAAAATGTTGATAACATTAAGGATCTTTGGTTGTGTGGATTCTCCCCCAAAGAGGACATGGATAAGAAGGGAAACTGAAGCTAATGACATGGAAAAGATTCTTCGTAACATTGCCCTCCATAGAGAGACACATCCCCCTACGGTTTTTGAGGCTGCCCCGGAGTCTAGCTCGGTTCATGAGGGTGGTAATGGTTTAGGTGGTCTAAATCTTTCACCTCGAGCCCCCACAATGGGGCCTTTCGTTACTGATATGGCAGGATCTACTCCTTTTTCCACCTCGAGTAAGCTTAACCCTAATGCAGATGGTTTCACTATGGTCTCCCCCAGGAAGAAGCGGTCTGTCTCTCCTCCAAATAACTCTTAATGGATTTTTTGATTTTTTTGTGGGTGCTTGCGGCTCAAGTTGTCTTGAGGTCTTTTGTTTGTTGTTCTCCTCCCCCTCCTTTTGTAATGGGTCGGTCCATATGGTCTTGTACCCCTCCCCTTAGTTTTCTTGCTTTTATTGTTGGCTTTAAGCCCCATATTTTTGTTTTCTTTATCCGGTGGTTTAGGCTTTATGTCCCCCACCATGCTTTGTAATTTTCGTTTTTTTTATTAATAAAATTTAGGGAGCTACGTCTCCTTTCGTTAAAAAAAATAAAAAAAATTATACAGGTTCGTTAAATTTCATCAAGTTCATTAACTTTTGTTAATGATTTCGATTGAAGTTTAGGGGTTTGGAGATAGAGAATGTGTATTGAGTGCAATGGTTAAAAAAATTTAAAATACAAAAGAGGTTAAAATTAAAGTTTAAACAAAGAACGATGCTTAAAATGTCGATTGACCAACTTATGTTCCTGAATAATACCAATTACAGTACCTATTATCCAAATAGGAATCCTTCCAGTAGGATTGACCATTTATCCCACTTTCCTCACTATTTCATAAAGTGGTTATGCTATAGACATAAGATAAATAAAATGAGATCCTTCCAAGTATGCTAAGAAAGAGAATAACTTGAATTCTTTTTTATGATGCAGGAAGCGATCCGGATCAGCGTTAGTCCAGCAATAGGTTGATCTACATCAACTAGGAACTAAAAACACGAACAAACAACTTGCTGGGATGGTCTCTGTCTAATACCCTCCGGCATGATGATAAGATAAAGAGTTATGTATATGTATAGAACAATATTAAAATTGCTTAATCTCAAAATTTCTCAAGTAACATTACCTTTTCACGTTGAATGTGGTCTGGTATATATTGTGGCCACCCCGACCCAGAACCTTAGCTCATGCCCCGAGCGGGAGGATCCCCTTACTAGAAAAATCACCTAACTTAAAAACTTTTGTTTATCTTTTAAATGTAGAAATCAACCTTTATGAAAACCACAACCTGTTTTACTTACATCATTTATAAAATTAAAACAGTTTACAACATAATACTAAATACAAGTTTTCCAACAGAGAAATATATCCCAAGCTACTCCCAAACATAACCCAACCATACAACTTACCCTAACAAAACCCAAAAATAATCCAAACTCCTTTCCCGGCCTCACTGGTTCGGGTCACCTGTCTTAGCATGATCTAAAATAGTAAAGGGAGAAGGGGTGAGAATAAATCTCAGCAAGCTATTATGGATGCAACAAGATGCCATATAAGATGCAACACATAACAAGTGTATACATAACACCTTGTGAAAAGCAGTAAATACATTACGTTACCTCATTTTACCTTTCCCGTCTGAATAATATGTCGTACAACAATCGTGGGAGTAGAAACTCCTCTCTTTTGTGAACTGCTTGAGCATATTCACCATCTATATGACTCATTTTTCAGAGCACCATATAGGATACTAGCAATCTGTAAGGATTTTGGCTCAATACAGAAGCTATCGCCCCAAACTGTGGCCACAGAAGGGTATAGGCCCGGGTATAATGTAATTCGATCACCTTATAGAACACATTCATAATTGATCATATCCCATTATACCCCCAAACATCAGCTGATATAACCACATTCAATCCTACACCTCAATCCCACTCTAATCCCAACCCTAATCCGACACATTCATCCCCTCATGTTTTTGCTGCTGGATATAACACGAACCCTAATGCATTTGCGGCTGAATCTTTGAAGATGACGGCTGATTCCTTGAAGACCCCATTTCCAGCAGCCGCAAATCATCTTAGCGCCTCTTCTTCAAACCCTAATACCGCCCCATCCATGAAGAACCCTAATGCGGCACCTACCATTTTTACAGCCGCACCTTCCTTTCATGCAGCCACACATTCCTTGCCTAATGATTCTGCTGCTCAAATTAACCATAATTATGCAGCAAATAATGGTACAGCCGAGGTATTTTCTCATATTCCCATTGGCAACTACAAAGGAATCCCATCAATTAAGCTTTCAAATGAAATGGTTGCAGCCTTTGCAAAGCCATTTAAATTCACTCTTGTTGGGAAGTTCATGCATGGGAGACCTTCAATGGAGGAAGCTCGAATGGCATTTGCGAAATTTCAATTGAAAGGCCAATTCAAGCTTGGGCATTTAGACTCCAAGCACATGCTTATTCAGTTATCAACGGAAGCGGATTATCAAAGGTTGTTCATGAAGGAAGTTTGGTATGTTACTAAATATCCTATGCGTACCCTTGCTTGGACTCCCGCTTGGAAGCCGGAACAAGAATCCTCCATTGTTGCTGTTTGGGTAGGTTTCTCGGGCCTCCCTATTCACCTTTTCAATAAGACTTTCTTGTTTGCTTTGGCTAAAACAATTGGTGTCCCTTTAACCCTAGACAAAGCAACGGCTGAACTAACTAGACCTAGTATGGCGAAAGTGCTAATCCAAGTTGATGTCCTAAAAAAACTGCCCAATGAAATATTTGTGGAGTGTGGAGATGCATGGCCTAGCTTTTACCAAAAAGTTGAATATGATAACATTCCCAAGTATTGTAAGCATTGTTTAATGTTTGGGCATGAATTTTTTTTTTTTAAACCACCGGAACGGAAAATAAATATTAAAATGTGGGGCTTAAAGCCAACAATAAAATTAAGAAAACTAAGGGGAGGGGTGCAAGTCCATTTGGACCGCCCCAATACAATAGGAGGGGGGGTTTTAATCCCTAAAACACCAACTGAAACAACCCAAGAACGGGTTTTGCAGAAACCATAGGTGAGCATGACGACAAGGAGCGGTCGTGCCCAGAAACCAACATCGCCGCGTGACCACTTAAGCCAGGGGGCTAAAAACCAGAAAAGAACCACAGTACCCATCAAGACAGTCTTTGATAATGTTGTCAATTGAATCAACTCCAAATGACATCAAAAATAATTTAGGCAGACCAGTAAATGTTGTCAATTGAACCAAAAAATCCAAATGACCAAGCTTATGATTATCACGAACTGTTGTCAATTGTAAAATAGCATCCAACTGACCAAGCTTATGGTGTCCATTTATCTGGAACTTCACAATTATACGAAAGTCAACCATAGTCGACCATTCGTACAAAACGAAAGGATTAATAACAATCAGAATTAAACCATTTGATACCTTAATAGAAGGCATATGACTAATCGGGGCTGCCTTGTTTACCTGCAAAAACAGACCAGTAGAAGACGGGGCTGGATCTGGGCATGACGGCGGCGGCTTATCGGAGTTAGAGGTTGTTTGCGGCTGCTGCCAAAACGGAGATACCGGCGCTGGAGTTGGAGGCGCGGCTTTATGAATTTCAGAAGGAGAAATCGGGGAAGCCGATTTGTTGATGGACAGGGCTGGATTTGGAGAAGGCGGCGGTGGCATATCCGAATTAGGGTAATTTGGATGCGCCGTAGTCGAGTTTTGATGCGTTGCCGGCGTTGGGGTAGACGGCGTAGCTTGGATAGTGTTAGAGAGCGAGGCCATATGGTCGGAACTTGGTGTAAACCTCGAAATAGGGTGTTGATTGGAGTTGTTTTCCAAAACAAACACCATAATAACGGAAATATGATAGAAATCTATGGAAACCAGGCAAGAAATCGGCCGCCCAGAAGGGCCGGCCGCCCCTAGGGGGATCCCTAGGACGGGGAAGATAAGGAATGAGTAACCTGAAGAGTTAAAGCCTTTTTGGGCATGAAATTGGTCTTTGCAAGAAGGCTAATCCGAATCTGGTCATACAAAAAGAACCCAAAGAAAACAAGGATAATAATGGTGGAAAGGCTGAAATGCCATCAAAAAATAATGACAAGGGCAAGGATACGCAAGGAAAGGCTATGGATGTTGATGGACTGAACAAAGTTAGTGCTGAAAAAATCTACGTCTAGGGTGGCAAAGAGGGGGCAAATGCTTCCGGAGGCAGTTAACAAGGCTCTTCAAAAAGTTTGTTCGGAAGTTATTCATGGTTCTTCTACTCCTCTTGAAGAACCAACGGAGCTAGCTCATTTGATGGTGCTAAGGCTACTCAATATGATAAGGCTGCACAAAATGATATGGCTGCTGCTCAAAATGATATGGATGCCATTTTACGTAAGATTGATATGCACAAGGAACAACATGGTAGTTGTGAATTTGAAGATGAGTTTGATGGACCAAATTTTCCTAGTGCAGCCTGTGAGCTCTTTCTTTATTATGTTTTAATGGTTGCTTTTATTAGTTGGAATCTTCGTGGCATTGCTAATAAAGCCACGGTGCGTAGAGTAAAATTTTTATTTCGGTCCCATGGTGCTTCGATCATGGCCATATATGAGCCGAAGCAACATCCTAATAATCTTGATATTTTTGTCAAAAAGTTAAATTGCAGCGGAGGTATTTCTAATGCTAGTGGGAGAATTTGGGTGGTATGGAAGCATGGCCTTACTTGCTCAATTATTCATGATAGCATCCAAGCTCTCACTATTCAGATTTCTCATTCGCTTTGGCCCAGCCCTATTTTGATCACCTGTGTTCATGCCAAGTGCTCTAAATATGAGAGAAGGCTGCTTTGGGAGGATTTGATTAATATTAGTGATACCCAAATGGCTTGGATGGTTGTGGGAGACTTTAATGTTGTTCTTGATCAATCAGAGAAGGTTGGGGGCAGGCCGATTAACTTTAGTTCAGTTACTGAATTTTTGGATACAATCCAAGTTTCTTCTCTTATTGATGCTGGTTTTGAGGGATCGAAATTCACATGGTGGAATAAAAGGATGGGTCGTCGCTCCATTCAACAACGGATTGATAGAGCCTTTTATAATGAAAAGTGGCTGCAAATGTTTCACTCTACAAGAGTTAAACACCTTAATAAATCTTGTTCAGACCATGCGCCTCTTATTATTTCCGTTAAAGTGGAGGCGGAGCAAGTAAAGAGTAGCTTTCGTTTTATTAATGCATGGACGCGGCATAGCAGTTTTTTTGGAAGTTGTGGAGCAGTCGTGGAAGGTGTGGATTGATGGAAGGCCGATGGTGGCTTTTGGGAAAAAAATGGCTAGACTCTGCAAAGTTCTTGCTTCATGGAATAGAGATGTTTTTGGGAAGGTAGATCAAAGGGTGGCTCTTGCTGAAGATGAGGTTCTTTTCAGAGAACGGGAATTTGATCAAAATCCCTCGGAAGATAATAGGGCTGACCTAAGTCTTGCTCAAGCTCACCTAAATCAAGCCCTTGCTATTGAAGATGATTTTTGGAGACAAAAGGCAAATATCAAATGGATTAAGGAGGGGGACCGTAACACAAAGTTCTTTCATGCATATGTCAAAAAGAAGAGGCGTAAACTTTATCTTCATCGATTCGAACGAAAGATGGTGATTCTCGCTTAAAACAAAAGAAGACATCCAAAGGGAGGCAGTTTCTTTTTATGAAGACCAGCTCCAAGCTCAAGTAGATATGGCTCATCCGAATGCCAATGACCACCTCCTTCACTTAATCCCCTCCATTGTCACGGATGAAGATAATGCTTCCCTTATTGCAACGCCTTCATTGAATGAAATATTGGATACTATTAAGGGTATGAATGGTCAAAGCGCAGCGGGTCCGGGATGGATTCACCGGGGCCTTCTATATTGCGTGTTGGGACATCATAAAGGCTGATCTTCATCGTGCTATTAAGGAGTTTTTGCAGGCTTTGAGATGCCTAGAAGTTGGACAAGTACCTTGATTGTTACAATTCCTAAAGTTGAGGTTCCTTCTACTTTCTCTGATCTCCGTCCTATAAGTCTTTGCAATTTTTCCAACAAAATCATTACAAAGATTTTCACAAGTCGATTGGGTCTAGTTTTGCCTCGTCTTATCTCTCAAAATCAGAGTGGCTTCATGAAGGGAAGGCTTATCCATGAAAATATTTTGTTGGCTCAAGAAATGATGCAGTCTATTAAAAAGAAGGCCCGGGGCTCAAATATTGCTATAAAGCTTGATATGGCAAAGGCTTATGACCGTCTTTCATGGATATCCTTGATAAAGATATTAAAAAAGTTTGGCTTTGCTATTGAATGGGTGGACATGATATATAGATGCATATCTTGCTGCTGGTTTTCGGTTCTAGTTAATGGCAAAAGTTGCGGCTTCTTTCACTCGACGAGGGGTCTTAGACAAGGGGACCCACTTTCCCCAAGTCTCTTTATTATTGCTGCAGAAATTTTAAGTAGGGGGCTGAATTATCTCCATACAATGAGAGATTTCGTTTTCGTGCACATATTCATACTCCTATTATTTCGCATCTCTCCTATGCCGATGACATCATTATTTTTTGTAACGGTTCCAAGGAATCTCTTGAAAGGCATATGAAGGCGCTGGAACAATATCAATCTTTCTCAGGGCAGCTTGTTAGTGTTGGAAAGTCTTGTTTCGTGACGGGAAAAAATGATGAGCAGCAAGATCATATGATTATGGAGACAACAGGTTTTCAAAAAAAGGATTTGCCTCTCACTTATCTAGGCTGCCCTATTTATGTTGGCCGGAAGACTCAAAATCTTTTTCTGCCAATGATTCACAAGATGGAAGCTAGGCTGAATTCTTGGCAAGGGAAAATGCTTTCATACGGTGCAAAGGTAACTTTGATTAATTCCTGTTTACAAGCTATTCCGCTCTACTATATGTCTGTTTTGGACCCCCCAAGGGAATTATTACAGCCATGCAAAGATTGATTATGAATTTCTTTTGGAGTGGTTCGGATGGGCATAGTAAATGCCATTGGATAGGTTGGAAAAAAATGAGCTGCCCAAAAAATGAAGGGGGTCTTGGTTTCCGAAAATTTGAAGACATCTCAACTTCTTTCGCTATGAAATTGTGGTGGCAGCTTAGGAGCTCATCCTCTCTTTGGGCAACTTTCATGCTTGCTAAATATTGTTTTGAGACGCACCCTATGGATGCGGTCATCCCCAGTTTTGCCTCTCATATTTGGAAAAGGATGGTTGGGGTGAAGGATTTTATGGAAGCTCGAATGGGTTGGCGTGTAGGGCAAGGCTTTATCTCCATTCATGAAAATTGGCTGGATGGACCGAAACCAAATCTTCCGTATGACCACTCCGAGGTGTACACTTTATTTGTTGATTCCCTTCCGCGAATAAATTATATTCAAAATAATTTTGGGAACCATTTGTCGTCTCTTATGATTTCTCAACAGATCATTCTTAATGGGCAGCAAGATATTCCTATTTGGAGGCCTTCGGCTTCGGGTCTTTTTTCTACTAAATCTGCATGGCAAGAATGTAGACAATCTCAACCTAAAAGCTTGGTGTTCTCAAATGTTTGGCACAAGCATCTCCCCCTCAAAATATCCATTCTCCTTTGGCGTGCCTTACATGGAGGATTGCCAACTGAAGAGGCAATTCAAAGGCGTGGTATTCATTTGGCCCCTAGATGTTCTTGCTGCTCCTCTCCTTCTATTGAGACTGTAGATCATTTATTTGCAAAAGGTGATGTTGCTAGGCAGGCTTGGAATTTTTTTGGACAGATTATGGGCCTTCGTCTCAACTTGGGAGGTCTACGACAAGTTTTATGCTCTTGGTGGTTTGGTTTGGATAAATCAGCTGGCATGATCCAAAAATGGCTCTCCATTATCCTTCCAGGTCTCATTTGCTGGAATATTTGGCGTCAAAGAAATAAATGGCTGATTGAAGGTACGCAATATAATATGCATTCGCTGATTCATTCGGTCATTGGTGAGACTTCCAACATATATTCAGCCTTTAAACCCTCCTTTAGCTGTTCGTTTTTTGATTTAAATATTGTTAGCATGTTTAATTTCAAAATAACGGCACCATCCCCCCCTATTTTGCGCATGGTTATTTGGACTAAGCCCTATCATGGTGAGATTAAGCTGAACACAGATGGTGCTTCTCGTGGTAACCCGGGAGAGTCCTCAGGTGGTGGCATTTTTCGAGATGATCAAGGTAACATTTTATATGGTTTTGGAAATTATTATGGGGTTCGTACGAACATGTGGGCGGAAGCTTATGCGGCTCTAGATGGGCTGATTCTTGCTCAAAAGTTTGGTATCACTCGATTGTGGCTTGAAGTGGATTCAGAGGTTTTAATGAAAATCTTAATAAAAGATTATCATATCCCATGGGAAATTCATTATCTCGTCCAAAGAATGAAGCAAATTATGAATTCCATCCAGGTGCGTGTCTCTCATACTTTTCGAGAAGGTAATAAGATTGCAGATTTTTTCGCTAATGTGGCTGCCAATCGAAAGAGGAATGTTTGGTTTTACACAGCTTCTGATCTTCCAAAAGGATGTTATGGTGCTTTTAAATTGGATAGAGCTGGTGTTGCTTATGTACGTTTGTAGTAGCTTTTGTCCCCCCCTTCCCCTTGTAATGGGCAGCTCGTTAGATGCTGGCTCACTCCCCGTAGATGTCGATTTCATTTATTTTCAGATTAGTTGCTTTCCCCCTCCTCTTGTATTGGGGCTGTCCATTTGGATTTGCACCCCTCCCCTTAGTTTTCTTTATTTCTCTGTTGGCTTTAAGCCCTGTATTTCCTTTCCGGTGGTTGAGGTTGTCATGTCCCCCACCATGTTTTGTAATTTTCCCACACTATTTAACAAACAACCATGAATATGCAACCAAATATGGGCACAATGTATCACAAGTAAGCCCTACATATTCATTACTTTTTTTTTGGCAAAAGGAGACGGTACTCCCTAGATTTTATTAATAACGAAAAATAAAATTACAAACATGGTGGGGGACATGACAACCTTAACCACCAGAAAAAAGAATCTAGGAGGAGTTCTTACACAACCTGTAAGATCCTCAACAAAAAAGGGGGGGGGAATCTAAAAACATAAGAAAATACATCAATAAATAAAAGAAACTACTGCCTAATATTAGGATACGAAATCCGATCAAAGTAGAGAAGGCTCTGGCACGGCTTGGGGCAAGACTCCAACGATGGAAGCGAAAATCGCTTGCTCAAGCTGAGATATTAGCAAGAAAATCTGCCACTTTATTACCTTCCCTGTAGACATGAGATACCTGAATAGCCCCTTCCTCCATAAATCTGAAGATAGCTTGAATGAAGTACCAGATCTCCCAAGGAATATTGCATTTACGAAGTAAGATGAGAGACAAAACTTCGGAATCCACTTCGAGCCAAATAGAGCCAAATCC
This sequence comes from Adenophora triphylla var. japonica, assembly GCA_022495995.1. NCBI lineage: Eukaryota > Viridiplantae > Streptophyta > Magnoliopsida > Asterales > Campanulaceae > Adenophora > Adenophora triphylla. The sequence continues at coordinate 92,215 of JAFEMH010001606.1, read as the reverse complement.
CATAAGCCTAGCTTGAGTAATCCCATCAAGAGCAGCCCTAGCTTCAGCAACCATATTAGTAGCATTACCATAGAAGTGAGAAAAAGCAAATATAAAAGATCCATCATAATGGCGTAAAATACCTCCACCCGAGGCAATGCCCGGGTTACCACGAGACGCTCCATCTGTATTAACTTTAATTTGTCCCCCAGAAGGAGGGGACCAATGCACAAGCTTGATACGAACAACAGACGAAGAGGTCATAATATATTAAAAAATTGAGCAATATTTACCTCCGAGGGAAGAACATAAAATGATAAGCTGTTAGCACGAAGGATATCACTAATTTGGAATTGAATATTATTACGAACCTTTTCCCAATTAGGAGTCCCATCATCAAACCTGCATTTATTCCTGTGTTTCCAAAGCTCCCAACAGATGAAACTCGGAAGGATATCTCCCAACCATAACACAACCCTACTAAGCTTGGAATTTTTACAGGCATGCCAAGCAATCATCCTTTGCATAATAGTAGAGCCCGAGACATGAAAACCAATCAAATTCCCAAAGAAGTTCCACACATGAAAGGCAATATCACCATGAAGGAGAATGTGCTGTAAGGATTCAAGAGAAGGACTAGAACAACAATGACAACGAGAGACAATAGAAATACCTAGGGAGAGCAGCCTTAAGGCATTTCCACATGAATATGGACACCTTAAGAGGAATATACTTATGCCAGCACCAAGCGAAGACCCTACTACGAGTACGGGACACTCTACATTCTTTCCAAGCCGAAGATATAGAAAATCTGCCCGAAGAGACCAAAAAGGCTGATCACAATCCCCATCAAGCCGAATACCATAGGATTGAATTTCCATCAAACATTGCTGCCCAAAAGTATTACGAACATAATCCTCCCTTAAAACCCCATCCTCGAATAAAGAAAAAATCTGATCGTGGCGATTATCAAGAAGATGAAGATCATGAGGAAGCCAATTTTCTTGAATAGAAATATCCCCACAGCCCACACCCCAAGGAATACGACTCTCCACCAAATCCTTAGCAGCAATCATACGCTTCCAAATGTGGGAGCAAGATTAATTTACCAATAAAGGTTCAATATTAATTTACCAAGTTTTGACAATTTTGGTTAAGTTTTCATAATGTCTTTCAACCATTTTCAAGACAATACTTAAGAACCTTTCCAATATCATTTTGGACAAGTTAAGACATCATTGTATAGCCCATATGTTGTACTTTGATTATGGTCAAATTGTATTAAAAGATGGATTAGGGAGCTAAGCTTTAAAAGGCTTGAAAACTGATACGCAGTGAACATAGCAGGGCACGACTCGTGCCCCACAGCACGACTCGTGCCCAAGCCCAGCACGAGTCCATTATTACACGAATCGTTCTACGAGTGAAAAGGTCAGGGGATGACTCGTTATCATGAATGACCACTGGGCACGACTCGTGCCCATCAGCAGAAATCAATTTGGGCCACAGTAAACAATTCTTTGGCTATATGACAATGACAGATACTCAATAAAAATTTTGATATTAGAACAATTTAAAAGACTATCTTCTGCTGAAATATAGCAGGAGTGGGTAAACCTCCAAGATGGATAGCGAGTACAACAAGGTCATAGGAACTAATTCAGCTTGCAAAGCAAAGAGAACAACCTAGTGCATTGATTAGTCCTAGGGCAGAGTTCTTGTCACACTAACTGAGTTCGACTATTTCTCTACTTGAGCTATACTAAATCTTACTTCCACTCATTTAATTACATTTCCAACTCAAATAAAAATGCTCCAAAAATACCAAGAACCATTTATACAACAACAATATCAACACGAAACATGGAATGAGCAACAATTGAAGGAAACCATAATAACTTACCAAAATAATTCGAAAATAAGAAAAACTTTAATCGGCTAGAAACGATCTACACAGCTTCCCGATCATTTTGACGGAGTCGGATTGAAAAATGGATTAGTATTGAATTTGTGGGGAATTTTTGAATAAAATTTAATATGAAAGAAGGAACAGGAACGGAGGGATTAAATTTTATTTTCTTTCTCTATCTCTCTGGAAGGTTAACGAAGATGAGGATATTTATAAAAGAAAATTTTCACTTAAGCTCCTTCAAGAATTGAGTTGCTACAACTAACTACCTCAACTTCTAAGCTTTACATATTAGCACTTCATTACTTTCATAAGTTCTTGTTTACATTTTCCAAATATTATTAATTTACTACACCATTCCTATTTATTTCATTTAGACATTTAATAATTAAAAATTAATTTATTAACATACTTAAAATGCCAAATAAATTATTAAAATATCAAAACTAACACATAAGACTAATGCATAACATGAAATGCATAAAATGAGATGCCACGCATCCCACCCCCACGTGCTCAACACGTGATCAAAATAGTGCCTAGGATTAGGGTCATGACATATATAGTATTGTTAAGGGATGTTTACGAATCCCATGAATCACATAGATAATGTAGGCGTAATGGTCTCCGAGATTATAGGAGGCGGTTACAGATGATGACGTGGGTAGGCGCACATGTTGTTTGGCCGAGATCGCCTGAATGGTCGAGGTCGACCTAACTTCGTGCCTTGACTAGGCAGAGAATGTACAAGGGGTGAACCGTATGTCTAACGGAGCTAGTTCGGGACCAAGGAGGGTCGGACAGTAAGCTTGGTCGATTGGCCTTCTTGATGGGCTAGCACAATTTGGATAACTTGGTGATGCCTTTTATATTTTGATTAGCCTTTGGGCTTGCTTGGATATAGGGCCAGCCTATTAGGCATGATCCATCACTTTTATTCCGTTTAGTGGCCCCCAACTTTCTAGCTCGACTTGTCGAGTAGGAAGTTATAGAAAAAAATTGATTTCAGATTTGGGACGACGATCGAATGTCGACTCGTTAGCTGTAGGTCACTTTTTGCAGGTTGACTTTTGGCGATTGGATGAGCTGTATTCAATGCACCGTAATATCCGCAATAATGGTACGGATTCTATCAATTGGAAATGCCTTGGAAAATGGCGTGGGCTTTTAATTCGGGCCATGTTTTGACAATAATCCAACTGTTTTCCCAAGCCTTTCCAATTAAGGTAAGGAAAAGGAGGTATAAAAGGGAGAGTTTAACTCCTTCACAAACTTTACCATCTTAAACCTTCATAAGCACACAACAAGAATCGACGGCAAGGAAATTTTCTCCGGCAAGTAGCAATCCTTCCTCCGACATCTCCAGTTCCCTCTTTCTAGGTTTAATTTGGAAGGTTTCCCTTTTTTCTGTCATGGCTAGGACCTTTGGCTTCGAGTTGGGGGTTAGGTATGGATACAATTGTGTGAACCTTAGGATTTACATGTGGCTAGAAGGTCCATGGAAGGAATTGACTTTAGAAAAGTGTATCACCATCTTAAAAAGGTGGAGTTTGTATATTAGTGAGATTTGTTTCCCAACGGGTGAGAGTATGGGGGATTTGGAGGCCGACGATCTTTGGATTATCCACTTCCGTCTTTTTAACAAGTTAATTGACCATCTAATCATCTTCTACATTAAGTCTAACAAGCAACCGTTTCCTCGTGATAGATTAGCTTTTCCAGGGGAATCTAGGTCGTCATTAGATAGCTCGAATTCTTCATATATTAGGTCTGATTCCCCTGTTTATGTGTCTTCTGTAGAAATGGCGGCCAACAACCAACAAGCTGTGAGCTCTGCGATGTCGAGCTCTTCCTCAGGCAGAATAGTGGATAAGTTATGTTCTTCAGTAGTCCCTGGTCGCAATGAAAGGGGATATGTGGCCTCTAGGCCGTCTATTGGCAAGAAGAATGCTAAATCTTGCATTCAAATCCTCTACGAACACTTTGAGGTACCTCGAGCGGACTTCCAACATTCCCACTTTCTCGAGAGGCAGAGGAAGGTTCAATCTTGGTCGCAATGGGCCCTTAGCACGACCAAAGTGGCTATTTACTATGGCCAGTTTGAGGTAGGGTTGAGACTTCCCCTGGAACCATTCATCTGCGAGTTCCTAGAGTGCATGGCCGCGGTCTCCATGCAGCTCGAAGCCAATGCGGTTAGAGTGTTAGTATCATTTTCTATGGTAAGTTGGGCCAAGGCCCTAAAGCTCTTTGCAAGGGATTGACTTAGAGAATTGACCCCGGTGAGGGGAGGAACATCACTCAGCTTTTCCATCAAAGTTTGTACTTCATCAGTACTCATGGTGGAAGGGATTGACTTAGGGGGAAGCTTGAGGCAGAGCCCGCGCTGTCGACAAGGACTTGCTCACTGTCTTTGCTTAGGAGGGGCTCACCTCAGAGGAGTATAGCGACCGTTTTGGTCTCCTTGCTTCTGAGGTAAAACTTAGAATCTTTTCTTAACATTTTCCACATGTCTCAATCATCATATTCTTGATCGCATAATTCTTGTCTTGCAGTCATAGGCTCTGGTCAAACAGGCTAAGTGTAGCTGGAGAGCTGCCTTGGAGAGCAGATCGCCTCCGCTAACTACTCGAGGAAAGCGATGGAGGCTGCTAAGCTGAGGCAAAAGTTGAAAATGCTGATTCCTAATGCCAAGCCCTCCGACCACTCATTTCAATGAGGAGAAGGATAGGGATCAGCATGTGCAGTTCTGAAGGTTGAAAAGGAGCAACTCATTCCTCTTCAAGTGCAGGTGGACTCCTGGACTTCTACCAAGGCATCTATGGAGGAGGAGGTTGCTCTAGCCAAGCGAGAGAAGGCCAAGATAGAGGGGAAGCTCGGGCAGCTGTCTGATCTGGTTCAAGACCGTAATAACTGCATAGCCAAGCTGGGTGAGGACCATCAGGCCACCAGGCTTAAGTGGGAGGAGGAGGCCAAGGCTAGGGAAAAGGCAGCTATCGAGCAGTTTAAAGCCAGTAATGAGTGTTACAATGTCATAGTGTCTCGAGCTAGAGACTTCTATGATGTTGGGCGCCAGCACATGGCTTGTCGGGCCATAGTGGATCCCTCTGTCTACATAAGTGTTGACAAGTTAGCCCAATGGGCTTTCGAGGACCGATATGATGAGGCAGCCTGCAGTGGCCACTCTTTAGTCCCCTATAATGCCAACGATTTAGATGTCATTGCCAAAGAAGATACAGGAGATGGGCTTGAGCCCTAGGTCGCTCCTGCTGTCGAGCCAAGGATTTTCAACTCAATTATCCAAGAGCTTATTGAGGTCGATGAAGCCGGCAAAGAAAGGGAGATCACCCAGGACCAAGTCTTTGAGGATGTGGAGCAGCAGTAGCAGCAGGATTGATTTTTCTTTTTGTTTCTCGTAATGAATAAGTATCAAGCAATTTTTTGTGTTTCTGTTTGGTTGTCATGCCTTAGCCCGATTTGGGAGGCATTTTATTTCATAACTCTTTGTATTGTTTTGGTCTTGGCCCACTTTTGGGAGACCAATTTTATTATATGCTAGCTGACTTTACTCATTTTTTTTGAACCAAGTATTTTACTTTATTGTCGAACTAGCATGAGAAAAGGATCAACGAAGAATTTAGTTGAATCATTTTATATAATGGGATTGACCAAGGTTTTAGTCAAACCTGTCTAAGAACGAGGTTGACTAAGGTTTTAGTCGAACGTGTTTTTGAACGAGGTTGCCTAAGAGTTTAGTTGAACCTGTTTTTGAACGAGGTTGACTAAGATTTTAGTCGAACCTATTTAAGAGCGAGGTTGACTAAGGCTTTAATCGAACCTGTTTTTGAACGAGATCGACTAAAAGTTGGATCCATATTACTACGTGGGAAGTATTATACAATAATGATGTTGGGAGAAATTTTTTAGGGAGCAAGCCTTTTTTATTGACGATGTAACTTATTACACAGAGTTTACCAACTTTTACATAAACATCAAAATAAATTTAAAAGTAATACTTAATCAAATGACTTGTGTGCAATGGTGTTTCAACTCGCTTCCTACGGGTTGCCAATCATGTAGGTCCCTGCTTTGACTACCCTTGTAACGATGTATGAACCCTCCCAATATGGTGACAACTTATTATGTTCAGCCTTATGCCCTGTCACTTCAATTTTTATCAAGACATAGTCTCCAACTTTGAACGACCTCTTCCTGACCCTTTTGTCGTGGTACCCCTTGGTTTTCTATTTGTAGTTAACCATTATGAGTTGGGCTGTCATCCGCCTTTCTTAGAGCAAATTTAAGTCGATCAACCTATTGAAGTCATTCTGATTCGGATTAAATAGTGCAACTCTGGCCGTAGGAATCTGTAGCTCGGCTGGTATCATGCCCTCCGACTCAAAGGTAAGATCAAATGTGGTTTCCCCTATATGCCCCTGTGTGGTTGTGCGGACTGCCCATAGAGCGAGGGGGAGTTCATCCAACTATCTACATGCTCGTCCATCTAAGTTCTTACTCAGAGTTGTCAAAACTAACTTGTTGGCTGCCTCTGCATGCCCGTTCCCTTGTGGATAGGCGACTTAAGACATTCAATGCTTAACACCCAACCTGTTCATTTCTATCTCGAAGGCTTGTTAAAATTGTAGCCTGTTGTCAAATACGATTGAATGTGGCACCCCAAAACGACACCAAATGTAATCGTGGATGAAGTTAATGGCATTTTTTCTCAGTTATTTTGGCTAGTGGCTTTGCTTCGATCCACTTGGTGAAGTAGTCAATTGCCACGATTACGTACTTAAAATTTTCACGGGCGGGTGGGAAGGGTCCGATTAAGTCTACCCCCCCACATGTCGAACGAACAGGTAGCGATCAAAGGATTTTGCTTCGTGGTTGGTAGCTTAGGTAGGTCGGCATATCTTTAGCACTTGTCACATTTCTGCACAAATTCACGAGTGTCTTCCCTTAAGTGTGGCCAGTAGTATCCCAACGTAATTATGTTGTCCGCTAAGGTTCTGGCCCCTTGGTGTCCGCCACATATCCGCTATGTACTTCAAACAAAAGGTTTGGGACTTCATGAGGATGGACACATCTTAGGAACGGTTTGATGAAATACCTTCTAAACAAAGCTTCCCAGTGTATGGTACACCTAGGGGACTTCTTCTTGATCACTTTGGCCCTTTGCTCGTCTTCTGGTAGCCATCCTGTCTCAATATAGGCTTTGATCTCGTCAATACAACACTTAGCATTGTTCACCAATCATAAAACCTACACTCTTTCGTATGCTGGTTGTTCTAAGTATGAGATTGGTTGCCCGTGTTGTTCCTCTGATGTAGCTAGCTTCAAAAGTAGGTCGGCCAACTCGTTGTCTTCACTGTCTACCCTCTAAATCTCCCAAAATTCCAAGTCTTAGACCAGCTTCTTGACTAGCTCGCAGTACTTGACCAAGATCGGATTAAGTACCTCGTATTCACCTTTGACTTGATGAACAATCAACTGTGAGTCACAATAGGCCACTATCTTGGTTGCCCCAAAGCACTTGGCGTATTCAATGGCTGCAATTAGGGCTTAATACTCGATCTGGTTGTTGGAGGCTTGAAATTTGAACCTTAAGGCTTCCTCGAACACTTTGTCACTTTCAGGTTCGACTAGGACGATTCCAGCCCCACTAACATTTTTGGTTGCAAATTCGTCTTAATACACCTTCCAGAAATTAACTGGTAAACTGGCCACCTGCTGACTTGATGGCTCCTTACCTTTAAAAACCCTTTGTCAAGATGAGCCTTCCAGCTTATGTAAAATCTTCTTCAAGGGTGCGTTGGTTAGAATGACTATAAGATGGGCGGAGAAATAAGCATGTAACTTCCTTGGTGCTATCACCAAGACATAAGCCACCTTTTTTGCATTAAAATATTTCCCTTCCATGTAGAACAAGGCTTTACTTACATAGTAAATTGGCTTTTGGACATCATTTTCTTCTCGAACTAACACTGCAGCAACTGTGCGATCTCCAACTAATAGATATACGTACAACCTTTCCCCTTGGACCGTGCTACTGAGATGAGGGGGAGAGGCGAGATAGACCTTGAGTTGTTGGAACGAGGATGAACATTCGAGCGTCCACTCAAACAAAGGCTTTCGTCCCTTACAAAGTTTTGAATAAGGGGAGATAGATCTCAGCCGACTTAACTATAAAACGATCCAAAGCTGCAACCCGACTATTCAGGCGTTGGACTTCCTTGATGCAGGTAGGCTCTTGCATTTCGATCAAGGCCTTAATCTTTTCCGGATTGGCCTCTATGCCTCTCTGTGACACCTTGAAGCCCAAATAATTTCCTGCGGCCACCCCAAACACACACTTACTTGGGATTAACTTCATGCCATTCGCTCGTAAATTGGCGAACGTTTCCTTTCCTTTAGGTCGACTACATGATGTTCCGACTTAGTTTTAATGACCATATCGTCAATGTACGCCTCCATGTTTCAGCCAATTTGACTAACAAAGACCTTGTTAACCATTCTTTGGTAGGTGGCCCCAGCATTTTCAGCCCAAATGGCATCTTCGTGTAACAGTATACCCCCTGTTGCCTGGAAAGCTGTCTTTTCAATGTCCTCCTCATGCATTTTGATCTGGTGATAGCTCGAATAAGCATCCAAGAAGTTAAGGGTGACATGACCAGCAATAGAGTTGACCAACTTATCTATGCGAGGCAAGGGATAACTGTCCTTTGGGCAAGCCAGGTTCAAATCCGTGAAATCTACACATATTCTCCATTTCCCATTGGCCTTTTTTACCATCACCGCGTTAGACATCCAAGTGGTGTAAGATGCCTCCTCGATTATGCCCGCACTGAGTAACTTGTCGACCTCCTATTTGATGGCGACCTCCTTATCACGAGCAAAAATTCTCATCTTTTGGCTCTTGAATTTCATGGTGGGGTTGACCTCAAGCCTGTGTATCGCGACCTCTTCTTTGATTCCTTTAATGTCCTCGATTCTCCACGCGAAGATTTCCAAACTTACTTTCAACAAGGCGACTATTTCGGCCTTTTCCTTAGGTGACAGTTGTCCGCCTATCTTGATTCTTTGCTCTGGGTAAGCCACGTTCATTTCTAATTCTTCCAGATCGTCTACTGGTCCTAGCTCCGGGCCATCCCTAAATTGTAAGATCTCAATGATGAATTCCCTAACACTTCTCCTTTCTTCTGCCCCAAGATGTGGAGCCTCCACTTCAATCATGCCATTTAGCTCGGTAGCCATCTTATTAGTGGTGGACCCGAGTAATGGTTGACTGAGAGATTTAGGTTTCCAATAGTGACTTGGTAGATCAAAACTTTATCCCTTTTATCCTCTTAGATGTTGGAGGGGCGTATTGCCTCATTCATGACATGGTCATGTGAGGGATAGGTTGCCTCATGATGCACTAGTTCCACCTCATCGTCTACACACCGGATGGGTGCCAATCTTGATGTAGTAGTTACTGATTTAGAAAATTTCCAGCTAGCTTCAGGGGTTTCTACTTTGAGCTCCCTCTTTTTCTTGGACCTTAGTACATGATATAGACTCTCTAGTTGTTCCCAATACGCATCCAACCCTAATGGAGTGGGGAACTTAACTCTTTGATGAGGAATTGAGGGGATCATTCCAAAAGCGACATGTCCAAGAATTCCCAGTAAAGCATGGTAATCACTTAGTACATCAATGACTACAAAGGTTACCTTGGTCGTGGTCTCAAAGGATGTTTTCCGATGTCTACCTCGAGCTCGATATGGCCCTTGGCGTCGACCCTGTGGTTGGTGAAGCCCTCTAGTTGACCTGAGTAAGGTGACAACCTAACATCTGTGAGGCCCATTTCTAGGAATGTCTTGTGGTAGAGAATATCTTTACTGGCCACCGTGTCGACAAAATCCTACTGGATGTGCAATTGTCAATAAGACGCGGGATGATCAAGCTTTGTCCTCTTGCTTCCATACCGATCGCCAACTCGTAGGGGTAGAAACTGATAACCTCCCCTTGCACACAACATCTTGATGGGATATAGGGGGCTTTGTTCATCTGAAATATTTTATGCTTGAGGGTTATGTTGCTCGTCTCCTAAGCGATCACTCCTAATGTCAGCCTAGGTTGCCTTTCTTGGGTACCCTCTAGCGGGTCGATCCCTAGCTGGGGGACGGACGATCTCCCTTCACAAACTTTTCAATTCTGCCTTCATTCACCCACTTCTTGATGATCCTCTTCAAACTCATACAATCCTCCGTTTAGTGGCCCGTATCCTTATGGTACTCACAATACTTACTGTTTTCTCGCCTAAACATGTTTTGAGGATTCATGGGCACGAGGGGAGCCAAGTCGACGGTGTTCATGATCTCCGTCCGACTAACTGTGAGGGGTGTAAAGTTTTTGGGGACTCTTTCAGTCGCCCTAGTTTTGTTATTTCTCTTGTTGTTGTTATCAACTCTAGCCGCTACACCTTTGGATGACTCTCCTGTATCAGCATTCCTAGAGCTCCTCTCTCTTTTCCTCTCCTTGCGTTCCTCAACAACGGCCACATCGTAGACCCTTTCAAATAGATCTTTCCTCGTGGTCGCTCGCCTGACCTGTAGCACATAATCTAAGTCAGATGAGGACACTCCATTTCTAAAGCAGCTAATGACTTCTATATCCGTTAAATCCTCCTCGATCTGGTCAACCAACTCTTTGAACCTTGTAAAGTAGCTCATCATGCTCTCCGTCTTCCCTGAGCTATGTTGTTCACGTCCGTAACTATCATTTTGCGATTTCCAGCCGTAGAGAACCTCTCTAAGAACTTACGTCACATGTACCTCCACGTATTGATGCAACCCGCATACAAACCACGAAGCCATGTTAGGGCGGCACCAATGAACATGCTGGTCAATTCCTTGCAGAGCACATCGTCCTTTGAGGAGACCAAACACATAGTAGCCTCTAAATGCTGCATATGATTCAAGGCGTTGGTCATCCCGCACACTTCTCTAGGACGGGCAGCTTGAAACCAGGTTCTAGGGGACCTTTGTCCAACATCCACTGAGCTAGGGGTCGAAGAGTACTATCATTTCGTTCAACCCTTCCATTTGTCACCTAGCGATTTGCCTCCATATCATCCAATCTCCTTTTTTAGTTCATTAGCTCTCTAGGATCTAGATCGTCTCTGTGATGGGGTATGGAATTAGACTTTTGTCTTTCCTCTCTATGGTGTTTCCTTCGTGATGGCGTCCCTTCCCTTTATTTCCTTGGAGGGGTCCTTTCCCTTCTGTCCCTTCTAGGGGGAGATCGACCTCCTCTTGGAGGCGACCTACCTCAGGCATGATCAGCCTCGAGTTGCCTCCTTTGTGACAAGTCAGCCTCTTGTTCCCGATTTCTGTTAAGCCTATCAGATAGGTCTCCAGTACGATCAACGAAATTGTTGGCTGGTCATGGCCTGTCGTTTCTCCTCTCACCTCCCGAATGTCTAGGGGCCCCGTTATCACGTCGATGGGAGGTTTGTGATGGAGCTATCATTTGTGACCTACGGGCGTCCTTCTTAGGAGACTCAGGTAGCTCGAGCAACTCATTTTGGACCTCGAGCAAACTATACAGCACCTTTGCTCGCTCCAACAATATGTCTTTCCTGCTAGGGTGAGGAGCCGAGGGACTTGCTATGTCGCCTGTAGCCGTTCGACCCGTCTGAAGCTTCTTTCTTTTTTGACCACCTCCTTGAGTGACCATTGGTCTTTTCTCCCTCCTCCCATCTTGAATCCCTACTCCATCTGCCACACTGTTAGAACGGGTAGTTCTCCACATGGGGTTTTCGGGTGGAGGAGGAGGAAGGTTTGTAGTGCGGTTCCCAGCAACAATGTCTGTGCCTGGGTTATTTCTGCTAGCATGTTCGTGGATTAGATCGCTTTAAGCAGTAGTGGTATGCCCCTTAGAAGCCATTTCAACAAGTAGGGAGGATTTCGAGGTCTAGTTTATTCGATTCCCAGCAATGGAACCAAACTGATGATGCATGAATCGATTTGGATCAGCCTTAGTCTAGCAATGGGTTGATCTCCATCAACTAGAACCTGAAACAATGAACAAACGAATTGTCGAGATGGTCTGCGGCTAAAACCCTCAGGCGTGATGATGAGATAAAGAGTTATGTATATGTATTGAACAATATTGAAGTTGTTTAATCTTTCAAAATAGCTCAAGTGACATTACATTTTTACGTTGAATCTGGTCTGGTATATATAGTGTTGTTAAGGGATGTTTACCAATCCCATGAATCACGGAGATAATGTAGGCATAACCGTCTCCGAGATTGTAGGAGGTGGTTACATATGACGACGTGGGTAGGCGCACGTGTTGTTTAATCGAGGTCGCCTGAATGGTCGATGTCGACCTGACTTCGTACCTTTACTAGGCAGAGAGTGTTCAAGGGGTGAACCGTACGTCCGACGGAGCTAGGTTGGGACCAAGGAGCGCCGGACACTAAGCATGGTCGACTGACCTTCTTGATGGGCTAGAGGGCTTGCAAATTGGGCTGTGAAGACTCGGCAGAATCATGTTTTCCAGTTAGCTAATGAGCTTCCAAAGCTTTGTCATGGTCCTTATAGACTTGACAAGGCTTTGATCCCCTATTTTCGTTTGTAGTTTTTTATGGTTTTCCCTAGACATTTTTATAGGGCTTTTTTAAGTCCTATTCTTATTCCCCTTTCTTGTACTAGAGGGTATGCCCTCTTGTGGTATCGGACTTGTCCCCCACATTATGTATTTATTTTTCTAATTAATAAAATCTAGGGAGGTCTCGCCCTCTTTTCGCCAAAAAAAAAAAAATAAAAATAAAAAAAAATAAAAAATCTTGATGGGCTAGAACAATTTGGATAACTTGGTGATGCCTTTTATATTTTGACAAGCCTTTGGGCTTGCTTAGATATGGAGCCATCCTGTTGGGCCTGGCACATCACTTTTATTCCGTTCACTTTTGTTTCCTCAATTGAATAAATAATTAGAACTTTTTATAGTTAGTTCACCGGTAGGATCACCCTTTGAGTATGCTACTACTATATCACCAATTCTCTCCATCCGAAAAACTAGTATTACTTAATTTTCTCGATATTAGTCTGAAAGAAACTTGAACAATAATTCGGGTTGAATTAATTATTCTATCAAAAATTTATAACTTTTTATTATTGATAATGATAGTTATAATGGTTTAACAATAATAAGTTTTAAATTTTCATTTGAATATTTAAAAGTAACCTAAATTATCATTTAAAGTTCATTCAAACTAACAATGAAAACAAGAGGAACTAATTTTCTGGAGCAGAGGAAGTATTAGAGTAAATATTAAGGAGAAACTACATTTTGGGGTACAAAGTTTAAGGGATGTTCACAATGTAGACCCCTGACCCAAATCTTTCACTATTTACCATTAAGGTTCCAAAGTTGCCATTTTGTTGTCAAGTTATGATTTTTAACCATTATTTTTAGAAAAACTCATTAAATGATTATGTTCAAGTCACATGTCATTTAACATAAGATATTTTAGAAATTTAGTAAGGGCTTTTTAGTCTTTAAACATATATTGAGGTAAAAAAAACCCTTCTCCTTCCTTCCTACACGCACACTATTTCCCTCTGTCTCTCTTCTCTCTTCTCTCCTCAACCTCTGTAATCCCCCACCCCCTCCGGCCATCCCTCCCTCATCCTCTCCAGATTATTCCCCCTCCCATACTATTCACATAATACACACACACACACACACACACACACACTTTTTTTCTCTATCCTCTCCATCTCCAATCACCCCTCACCTTCCTCTCCTCCAACGACCCCTTGGACCCACCATATAGCCACCCTCTTCCCTCCAGATCTAAACCTTGAAACCCCACTCCCTCCCAAGCTCGCCGCCCCCTATTTCTCAGATTTATCCTCCCCCCTTTGTTTTTGTTTCGAAACCCAATTGCAGACTATGCATTAATGTAGTGGTGGTGGTGGCGTAGATAGTTAGTGTGGGTATTTGGTGGCGACAGTGATAGTGGTGTCATAATGGTGGTGTCACACTCTGGTGGTGTTGAACGGTGGGGTTGGTGGTTAGCAATGGTGATTGACGACATTAAATGGTGGTGGTGGGTAGGTGGAAGTGGTAGTGACGGGTGTTGGTTATGGTGGATATGGTGGTGGGTTTGAGTTTTAAATAGATGATGGTTGTTGGTTTGTACATTTAATTCAAGTACAACAATTGTGCATAATAATGTTGTGCATTTAGTTATGTACAATACTTTTTATTTGTGTTTCAAGTAAAGAAAAAAAATATTGTTTTGCATTTTTAAAAACAGGTTATTCTAAATTGTATTAAAAAAAATAGTTTTTTCAAATAAAATTATTATTATTTGTTTTGCATTTTTAAAAGTTATTATAATATAATATCATTTGCTTTTTTATATAGGGATATTAGTATTCATTTTGGCTATTCATTTTCATTCAATTTGTATAAAAATAACACTGAAATGATTCTTGTTCAAAAACATTCTATTTTAAGTGACACTTGACTTGCACGTGATCATTTAACGAGATTTTCTGACAAAATTAGTTAATATCTCTAACATAACACTAAAATAACAACTTTGGACCTTAAATTATAAAAAAAATGAAAGATTGGGACCTACATTATGAACACCTCTAAATTTTGCGGCCCAAAATATAATTTCCCGACAAAAAAACAAAACTTTTGATGAATGCGCTATTTAGGTGTTATATATTTAGGTGTCATAACACTTGTTAAGAGTTTTTCTTTCTTTAGTCTTTGATATTTTTTAAGCTTTTGTTGAAGGCGTTATTTAGGTGATACACATGTTTGAATATTGAAAATAAGTTGCAATTATTATGTAGACAAATTTTGAAATTTCGAGATTTTAGACTGAGTCAAAGCAATACTGAATATTTGAAGTGTAAGTTTATTAGAGTTGGAATCAAGGTAGCAGAGATGATCACATTCGATAGAAAGATTGTACAAGCTTCTAACTTTTTTCGCTATTTTGGATCTATTATCCAAAATGATGGAGAATTGGATGGAGATTTGGCTCATATAATTAAAGTTGTTTGGTTGAAGTGTAAGAGTGTCACAGGTATTTTATTTGATCCAGGAACTCCCCCTAGCAATTAGGCCAGCACTGCTATATGGCACTGAGTGTTAAGCCGTGAAATAGAGTCACGTTTACAAGATGAATGTGGCAGATATGTGTATACTTCGATGGATGTGTGGGCATATAAGAAAGGATCGATTGAGAAATGAACTGATCAGGGGGGAAAGTAGGAGTTGCGCCCATTGAAGATAAAATTAAGGAGAATCATCTAAGGTGGTTGGTCATGTTAGACGGATACCGAGTAATGCACCGATTAGAAGGCATGAAGAGTGAAAAAATGATAAAATGGTGAGGGGTAGGGAAAGAAACAAGCAAACTTGGATAATGGTGATTAAAAATGATAGTATAAGTTCAATTGGATTGAATGAAAATATGACATTGAATAGACCGAACTGGAAGGCAAAAATTTACGTGGGTGATGGGGGTTGACTTTTATTGTTCCTTTTTTTCATTATATACATTATCCATGTATAATTTTTTATTATCACTATATTTTCGTCTCTTCTTTTCCTTTTTCTAAATTTTATCTCATTTCTTCTTTTAATTTTTTTTGTTTCATCTTCATCTTCCTTTTTTTTTCTTTACAATGACACATATTTAGGATGCATGTAAGCCGACACCAAAATGTTTTGAAACTAAAACTACTCCAAAATGTTTTGAAACTAAGAGTTTATTGTTGTTATATAGCACCTTGTTAAACCATTCTGGCATTGATTATAAAACTTTGGCAAAAAATATCTCAAAATGACCAATAAAATCAAAATAGAAACAGTATTTTTGGATAAAATCAAAATAGAAACAGTATTTTAGGACATGACGAGTATTAGGTAAAAAAATGTGAACAATTTAATCAAACAAACTATATATCTCCATAAGATTGTCTTTTTGTGTTTTTATCAAATTGATTTTGATGCGGCAGGAATCGTGCCTTTATCAATCTCCGTTCAGCTGTAAGATTGATCACCTAACTTTTGACCTGAAAACAGAACCCACGACTAGCCGGAATGGTCTCCGGCGAAGACCCTCGGGCGTGAGAGTAAGTATGGTGATACGAGAGCTTATAAGTTATAAAGAACAATGTATTCAGAATAACAAATAGCAATTACCTCTAAACCGTTGAAGATGTGAAGTATTTATAGGCCTTGATAAGAGGTATAATTGTAGTAGGATTGTATGAAATCCCTAGAATCGTGGATTAGATTTGCACAAGAGATCGTGTCCATAAATAACTCCTGATTCGTAGGGAATCTGTTATGGAAAGAGTCGTAGTCGTAGTAAGACTCTATAGGTCGACGTACGCCTTGTAGGTCGAGGTCGCCTGTCTGGGATCTAGGTCGACCTGACTGAATGAACTCGTTGGATAGAACCCGTATAAGAGGTGGATTGTATGTCGGACCAAGCTAGGTCGGGACCATGGAGGTCGGACAATGAGCTAGGTCGACTGATCTTGACTGATGGGCTTTGATCGCTGGGCCTAGCCCGTCACATTTTATTCCGTTCAGTGGCCCCCAACTTTCTGGGTGAACTTTGTCGACCAGGAAGTTATAAATTTTTTTTGATGAAGATTCATGTAGGTTGCAGATAGATGCTCAAACTGTTGCTTGGTCGACTATGATGACGTGGCTCAATCTTGATCGTTCACTGTGGACGGCTAGATCGGTAGAAGCGCCGTATTTCCGTAATCATTGCTTAGTGGGACGATTGGACAACTGCCTTGGAAACCGTCTGGGGCATTAATTGTAGAGTTAACCGTTTGAAAACACACCCTTTCCAATTTAAGAAAGGATTAACAGGGGGTATAAAAGGGAAATCTTTTTCCTTTTTGGATTTACAAACCCCCAATTTCCAGGCATATATTCAAAGAATGTGCAAAGCAAGGTTTCTGATTTCTGGTGCACCCAGTCCGTTGTTTTCTTCGCTACGACCCTCGTCTTCAAATCAATTTAAGGTATTCCTCGATTTCCTTATTTTGCAGTCTCTTTTCGAGCTTTCTTCAATATTTTCCATGGCTAGAACCTTTAGCTGTGAACCTAGGGTTTGGTATGGGTACTGCACCCTTAATCATAGAATATACAAACAAATAGGAAGGGTATGGAAGGAGATGACAATGAGTGAGTGTGCTTCCATCTTGACCAGGTGGGGATTGACTTTTAACGAACTGGGTTTGCCTGTAGGAGAGAGCTTGGGAGATTTAGAAGTAGATGACCCAATTGTTGTGTCTTTTCACCTTTTTCACGAATTGCTCGACCATCTAGCTCTGTTCTATGTTAGGAATCCCAATAAACCCTCCTACCTTAGAAATAGAAAGGGGTTTCCAAGGAAATCTAGGTCGTCCCTAGGTAGGTCGCCAGAGTCTGAACATAGGACTGATTCCCCTGTTCTTCTTCTTCAGATTATGGCAGCTCAAGCACAAGCTAATGCATCTACCTCATCAAGCCCACAGATTGTGGACACATTTGACTCCTCCGTTGCACGTGGGAGGAATGAAAGAGGTTATGTACCTCCCAAGCCAATTCCTGGAAAGAGGGGTTATGAGTCTCGCTTGAACATGCTGTATGGCTTCTGCGAGGTAAATAGAGAGGAGTTCAGGCTGGCGCTCACTACCCCAAGAAGGAGTTTATGTCCAAATTTGGATCGACCTACACCACTGATCCCACCAAGGTAGCCTTCTTTTATGGCCAGTTCGAGGCTGGACTTAGGCTTCCCCTAGACACACTTATCAATGAATTTTTGGAGTCTATGGATGCCCTACCCCTTCAAATGGGAGCTAACACTTGTAGGGTTTTGGTATGCTTTGCAATGGTATGTAGGTTTCTAGGTTTCGAACCATGCCTTCACGTTTTTAGGATGTTTTTCAAGATCACCCTAGATAAGGTAAACTTGGGGATTAGCACTCCATCTAGACCTCATGCCCCAAAACTTTTCATCAACCTCCCTACCAAAGTTAGTGGCTGGAATACCCACGTTATAGTAGTTGAGAGTAGGAGAGGTTGGGAATTCCCTCTACCTAGTGGTGAGTCCAACGTAATGAAGGAGGAGGATTACTGGGTGCCAGATTGGAGTTACAATAAGCTGGTAGAGGTAGCTGAGAGGGGCCCCATTAGCTGGGAGATCTTAGGGACCACCAAATACAATTATATTCAAACTAGAATGATGCTGGGTAGTGGTGATGTAGTTCCCTTAGTTCCCATAGTTAGGAGTTTGAGGTATCCTGATTGGGTTACCCACGAGGGAGATAGATTTAGATTTGAGAACCAATGCCAAGAGTGTAAGAGGACCCCTGATTACTGCAGACTGAATGTGGATCACTTTGGGGGTAAGTGTTTACTTGCTCTTTTATTTATCTCGTCAATTATTTGCTCGCATGCTTCATACTTAGCTCGTGCCTATCTTACTCGTCGATTGTTGTCTCAACCATATCGAGCTAACACTTGTTTTTTATCCATACAGTCCTTACTCCAGAACAGGAAGCTAATATGGGGCGTGTGGTGAATGTGAAGAAGAGCAAAAAGAGTTGTGGGGCTGCCAATGCTCGGGCCAATCGTCAAAAGGAGGCTGAAGATCAACATAATCTGCTGCAGGTGGTGGTTGAAGATGCTGAGAAGGTGCTCCCTATGGAGGAAGGTGTCGAGTTGGATGGGCCGGAGAGGTCTGTTGGTGATAGATAACAAGGAGGGAGATGTAGCTGGAGCTAGTGAGGCCGAGCAAACACTTGAGCCAATGCAAGAGGCCCCCCAATCTAAGGCCATCACACCTGTCGTCGATCTGGAAGATGACGAAGTAGATGAGGATGACCTCCCCCTTAAAAACAAAAGGAAGAGAACAAAGCTTGTCCCCAGTTCCAAGAAAGACGATCTCCTTCGAGCCTCAGGCTCTGCTGCTAAAAGCCCTCTGCCCCCTATCATTTAAGTTTCATATGCCGAGCTAGTTCAAGCTCGAGAAGATAAGTTAAGCGACGTTCCTCCGCTCACTGGGGTTGATAGCTCCAGTAGGACTTATCCTGAGCTGGAGTATGGGCAGGTAGTTGTGAGGCGAGCTGCTGATAAAGACTTGGTGGCTAGGTATGCTGACAAGGGATTAAGTGCTGAAGAGTTTAGCGCCAGACCGGGCTTGATTCACACCGAGGTAATACTCTAGTTTTCTTATTCTTTTTTCTTACCCTTTTGTTCGCACTTCCACTCATCAATAGTTCGACCTAATACTTGGATTTCTTGTTCTTTTTGCAGTCTCTTGCTATGATCGAGCTGGGTAAGAGTAGGTGGAAGAAATTTCTGTGAGGAGAGAGAGAGAAGTTAGCCCTGGCAATGCATGATCGAAATCTGGAGCTAGGTAAGCTGGAGAAAAAGCACGCTGAGCTAGAAGAAAAGCATGCTGACCTAGACTCAGCCTATGAGTCTCTTATGATGGTCAAAGATAATGCGGTGAAGGCCAAAGATGAGGCAGGGGTAAGCTGGGTGAGACCAAGATGTTAGAAGAAAGCACCACCATGCTGGTCAAGCATGGTGGTGCTTTCTTCTAACGTAGTTAAGTTGAGCAAGGAGAAGGTGGACCAGGAGCTGGAGGTGGCGACCAAGATGTTAGAAGAAAGCACCACCATGCTGGTCAAGCAAACTGACGACCACAATGCAGCTCGGCTGAAGTGGGAGGAAGAAGCTCGAACCAAGCTGGGAGGCCGCTGTCAAAGCTGCAGTGGAGGCTTATAAGGAGGGAGATGAGTGCAACAATTTTATAACCGAGCAGGCTAGGTCTTTCTTCGATGTAGGACGACGCCACATGGCTCACCGTATATTAGTGGACCCATCTGTCGACATACCGATTGATCAATTGGCAAAGTGGCCTTCAGAGGAACAGTTTGATATGGCAGCTCGTCAGGGTCATCCCTTGTGCCCTATAATGATAATGATCTGGCCGCCCTTGCTGAAAAAGATGCTGAGATGGACGCTGAGCCCTGGGTCGCCCCACCCGTCGAGCCAGTAAACTTTAATACTATACTTTAAGGACTCGAGGATGCTGATGAGATGGCATTGGACGTTGACACCCCAAATTATGCTTATTCTGAATCTGGAAAGCTCAACCATCTACAACAGCAAGAAAAGGAGTCTGAGCAGTCTGCTAGTGATCAAGCTAAAATCAACGACCAAGCTGAGGACGATCTAGCAGTTTGATTTTTCATTTTCCTGAATTGGTGATGTAATGATACATGTTCCAAAACAATATTTTTATTTTTGCTCATGTAGTCCCTGCCTCGGCCCAGCTTTTGGGAGGCATTTTAACTTGACATATTTTGATCGTACAAGTTCTAGCCTGCTTTGGGGGACTTACTTTTATTTATTCAATCATAGTTGACCTTATACTTGAATCGTATGTTTTAGATCCTCGCTAGTATGTACGTCGAACTAGATTTATAGGATAGATTTGAATTGTCATGAGCTTTTGGTCGGACTAGTTCAGGAACCAAGTCGACTTAATACTTGCATGTTTTTTGGGAACGGGTTTGTCCTTGAGTTGGATTTTGTTAGATGAACGAGACTGATTAAGAATCGAGTCTGTTAGAACGAAGTCGACTAAGAGTCGGACTTGTTAAGGGAACGAGGCTGACTAAGAGTCGAGCCTGTTAGAACGAAGTCGACTAAGAGTTGAACTTGTTATGGGAATGAGGCTGACTAAGAGTCGAGCCTGTTAGAACGAAGTCGACTAAGAGTCGGACTGCATTTTTTCTCCTTTGATTCGCAAGATGGAAGATAGACTTGCGTCTTGGAAAGGTAAATTGTTATCTTATGGTGCAAAATTAACCCTTATTCAGTCTTGTCTATCTGCTATTCCTTTATATTACTTGGCTCTCATTGATCCGCCTAGGGGTGTTATTCATGCTTATGGAGAAGATCATAGTGCATTTTTTTTTTAGCAATATTGATGGGAATAAGAAATGTCATTGGATTTCTTGGGATAAAATGAGCTGGCCTATTGATGAAGGTGGTTTGGGCATACGAAAGTTTGAAGATATTGCTTTGGCTTTTGCTATGAAGCTTTGGTGGCGTTTGAGAACGGTTGATTCATTGTGGAGTAAGGTTTTGCTTGCTAAATATTGTTGGGATATCCACCCCATGGACGCTACCATTGTCTCCTTTTCCTCTCATGTTTGGAAACGAATGATTGCTGCTAAGCCTTGGGTGGAAGAGCGAATTGCCTGGCGTGTGGGGAGTGGTCGATTTCTTTGCATGAAAATTGGCTTGAGGGATCCATGGGTCATCTTCCTTTTGAGCATGTACAAATTTGTTCTTTGTTTGAGAATGGGATGCCCCGTGATGATTACATCCGAAATGCTTATGGTCCTCATCTTCTCTCGCTAATTCATTCTCATTCTATTAATATCTCTGATGATCTGGACATTCCTATTTGGCGGCCTTCTACTTCTGGAAAATTCTCTGTGAATTCGGCATGGACAGAGTGCAGATCTAGCAAGGTTCGTTCTCCTATTTTTGCTTCTTCTTTGGAATAAGTATATTCCAAAGAAAATTTACATTTTTCTTTGGCGAGTTTTGCATGAGGGGCTTCCTACGGATGATATGGTTCAGCGGAGAGGTGTTAGTTTGGCTTCTAAATGTGCTTGTTGTGCCCTTGCCAAGAATCTATAAATCATATTCTTATTGGTGGTAATATTGCTATGGCTGTTTGGGCTTATTTCAGCTCTTTATGTGGAGTTCGGATGTTCTTTGGTAGTTTTCGCCAAGCTCTTATGGGTTGGTGGATTGGAGTTGCTAAGCCTTATTCTAATGCTTCCCATTGGTTAAATTGTATTCTTCCAGCCATTATTTCTTGGGAGCTCTGGGTTACTCGAAATAAATGTAGATTTGATGGTGTTGGCATGAATTCGGGTTGCATTATTCATAAAGTCAGAGAGCAGGTGTTCCTTCTTGCTGCATCTTTTTCTCTTTCTTTTCCATGGTCTTATGAGGAAGAGCATCTTATTTCTAATTTTCGGCTGGCCATTAAGGCTTATGTTGCCCCAAAAATCAGATTGGTTTCTTGGGAATCTCCTAATGATGGTTATATTAAGATTAATACGGATGGAGTTTCTAGGGGAAATCCGGGCATTGCTGCGGGTGGTGGTATTTTTCGGGATTCTAACGGAGATTTTATTTATGCTTTTGCTAATTTCTATGGTGTTGAATCTAACATGATGGCTGAAGCTTTGGCTGCTCGGGATGCTCTTCAAAGAGCTTTTCATAGAGGTTACCATTTTATTTGGCTTGAGGTTGATTCTCAACCCCTTATGCGCATTATCATCCGGGAGTATCATATTCCTTGGTCGATATGGTATATTATAGTCCATATTCATCGTCTTATGTCTCTTATGAATGTTCGGGTTACTCATATTCTTCGTGAAGGAAATGGTGTTGCTGATGGCTTGGCTAGATTTCTTTTTTATTTATTTTCTATGTATTCTAGTCTTCCCTCCCTTTATTGTAGAGGACCTTACGTCTTGTGTAAGGACTCCCCCCTTAGGTTTCTTTTCGTGGTGGTTGAGGTTGTCATGTCCCCCACCTTGTTTTGTAATTTTCTTTTTAATTAATAAAATCTAGGGAGTACCGTCTCCTTTCGCCCAAAAAAAAAAAGACTAAGAGTCGGACTTGTTAAAGGAACGAGACTGACTAAGAGTCGAGTCTGTTAGAACGAGGTCGGCTTAGGTGTCGGACCTGTTAAAGGAACGAGACTGACTAAGAGTCGAGTCTGTTAGAACGAGGTCGACTTAGGAGTCGGACCTGTTAAAGGAACGAGACTGACTAAGAGTCGAGTCTGTTAGATCGATGCATAGACGTAACACAACTTGGTTGAATAGAACTGCAACTTTATTGAAGTAGTAAAACGATTACACAGAAAACAGAAAGCTAGAACTGGAACTAAAACTTGAACTGAAACTGATACTGAAGCTAAAGCTAAAATCTAAAAGTAGTATTTGATAAGGTGGCTAGCATGCCACGGATGTTTCAACTCCTTCTCGTCTGGATGACTAACCATATAAGTTCCTTCCTTGACCACTCGAGTAATGACGTAGGGACCTTACCAGTTGGGAGATAACTTATTTTGCTGAGCTTTCCTTCCTGTTACCTCGATCTTTCGTAGCACATAGTCCCCCACTTGGAACGATCTTCTCTTTACTTTCTTGTCGTGGTAACTCTTGGTTTTCTGCTTATAATTGACCATCCGAAGCTGAGTTGTATCCCGTTTTTCATCGAGCAAATCCAATTCGATCAACCTGTTGACGTTGTTCTGCTCTTGATCAAAGAAAACTATCCTTGTTGTAAGGACTTGTAGCTCGGCCGGTGCCATGGCTTCTGATCCATATGCAAGAGCGAATGGGGTTTCACCCATGGGCCCCCGAGTAGTTGTGCGGACTGCCCAGAGAGCAATGGGAAGTTCGTCCAACCAGTTGTTTCGTCGACCAACCAAACCCGTCTTAAGTGCAGAGAGGACCAGTTTGTTCGCTGCTTCAGCTTACCCGTTACCTTGAGGATAGGCGACTGACGACTTCCGATATTTGACTCCTACTCTGTTCATTTCTTCTTCGAAAGCTGTGGAGAACTGTAGCCCGTTGTCCGACACTATAGCTCGAGGAATCCCAAAACGGCACCAAATGAAATCATGAATAAAATTGATGGTGTTTCCTTAGTAATCCTGGCTAAAAGGCTTGGCCTCGACCCACTTGGTAAAGTAATCAATAGCAACGATCACATACTTACAATTTCCTCGAGCGGGCGGGCGGGCGGGAAGGGACCAATCAAATCGACTCCCCACATATCGAAAGGCCAAGTTGCGACCACTGGAGAGGTAGTCTAGGTAGGTCGGCAAATCTTTGGCACTGGTCGCACCCCTGAACAAAGTCGTGAGCGTCCGCTCTCATGTGAGACCAATAATAACCCAACGTAATCAATTTATCGGCCAAAGTTCTGGCCCCCGGGTGTCCGCCACAAACCTCACTATGTACCTCGTACATCAGCTGAGTAACTTCTTGAGGGTGAACACACCTCAATAATGGATCGTATGTCGAACCAAGCTAGGTCGGGACCATGGAGATCGAACAATGAGTTAGATCGACTGATCTTGATTGATGGGTCATGGGCCTTGCAATAATTGGGCTGACCCATTGCAATAATTGGGCTGACCCACTGGGAATGAGGTGGCCATAATACTTAGATAACTGAGTTGATCGCTGGGCCTAGCCCGTCACATTTTATTCCGTTCAAATTTAAATACGACCTAACATGTACAAAAGTTACAAAGTACTTGCAAATTCATAAAAGTTGTTATTAATAATGGACTTAATATTCTTACAATAATAAAAATTTAAAGAGTTAAATATAATAAACGTATGAATAATATTATCAAATGAATACTTTTCCTTGGTTCCAGGGTACTTGTCTAATTACTTGCATTGTGTAGATAAAAGTCCCTGGAGAATAAATTTTCTTCAACATCTTCTTCTTGCACCTGCCCCTTCCCCCTCCCCCCCCCCCCCAACCACCACCACCCGGTTTTTTTTCTGAGAATTACAGGCATCCTTTTAGCCAATTTGCTTATCAGATTCACCATCAAGAGCTGAAGCAATACCAAGAGTAGCTACCATGTCAGTCATACTGCCTGACTCTTCTGTTCCCATTGGCATTGAAGTCGAGTACTTGAGATTAGGTTTTCCCTCGTGTTTAATAAGCCGTTGTCCATTTTGATGACTCAACAAATCAACTTTCGCTTGGGCTTTCATATCTGACTTGGCATATCTGTCCCGTTGGCGTTTCCCAAGAAAACCGGGTGCAAAAATTGGCTTCAATTTAGATCCAGAAGAAACTACATCCACTCGGCCGACATGGTTTTCCGCCTTGCTAGTAGAATTTCTCACTTTCTCTCTGATGCAATTATCTGTTTCAGTTAATGAATTTACTGAAACGCCCTCTGCAACAACACCATTTTCTTCAGCTTCGTTTCCATTTTCCGCATGAGATATATTGAAATTTACTGGATTAGCCCCGGTATCAAAACTTCCATCACCATGTGCATCTTTATCCATTGAAACTGATGTACTTGCATCCATGTCTACTTCTCCAACTTCTGATTGGGCTTTCACGTCTGACTTGACATATTTATTCAGTGGGCATTTCCCAAGAAAACCGGGTGCAAAAATTGGCTTCCATTTAGGTCCAGAAGAATTTACTGCGGCCACATAGTTTTTCTCTTTCTCTCTGACGTGATTAACTATTTCAATTAGTGAATTTACTGAAATACCCTCTGAAACACCATTTTCTTCCGCTCCATTTCCATTTTCAGCCTGACAAACCGTTAAATTTACTGGATCAGCTCCAGTAACCAGTTTATTACAAGCATATTCAACTGAAGAAGTGGGTTCCCCGGTACCATCACCATATGCATCTGTATCCATTGAAACTGATGTACTTGCATCCATATCTAGTTCTCCAACTTCTGATTGGGCTTTCACATCTGACTTGGCATATCTGTCCCGTGGGCGTTTCCCAAGAAAACCGGGTGCAAAAATTGGCTTCAATTTAGGTCCAGAAGAATTTGCTCCATCTGCTCCGCCCACACGGTTTTCCAATTTCTCTCTGACATGATTATCTGTTTCAGTAGATGAATTTACTGAAATGCCCTCTAGAACATTTTCTTCAGCTCTATTTCCATTTTCCACGTGAAAAACATTGAAATTTACTGGATTAGCCCCGGTAACCAGTTTACTACTAGCATATTCAACTGATGAAGTGGCTTCCCCCGTATCAAAACGTCTATCACCATGTGCTGCTTTTATATCCATTGAAACCGATGTACTTGCATCCAAGTTTACGATATCTTGTTCTCTAACATCTACGGAAACAGAAGACATCTGATCTTCAGATCGAAAATCCGTTTCTTGTCGACTGAATTTAGATAGCAATGAACCAGACACACTAGTAGCAGGCTCAATTGACTCTTCTGCTGCAGAGGAGCAGTTGGCGGGCTGCTTGATAGGTAAGACTTCCTGTGACACTTCCAACAATTTTTGCCCTTTTCTTGAAGGCTCTTGGGTGAAATTTAGGCACGACTGTCTGGCACAAACCCTGAAAACAACATGCAAAACATTGAGCAGATTACCTCA
Source organism: Adenophora triphylla var. japonica (assembly GCA_022495995.1). Classification (NCBI taxonomy): domain Eukaryota; kingdom Viridiplantae; phylum Streptophyta; class Magnoliopsida; order Asterales; family Campanulaceae; genus Adenophora; species Adenophora triphylla. The sequence goes on along the minus strand of JAFEMH010001606.1, from coordinate 66,064 downwards.
GCAGTTATTCACAAAATCATACTCCCTCCGTACCGAAATGATAGTCACACTTTTTTAGAGGTTATTTTTACTGAACTTTAACGAAAGAATTATGAAAAAAATAATTATCCTAAATGAAATTCTAAAAATTGTTATCTGTAGTATTTTAAATTGTGTATCAATAACAAGTTTTAGAATTTCATTATTATGGTTATTTTTTCCCTAAATTTTTCATCATATTTCAATCAAATTAACCAATAAAAAAGTGGGACTATCATTCCGGAGGGATAGAGTATTTGTGAACAAATCCAGAATTTTGTAGCAAAGCATCTCGAGAACTGTGCATTCCCATAAAAAGAACCTTTTCCAAATAAACATTAATTTATAATGTGCAAGACCATGACATCAGAATTCAAATATTCTGACAATCTTGGAGAACTGGATGTATAAACCTAAACCTCAAAGAAACCCATTTCCTTATTATAATTCATCATTGCTCCATTTCAACCACCTCATGATCTTCTTTTGCTCTTTTAAGAGTACAAGAGGCAAATAACTCTGTTACTGCTGATACTTAGAAATGGATACCTATGATGAAAATTTATCAACGGCTAATATTAGCGTCACAAAGTTAAATGAAATAGATAAAACATATACCTGCTGTACAGAAGCATATAAGCTCCCTGGGAGAGCACCTCGTCCAATTCAACAGGGAAAACCTGAGAGAAATTGTGATCAATTTAGTACAAGAGAATTTGTGAAAATGAGGTATCCAATTTCTAATATTCTTGTATTAGTGAGTGGGTCAAGTACAAACAGCAAATTTCTGGGACTCGTGACTACTTCCTCATCATGCGTAATCAGAAATTGGTCAACAAAATCACTTGTAGTTCTAAGTTCAAAATATATAACACAAATAAAGACGGAAGCTATATTATTGCTCTTTTATGTTACTATTCATGAGAAGATCAAAAACAGGAATTTTCCTAATCACAATTTGGCGCCATATGAACAAAAAAATATGATGCTCTGTCCCAAAAAAAATATGTCCCTCTCCTTTTTTGGTCCCCCCCCCCAAAAAAAAAAGGGACCCATTCTAATAAAAGGCAACAGTTATTCCATAAGGCACAAGCAAGTAAATCTCGTTCCATAAAAACGTTGACTTGTCAAATGCGACAGTTTTTTTTTTTTGGCCAGTTTATTGGAAGCGATAAAGACACTTATAGCAATAGATGTTGTAACTAAAACTTCCAAGAGCTGAAATAAATGAGATGCTTCTCCAAATCTGGGGACGCGGCATAACACAACAGGGCATATTGTAACCAAGGTAAGTGGTGGATGAATGAGTGCAAGCAGCTCTTTTAGTTGCAAAAAAAAAATAAAAGGGCAAACCCCGGTGCGCCAAGCGGGGGTTGGGAGAGGGAACCATTTGCTAGAGCCTTCCCCTGACAATTGCCAAGAGGCTGTTCGCCAAGGTTCGAACCCGTGACCTTATGGTCACCAAAGGAGCAACTTAACCGTTGCGCCAAGATCTGGTAAAAAAAAAATATGCATGTATGATGTGCAAAAAAGATACCATGTATACCTAATATATTACAGAAAAGTACATGCATATAATAAACATATATACAGAGACATACATATGATATTACCTTACAGTCATCAATCCTGTACCAATTTCCAGAGAAGTCCTTGGTATAGCAGATGTAGTGGCCAAAAAATGATGCATTTAGCATATCCACATGGACAACAACTGCATATAGCTTGTACACATCATCATTACCATCTCCAGCTCCGCTCATGTAAGGACTAAGATCTAAAGTCTCCGGAAAAGTCACTCTCTTATTAAGTTTGCCAAATCTTCCAGTCTGTAGATATAAACCAGAAGAGTGAACAATAATATAGATCAGCAAGCCAAAATTCAATAAGCTTTTGTTTGTTTAAGACACCATCAAGCACATAGTAACACCCATCAAGCTCATAACAGTAACATCCCCCTGATATTACAAATCTATTGGAAGGGTAAAAGAAAACAGCTTATAACCAATGATCATGTCAATTGAAAAATCTTCAAACACCCAGCTCAAAATGTATTGTAATCTATTTGCTTGAAGAAACTCAACTAATTCTTGACTTAAACATGAGGGTTCGCACGAGCACAACGCAAATGAAGCACAGAGGCGTTATGATGCACAGAAACCATATATTCCTTAAATGAGTATCATTTTTGCATTATCCAAGAACTGAAGGGGATTCAATCCGCTGTTAACGATTCAAGGGGAAGAGAGTCTCAATAATATCCCTCATGGTTGGTATTCAAGTGACAATTGATAGTGGTGACTTCTGTTGTGTTACTTCATTAAAATAATGATAAATGAGTAACTTGGAACAATGGAACCTTACACCCCTAATTGAGAAATACACTCCTCCTTTCATAAAATGAAAAGCAAAAGTGATACTCATCTAGGACAGTTGGTAATATAAGGGATACATATTGCATTCATTGTTATATTGACCATTTTTCTGCAGGTTTTGAGTTGGCTAAAAGAAACTGATCAACAAGTGAAGCTTTCTTCTGCAATTAAAGAGTCATAATTTGAAATTGATCACCCATAATATCTTAGGCAGTAGAAGTTAAAAATATAAACAGCAAAACCCAGAAGAACAATGAAGGTGGAAGAATACATAATGCATATACTACTTGGGTAGCCATCAGATGTCATGACTGGTGCCATCCTTGAAGAGTCATCATTTGATCTCAAAACTTTTTGTTTATTGATAAATGAAGAAAAATTATTAGGAGAAAAATATTACAGTGGGTAAGATGCCTCTCAAGATCAAAATAAAAAGTAAGAAAGAATAAAATTACAACATAAATTACCACAGTACATAAACCTATCTAGTGCATAGCAGCTCTCGTATCCCTACACAAGTCAGTTATAGATAATCCTCGAAAAGCTCCTAAAGCTGATGCACACAAGGAAGCAAGGAACACAAGGGATCAGCCATTCCCAAAGGAAACAATGGCAAAAAGCCTCAAAACTGGTATTGTTTGGGCTGCATATATGTAAGACAAATAATAACCCTAATTCTAAAAGTACTAGGAGTAATTAATGATCGTGCTAACGAGTGCCCTAAGAGCACTTGTTAAGAATCAAAATTTGAAAATATTTGCCAATGGAAACCAACTTCAATGTAGGGGTTCAGAGGTGTTCACTCATTGGCGATGAGTGAACAATGCAAGATATACCTATTCTTTGAATTTTAGCAAGTGCTTAACGGTAATTTTTAGCAGAATCCTGATGACTCATTAAAATTGCTCTAGTATTATAAGTTCACTAGACTACCCATGAATAATACCACTTCGACTCAAATACATTGGCAACTAATAAACCTGAGTAACTCTTGTGAAAAACTAGTTTTTTTTAAAATGTTATAAAAAACTATTTTTCAGAACAGTTCATCACTCTTATTAGTTAGACTTAGTGCTTTAAAACTAGTTTTTTTCTTATGTTCCGAAAAAACTAGTTTTTTGCAAGATTTTGGCAATAAACCTGAGTAGATAAATTCCGACACAATCAACCCCGGAAAGTATATAAAAAAAAGAACGGGATTACAATTTTCTTCCCATGCATCATTCTTGTATTTGCTTCTCCCATGACCTTTTATTGGAGAGACAAATTCAGTTTGACCTTGTAAGGTGTCAAGGGATGGCTTGAGTATGTTGATACAATGCAAATCAATGTTTGAGACAAAAGTTAAAACTAACAAACAAATCTAATTGAAGAACCTAGAAGATGTAATAGAAATATAACAAAAAGTAGCACAAACCTGAAACCTTTTTAATGCAACCGTAAGAATATTCGGTGCCCGTCGGATGGTAAGGCGTTTCCATGCCAGCACATAGTCATTGCATCTGGCAGCAAGTAGGCCAGTTCAGTATTAAGGCGAGTTTGTAAGACTTTGATACTGGCAGACGAAGAACAAAAGGTAATTAACTTGTAACAGCTAAGTCACACATTTCCATATGACAGCAAGTGCCTCACTTTTGCCTGACAAGCAAAGATTGTGAGGAGGAAATATATTTGCCCTTTCAAAAAGGTTGAAATTGGCAGGTAAGGAGTTGTGGGAGGTACTCACAGGCATAACAGCAAAAACAAAAAGGATTAAATAACGTTTATAACCTCCTGTGTCTTATAAGCCTATTAAGGATGGTGGATTAGTCTTTGGAACCTGGTCTACAGGAACACTGTTTGGTTGGTAAAAGGCTTTTTCAGTGTTGTCCCATGTCTCAGTGACATGGTATACAAAGATCAAACAAAAGTCTGACTTGCATTAGAATGGGAAGATGTCCTTTTGGAGTTCATTAGACATTAAAAGTTAATGAAAAATCATTTGCTATTAATCGTGTCTTTATGTAACTAGGTTCGAGATGGATTTAAGGATCTTATTGATTCTTGGATGATGTGTTGGTTGGCAAGGTTGCCTTTCACAGGCTCTTTCCTTGTTTGTTTCACCTCTCTTAGGTCCGTTGCACCTCTATTTCTGCTTTCTTAAGATGGAGAGTAATACGTATAAACTCTATAAATTAATAATGTCGGGACCATTGAAATTTATTAATATATAGAGTTAGTAATTTATCGATAAATTAATAATTATTAATTTAAAGATTTTTTATTTGATTCGACGAATTTCAGATTTCCGTATAAACTAAATTTATTGTACGTACATAATAAGGTTAAAGGCATCGTAATGCTATAACTTTGAATTCATTGTACATAAATTTTATTTTATTTTTGAATAGATTGTACACAAGATTTAGAATTTAAAAGAAAACAAACAAATATTGAGTCATAGTTTCACTAAATTGTAATAACTAAATTTTCAATTTCTAAGAATTATTAATTTATGATTTTTGTGGGACCTAAAATTATAAAGGGGTCTCACGAAAAATTATTATCTTATTATTTTATCGACTTTTATAGTTTTTTTCAACTAACCCAAGTCGGAACCAGACAAATTTATTATTTTAAAGAGTTTATTAATTTCTCGATAATTAATTTAAAGAGTTTCTACTGTATGTGGTACTTCCATTTATTCCTTATTTAACTGATATTGTGGAGAGGAAGTTTACACTCTTCTTGGATTCTTTGTCAAAAAAGAAAACAAACAAATATTGAGTCATAGTTTCACTAAATTGTAATAACTAAATTTTCAATTTCTAAGAATTATTAATTTATGATTTTTGTGGGACCTAAAATTATAAAGGGGTCTCACGAAAAATTATTATCTTATTATTTTATCGACTTTTATAGTTTTTTTCAACTAACCCAAGTCGGAACCAGGCAAATTTATTATTTTAAAGAGTTTATTAATTTCTCGATAATTAATTTAAAGAGTTTCTACTGTATGTGGTACTTCCATTTATTCCTTATTTAACTGATATTGTGGAGAGGAAGTTTACACTCTTCTTGGATTCTTTGTCAAGCGCAAGTGTCTAACAACCCTACTTCTTGCTGCTGGATATTGCAGGGGTTCCATCCTTATTCGTGATGTTCCTTCTTCTCACTCTTAATTTGTTTCGGAACCCTACACTGTTTCCTATCACCTCCTTTACCTGGAACTCTCAAGTTTCATCAATATGAGGGTTTTGTTTGGATTATGCTTCAACATTATTGATGAGTTGACCTTATAAGAGTACTTTCTCCTGACTGGAGTGCTATGTGAAAGCATGCCTCAAAATCTCATGATCATTTTTTCCTTCACTGTAATGGAGCTCAGTATCTTTGTAATAGGTAGTTTTGAGGTATATGGAGAAGATTTGGTTTGTCTGGAATCTGTGTCTTCCTTTTGGCAACTGCCTTTTAAAGGATTCGGGAAGGACAAGGATGTTAATATGCTATGGAAGTGTGGGGTCTTTGCCCTTGAACCTTTAGGATCAATCGACATCTAAACATCTGCATTGGAAGAGTCAAGAGTGTTGTTTTTTGTAGCAAATTTGTCATTGCCGGCGGATTCATCAAAGAGAATTTCATTAATAACAGTTTGAGGAATAGGGAGAACTGCCATTACATGTACAGGTGGGCACCCCCAAAAAAGACCCGTGTGCATCGACGGAGTTATCAGTAAAGTCAGAGAACAAGAATTATAGGGTCCTGTTCGGAAATCTCCGATCCCTTGTAGAAGATCCCAATTTCAATAATGCAGCATGATTGTAGCCGATTTTTTTATTTTTATTTTTTTGTGTTTCTCGTCAGCCTTTTGCATCTCGTTTTTTTTCTTCTCAAAACACACAAACAGACATACTCAATTGTGATTAGGAATAGGTGATCAAGGACAGGAATCTAAATAAAAGCCAAAAGAAATTCAGACCACACATCTATGTTTCCTTTTTGAAGGGGAGGGAGAGAGAGATGAATTAAGGAAATGTTATGAGGTGGATTTTTTTATTTATTACGAGTAATTGATGAGAATCAATTACTCATAATAAATAAAAAAAGAGGGAAAAGGACATTTACAGACTCGCTCGTATGAGGGATAAGAGGACACGAGATATTGGGACGGTTAAATGTGTGAAGGATGTAGACCAAAGAGTTCTAGTCGGGGATAAAGAGATAAAAGATAGATGGAGTTCGTACTTTGTTCAATGGAGGTCAAGAGCAGGATATTGGAGATTTAAATATCTCTTCGAGTATGGTTAATCGAGATTTTATGCGGAGAATTCAAAAGAGTGAAGTGGAAATGGCAATGAAAAAGATGGGATTGAAGAAAGCTGTAGGACCGGATGGTATACCAATTGAGGTTTTGAGATGTTTCGGGGAGAGGAGAATAGATTGGTTAACAACGCTATTTAACAAGATATGGAGAATTAACACAATGTCATTGGAGTGGCGGAAGAGTACTCTGATCCCTTTGTATAAGAATAAAGGTGATGTCCAAGATTGTGCCAACTATCGGGGGATCAAACTAATGAGCCATACTATGAAACTTTGGGAAAGAGTGATTGCACAAAGGCTGAGAAAAATTGTGGATATTTCGGATAACCAATTTGGGTTTATGCCGGGAAGATCGACTATGGAGGCAATATATCTTACGAGACAAACCATGGAGAAATATCGGGATCAAAAGAAAGATTTGCATATGATTTTCATTGATTTGGAGAAGGCGTATGATAAAGTGTCAGGAGAGGTACTTTGGTGGGCATTAGCAAAGAAGGGTGTTTCAAAGAAATATATTGATATTATCAAGGACATGTATAATGGAGTTAGTACTTGTGTACAGACTACTGTTGGGAAGACTGAAGAGTTCTCTATAAAGATTGGAGTGCATCAAGGTTCCGCACTTAGCCCCTTTCTTTTTGCTTTGATAATGGACGAATTGACGAGGTCAATCCAAGATGATATACCAAGGTGTATGTTGTTCGCAGATGATATTGTGTTGATTGATGAGACAAGAGAGGGTGTTGAAAGTAAATTGGAGTTGTGGAGACACACTTTGAAATCTCGAGGTTTTAGACTGAGCAGAAGCAAGACTGAATATTTGGAGTGTAAGTTTAGCAGAGTTGGAAGCAGGAAGGCAGGGGCGGTCACATTTGAGGGAAATATTGTCCAAGCGTCTGAGTTTTTTCGCTATCTTGGATCCATTATCCAAAAGGATGGAGAATTAGATGGAGATGTGGCTAATAGGATTACAGCAGGTTGGTTGAAGTGGAAGAGTGCCACAGGGTTTCTATGTGATCGCGGCATGCCCCATAGATTAAAGGGAAAATTCTACCGCACGGCAATTAGGCCGGCACTGCTTTACGGCACCGAATGTTGGGCCGTGAAACAGTGTCACGTGCATAAGATGAATGTGGCGGAGATGCGTATGCTTCGATGGATGTGCGGTTATACAAGAAAGGATCGATTGGAAAATGAGGTGATCAGAGGTAAAGTAGGAGTTGCGCCCATTGAGTGAGGGAAAATCGTCTAAGGTGGTTTGGACATGTGAGAAGGAGACCGAGTGGTGCACCGGTTAGGAGGCCGAAACAGTGGAGAAATGATAAATTGGCGAGGGGTAGGGGAAGACCCAAAAAAACTTGAATTAGAGTGATTAAAAATGTACGAGTTTATTTGGAGTAGATGAAAGTATGGTGTTGAAGAGGCCGGAGTGGAGGGCAAAAATCCATGTGGGGGGTTGATTTTTATTTTATTTTATTTTTATTTATTTATTTATTTTTATATATTTTTTATTTATTTTATTTTATTTTATTTTATTTTTATTTTTTTTATTTTATTTTTTTACACGATGACATATGAGGATTCATGTTAGCCGACCCCAAATTACTTTGAGACTAAGGCTTTGTTGTTGTTGATGAGTAATTGATGAGAATGGTGGCAGATAATGATGTAGCTGTGGATGCTAGATGATAACTTTTAAAAGGCTATGGAGAAATGCATTTCGAACAGAGTGTTTCCAAGAGTTCTTAGGGAAGCATGAATCTGAAAATAATATAGTATTCCCCATAATTTAACAGTCTAAGTGGCAACCATATTTTCTAACAAGCACTCTTACTTGAACTCAGACTTCAAAGCAGAACCTAGCTTGGTGCTTATACTATCGTTGGAGGGTAGGGTGTTGGATCCAACTAACAAAATTTTATCACTTCAAAAATGACTACAGTGAAAACACCAATTACTTGTACAGAATGGTAATACGACACCAGTTAGCCACACTAAGGCTGATCAATCAAAGCTCACAGTAGCCGCCAATACCTACGATTGCTTTACACAGTCTATCTCTGACAACTTTGCAATTGAGGTCATAATGGGCAGACGAAATTGCGTTGATTGATGAGACGAAAGAATATGCTGAAAGTCAACTGGAATTGTGGAGATGGACTTTGAAATCTCGAGGTTTTATGGTAAGTAGAATCAGAGTATTTAGGGTGTAAGTTTAGCAGGGCGATAAGGAAGATTGTCCAAAGTTTTGACTTTTTACAATATCTTGGATCTCTATTATCCAAAAGTACGAAGACATGGCTCATGGAATCAAAGCAGGTTGGTTGAAGTGGAAGAGTGCAACAGGGTTTCTTTGTGATTATGGCATGCCCCATAGATCAAATGGAAAATTCTACCATACGACAATTAGGCCATTGATGCTATATGGTCTCGAGTGTTAGGCCGTGAAACGATGTCACGTTCATGATATGAAAGTGTTGAAGATGTGTATGCTACGATGAATATGTGGGCATGATGAATTAAGTAAGTAGGAATTACATTTATTGAATATACGATGAGGAAAAATCGACTAAGATAGTTTGGTCATGGGAGATGGAGACCATGTGATGCTCTAGTTAGGAGGCCTGAATAGTGAAAACGTGATAAGATAGTGAGGGGTCAGGGAAGGCCTAGAAAAAATGGATAAGGGTGATAGAAAGCGATATGTGTCTACTTGGGATTGAAAAAGATATGGCGTTGAAGAGAACAGAGACTGGAGGGAAAAATTCATGTGGATGATGGAGTTGATTTTTATATTTTATTTAATTTGTTTCTATTTTTTCTATTACTTTCAAATTTTCTTCCCACCTATCTCTTCTTTTAAATTTCTTCTTAACTTTCACAATTTTTATTTTAATTACTTTTTTTATTACAAAAACTTTTAAACTTTTTTCCTTAACCTCTTTCCATTGACGGTCAAAAAACAAGGAGTTCTTCATGTTCTAGATTCCAACAAATACACAAACGTAGATATGGAAAATTCTATGATATAACTACGTAAAAATAACCCAAGGAGAACAGAATGGAGGAGCCATGACATAAGAACAAATCTACGTTGGAAAACACAGTTGCATGGCACATGCAAAGGAAAAAAAAACAAAAAATCTAAAAACAAGAAATGCTTAACCACCATAACATGAAAACAAATAGAGTGCAACTATAATATACCAATTACCTACAACTGCACATGGAAATAATAAATGCTATGATAGACACAGCCATGAGATATTCAAAGAGACAAGAAGGTAATTACCCATCACATTTGTACTTGTTATCTCCATGAAGACACTCTTTATCCGTAAATTGATCTAAACATTCCTCCAAAGACGAGGCATCCCCATGAATTTCAACAGTTAAATCCATCATATTTTCAAACTGGTCCGAAACATTATTGCATTTTGTGCATATCACCTGAAAGACAATATCAGAAAACTTACAATAGAATAATTAAGAATATTGTTAATGAAATATTAGAATGAGATGCTACTATGCTCATTTGACCATCTTTATTAAAGGTTAATGCACAGGTGTAAATCACCCAAAAGGACAACAAAGCATTCCCAAACACACCAAATAGGAGGGAAACATAAACTCAAAAAAATGCTGTTCTACAAGGACTGAATCACATGGCCAGGTTCAGAATGTACACAAACGGCACCAGAAGTCCTTTACCATTATACTTAGCTGGACCAACTCGTGAACTATCTCCTGAGTACAGAACTCTATCCATCTTCTTAAGATGTATCAGACCCTTCAATCACAATCCTCTCAATTTCTTACCAAAGATATATATTTGGATACAAATTAGCTCTAAGAATTCAAGACATGTTTTAACAGGAGCAGGAATCAGCATAAATTGTTTGCCATGGACCAGGTTCCATGGATAAATCTAACTGATCCGTGACCTATTCGCTTCCTTGGCCATCCAAAAATCTTCGAAAACACTGGTCTTAGACTTTCCACTAAATCCAATGAGCTGCCTCCAACTTTAATAGCGTTCTTCCTAAAGAAGAGTATTTAATAAAAATGGTAGGTTTCAGCAGCGCCTTCATTAATTTGATTGGTGATGCAGTCCCTAAATGGGCCGAGGAAAGTAAATTCAATATCAAAACAACCTTCAGATATTGTGCAAGTTCAAGACGGAGCTTATTTAAGACCTTGATAAGTTAAGATATTCATATATATATTATTTTTCTCAATTTTATGGAGTCAGTGTTTTGGTAATCCAGTCTTTTTATTAATCTTATGTTATTAGTCGAGTCTAATTTAGGATTTATAACTAATTTGTCTTTAATGAGTTCCTAGTTTAGGAACCTGAACTTGGAGGTTGTGATCGGCATATATGCTAGTTATCCTTTCAATATATTCAGAGATCAATAAGAAGATTTTCCAGCAGATATAAGCTTTGATTTTTGTGAATTGTGTGACACAATTTCCTTTTCTGAGGTGTGTGATACACTTCCATTGTGGGTGATTCCGAGGAACCCTAGATATGCGGCAAGTATTGGTGGGATGCCATGGTTTTCTCCTTTATTTTCTCATCTTCTCGGTTTATTTAGCACATATTTTACAAGAATCTGAATTTGATATTCGTATCTCAAAGCTATAAAAATCACAGCTCATAAACTCTAATTGCGCTCTAAACACTGATTGGGTATATTTCATATAGTCCAGAACAGTTACTGAATACTTGGTTTCTATTCGAGCAAATAATCTAGTCCCTTGAACCCAAGTTTGGTATTCTGACTTCAGCTTCTAAAATCTCCAAAACAGCATTCTAAAAATCCTTTAACCGCTGCTTTCTGCATCGCGTAAGGTCTGACCTTTGTAGGCAGTCCACATATGCTTGTCTTGCGACAAGTGGTTGGGTAGATGGGCATGAAGTAGGTGTTCATTGGTGAGGAACCACTTTGAGGAGAGTGGAGAAGAGACATTGATGGTGGAATTTGATGAATACAGTAAAACAATGAATAGTGGAAGATGAGGGCATGCAAACATTTTCTCAATTGTAGCCTTACTTATAAAAGCGCACAAAGTCCCTGATTACTCCCACCGTCCCATAGTAAGATGGGAAAAGGACACCTTTTGGCCGTCCCAAAGTAATCAACAAAGTCACAAAATGGAAATGGGATCCACTTGTCATACTCACAACAACTATCCACTTACTTCACTTTCTCTCTCCTACCCAACTATCTACACTTCAACACATCACCTATTTCCTAAATTCTTGTGCCAAGCTCATTTGTGCATATTACTATGGGAAGGAGGGAGTATAATTTAAGACATTTTGAATCCTAAACAGCAAAAATAGAAGGACTTCGGTAATTACCGTTGTATAGAGCTATAACACCCGTTCGCATACTGAACTTCCAGAACTCACACGGTATAGGTAGTTTACAGCAATATTTTCATTTTCATTTTATTATTATTATTTACATTTTCCCTATCTATTATGTATTTATTCTTTTATTATCACTATTTTTATTTTTCTTCTTCTTCTCTTCTTTTCATTTTCTAAATTATATTTTATTTTATGTTATTTGTATTTTCTTTCCCACCTATTTCTTCTTTTCTTTTAACTTATTTTTACATCTTCTCTTTCACGGTGACATGTGAGGATTCATGTTAGCCGACCCCAAATTATTTTAGGACCAAGGCTTCGTTGTTATTGTACACCATCAGTTTCATTTCTGCTGCCCAACTTCTCTCTTAGTTCTCTCATAATTTTTGTCCACTTGGATATCCATGTCATATTAGTTATCTAGTTTCCCACCATACCCCTAGCAAAGTTGACCAGGATTTCTTGGTCTTCTTTTTTATTTATCATAAATAAACTCTTTCACATTTATAAAGAAAACTAACAAAGGGTACAAATAACAACAATGACAACAAAGCCTTAGTTCCAAAATGATTTTGGGTCAACTAACAAATGGAAAATCAAAATACTAACCAAGAGTTACCAAGACATTTATAATGAGTCCTTAAACTTGCAAGTTAAAAATTAGATGTGTCAATTTACATTTCAATGATAATTCCCAAATATGTTGTGCTAGTAGAACAGTTGGAAATGGAGATGTTGAATATAGGTTGAATATAAGTGTATCTAGAGGGCTTAGGTAAATGCAGCATTCAGGTTTAGTAGATTCATTAACATAGAGAAGTTATTCAAAGCAAGAGAAGTGACCCTAAGGTTCAGGACTGAACCAAGTTATCAGAATCCATCAAAGTGGATTTGATACACATAAGATACAAAAATCGGACATATAAACATCAGCATAATCAAGGTCACCTGAGACTGGAGTTGACCACCAAATATATGTTGAATGAGGGTTGTCTCCTGGGCACTAGGATGAACAGCTTTTTCTCCACCGAATTCATCAAGCGAAATAGATTGCATTGTATCAATAGCAAACCTGCAGAATATCAACGAAAAGCGAATTGAATTAGTTATAGCCTCTTTGGACACAAGAAATAGTGAAGATTTCATCAAAAAGTTCAACAGGGAATGTACACCATATCAATAATTATACTAATATAGCAACCTCATGAACTCGTGGGCGTCCTCCTGTTTTCCATAGCCAAGATTTCCACCAATATTTGGTAACCGCGACAGTATGTTGATTGGAGAAAATGCATGCCTACTTTGGCTAGCTCTTGCCACATGGTTTTGAAGTTCACAAAGGAAGCACCAATCATCTCTCCTACCTGAGAAACAAGATACATGAAAAATAGGATTGAGTGACTCGAGATTAACATACATATCCACGTACACACACACAGAGAGAACGTAAACATGAATAGCAATTACATTCTCTCTGATGGCCTTTCTTCAGCAAGTAGGCAACAAGCGGCCTAGTGTATGCAAGACATTGTAAAACCACATTCGCAAAGCAGCTGTAAAGAACCCGAAATAATTTGATTGAGCAATATAGCAACTGAATGAAAAATAGAATTTAGAAACAAAAGTTGGCCTGTGAACACAAACCTATTTCCACAATTCAAAAGCCCACAAGGAGGGAAGCCTGGTTTCTCCCAGTTGAAAAGTTCCAGGAATTCATCATACGGGAAAAGAATCTGAAACAAGAACGCAGAAAACAGTGCATAAAAGGTTAAGGACTTCAACAGATACAGAGCAAGTAAACATGCACATGGGCAGAGGCTTGCACGCACACACAAACAGACACACATTCAGAAAACAATTGGAAAAAGATTAGCACCTTTTCTGGCTGATTCAAAATCTTAGAGGGCCCACGGGCAGCAATGAGTACGACTGCATTTTGGCCTCTGTTTTGTTGCAAATTTACCTTTCTCTTACACTTTGCATTGTGCCCAGAAAACCAGTGGGATCTTTGGCATGCTTCTGAGCTACAAAATAGAAAGTGGAATGGATGGTTAAGGAGTTTTAGTTAATCTGACATCACCAGGAAACCATAAGCCAAAATTAACACAACAAAAGTTACGGCCTCCATCACCCCACACACATACACAGCTTATCTGGGAATGCAGCCGGAGAAAATTTAGGCCAGAATAAAATAACAAAGTAAAATGACCATAGATTTAACATAGAAATTCAAATTAACTGAATTTAAAATTTAAGATTCATCCGTTATTAGGGATAGGTGTGAAACAACATCCATATATATGACATTTGCAGTTAGTTGTTCTGGTCTCCACCACCTACTACAACACCATCGCCCCACAAAATAGCACAGCTTTTTTAAGATGATACGAACTTTTGGACAAATTAAAAGCGAAAGGGAGAAAATCTTTTTGGGACAGATGGGGCATTAACTGAAGGCCTTTGTATGATTTTTCTGTGCATACACTTTATTTTTTATACTGCTATTTTCAATATATATCCTCCCCCCACCCCCCGGTTTTGAATACTGACTATGTCTCTGATTACCCATATACCCACTAATATGTGGGCCTTTCGAACAATTTTACCTATTTAGTTCATTCAACCTTTAAAAATTAGCATATAAAAAATAAATTTGGTTCAAAATTTGACACGGAGTTCTATCGTATGTATACAGACTACATTGCCTTGAAAATATAAAGTTGTTGCAGAGATCATATTTCATACAAAATCACGTGAATGCACAACATTAAGGACTATTCACAATTAAATTTTCCAGATTAAGATAGAGAAAAATAGTTAAAATTCTACCAGATATGGAGCTTGATGGGTAGAAAGATGAAAAGAATGGAGTCAGGACCATAGCAGAGGCACCAATCAGCTACAGCTATGGACGTAGTCGGCATCTGGACGGTGGCAAGTGGAGGTGTGCAGCGCAAGTAGGCTGATGAATATTATTAGGGTGCATTGTACTGTAAGTTAAAAGAGCTATGAGAGGGCAGAAAAGGTTTATAGACTGCATTATGCTTTAGGTGTCTACCCCCCAACCCCCACCCCTGGCTCGAGTACACCTAATTACATTAAAATCACCCAAAGACACCACCTAGAACTTCACAAGACCCGCTAGGATGTTCATCTCTTTTCGAAAGGCATCCTTAAGTCTAAGACGGGTAGGACTAAATATCAACGAGAAGCACCAATCCCTTCCATCTAATCTCAAGGTAGATGACAAAGAAAATGTTTTTCAACCTCTCTCGACGAGCCGCTCTGAACCTAAGTTTTTATTTTTATTTTTTGCTTGTGACGAACTTGCATACTTATTTGCAACTTGTGATAATAATCCCTATGTGCTTGAATTGTTCCCATACTGATGTCTGATACTCCCCACCCCACCCCACCCACCAGAAACAGGTCTACATATCCACAAGTTGAGCTAATAACCATCATTTTTCGTCCACAATTTGAGCTAGTATCAAATAGTTTAGGTAATCAAATCCAGCTCTTCTAACTGGAGCAGTAACTACATACCCACACATAAAAATTACATCAAGAAACAACTACAATGACACAAGTATAACCAATTTGATTTGAGCAGATTTGGGTTGGGTGCGGGAAAGGAAGAAAGATACCAGTAACGAACAATCTTGCAACCAGAACAGTGTTTTGATGTCTCGTTGCCGCAGACAACGCAGGTATCGGCAGGCGCAATAACTCCCGGCATTAATGCTGCTGCGGCGACAGCGGCAGGGTGCTCCGACGAATCAAAATTGGCGTCCACGGCAAAGTACTTGGATGCAGTATTCTTCACAAGGTAGAGTAATCCGACGGCAACAATGAATGCTGTGACAATGAACTGTAGAAACCAATTAAGATCCACAGTAAAACCACTGACATGCATCGACAACTCCGCTTGTTTTCAAGAACTAGGGTTTTCATTGAACGAAATCACATATTACTATAAATACAAATCCGAAATTGATTGAGATTGTAGATTAGATTCGAAATTGATTGGGAATTATGGGTTATTCATTGAGAAATGATTGAATTAAATCTTCCGTGAATTTAAGGGCGTTGCACGCTTCTTCTCGTTTCGTTCTGTCAATTTTTTTTTTTAGAATCGTTATATAGCCCTTAAAATTGTTAAGTAAATTTGTAAGTTTAAAACTTCAATTATACCATTTAATGAAATGACTCTACTATCCCTAAATTTATACACCCATTACCCAAGTATTATATACTCCCTCCGTCCCACTATACTTGACACCCAAGGGGTTGAGTTCAAAAACTAAGGAAAAAAAATAAAATAAAAAAAAATGTATGGTGAAAAATGAAGAGAGAGAATGAGTGGGATAAATAGTAGTGTTGGTTGAATAAATGTGTGGTAGAAAATGAAGAGAGAGAATGAGTGGTGGGGTAGAGTGAATATAAAAATATAAAAACTTGGTTATTTTTGGAAGGTGTCAAGTATAGTGGGACGGCCCAAAATGAAAAGAAGTGTCAAGTATAGTGGGACGGAGGAAGTACATCCATAACATTAAAAAATAGAAAACAACCTATATAAAAATCTGGCCATAGAGCTAATGAAAACGAGCATGAGGGATCCTAGCCTTGTCCAGAACAACACAGCCTTTGCAAGGCCTAGGAATATCACTAAAAGAGGTGAATGTGAAATTTTGGACCTCGTCGGCAGTGAAAATTAGCTAAACCGTAATTTGCTCCATTCCCTTCGCGAAGAATATGAGTAATTCGAACTTCCATTTGAGTCAATAATCTATGAATATGAGAAATAACATACCAAATGACCCATTGGGATATGGTACTCTCGAATAAGAATCTCGCAACAAAACTTGAGAATCAACCTCTAACCAAACACGATGGAATCCATGCGCTTGAGCCAAAATAAGGCCATCCTTGCGGCCATAGCCTCCGCCATCATATTGGAATGGCGGCCATAAAAATGGGAGAAACCAAGAACAAAATCCCCTTTATGATTCCTAAAAACACCTCCCCGAAGCAATACCGGATTACCCCTAGAAACTCCATCCGTGTTAAGCTTAATCTCATCAACATTAGGGGAACCCATAAAACCATTCGGATTTTAGGAATCAAAAAGGGTTTAGAGGCCAAATGAAAAATATCCATCAAATAATGATTATCTTGACTTCTCGTGAAAGAAAGGGAAAAAGAGATAGCAATATTAGAAGCTTGAGAACGAACCTTATGGATAATAGCATTGGAACTCATCTCGAACATCTTCAAATCTGCTCTTATTTCGAGCGCACCAAATTTCCCATAAAATAAGAGTTGGAAGGAGACGAGAAAGCCATGAACAAACATTGGAATCGAGAATTGGAATGACTTTGCCACCAACTAATGAGGACTGATTCAAATGACCCATGAAACAACGAATGCCACACAAACCACGAAGAAATCCCAAACTTTCTTAGCAATATCTCCATAAACCAAAATATGCGCCATAGATTCTTCACTTGCTGCATTACAACAATTACATTTAGAAGCGAGGAGATACCTTTAGAGCGAGTTCTCTCATCCGTAGGCAATCCATTATGCAAAGCACGCCAAAGGAATACCGAAATCTTTTTGGGAATATATTTGCTCCAGCAATAAGAGTAAATAATAGAGTGAGGATGGCTAGAACGACATTCTCTCCAAGCTGAATTAACGAGAGAACTTACCGAAGAAGAAGGCATCCAATAGGGACGTCCTCCTTGTCCGATAAAGAAATAGAATGAGAATTTATGAGAGATGCAAGCTGCTGGCCAAAAGACTCTCGGATGTGGTCAATATTAGGAGCGGCATTATGGAAAAGAGAAGAGACCTCAATGTGATCAGAAGGAAATTGACCCATATCCCCTTCTAACCATTTTTCATGAATGGAAATGTCTCCTCTCCCAACCCTCCAAGCTAATCTATCCTCCACTAAAGGCTTTGCTTCAATTAATCTTTTCCAAATATGAGAAGAGTATGATGTGATACATGCATCCATAGGGTGAATTTCCCAGCAATATTTAGCCAACATAAGCTCACTCCATAAAGAATTAGAGGTACATAAACGCCACCAAAGTTTCATGGAAAAAGCCATAGCCATATCTTCGAATTTTCGAATCCCCAAACCTCCCTCTTCAATCGTCCGGTGATTTTGTCCCAAGAAAGCCAATGACATTTCTTCTCCCCATCATAAGAACTCCAAAAAAATCTCATAATAATCCTCTCCAAAGCACGAAATACCCCTTTTGGAGGATCAATAAGGGATAAATAATAGAGAGGCATAGCGAGATAAGCAAGATTGAATAAGAGTGAGTTTGGCTCCAAAGAGAGTAATTTACCCTTCCAAGAAGCAAGTCTCGATTCCATTTTTCTAATGAGAGGAGTAAAGAGGCTGATCTTCTTTTTACCCGTGTATAACGGGCATCCCAAGTATAGCAATGGGAGATCTTGTTTTACAAAACCCGTAGTGGCTGCTATAATCTCATCTCTATTACCATTATTACCCGTAATGAAGCAAGACTTGTTGATATTCACTAAGCGGCCCGAAAAATTCTGGTACCAATCCAAGTATTTCATATGCGCTTCTAAAGAAGATTTCGACCCATTACAAAAGATAATCACATCATCCGCATAGGCAAGGTGAGAAATTAACGGAGAATTGATATGAATACGGTGCCGTGCGATGGAACATAGTATGCGGCAAATTTAAACCCCTACTCATCATTTCCGCCGCAATAATAAAAAGATAAGGAGATAAGGGGTCGCCTTGCCTAAGGCCCCTAGTAGAGTGAAAAAAACCACAACTTTCACCATTAACAAGGGTGAAAACCGGCTATTGGAAATACACGGGAAGATGAGATCAATCCAAACCTCATTAAAACCAAATTGCCGCATCACCTTTATAAGAGCAAACCAAGATAGCCGATCATAAGCTTTCGCCATATCAAGCTTGAGAGCCACATTAGAACCCCGAACTTTCTTGTTTATAGAATGCATAATTTCCTGAGCCAATAAGACATTCTCATGAATAACCCTACCTTGAACAAACCCACTCTGCTCAGGGGAAATAATGCGAGGAAGAATTAAACGACACGTTAATAATTTTGTAACCACCTTATTACGAAATTGCAGAGGCTAATCGGTCTCGAGGTCCGAAAAAGAAGAGGGAGAATCCACCTTAGGAATTGTGACAATTAAAGTACTAGTCCAGCTTCTTGGCATTTGAAACCCGAAAAGAAATCACCAATAGCACGCACCAAATCAGCCTTAATTATATCCCAACAGACCCTTATAAAATTCACCCGTGAAACCATCCGGGCCAGCTGCACTTTGGCCATTCATAGAAAAAATGACCTCTCGAACTTCATCCTCATTAGGAGCAGCCGTAAGCGAGGTGTTATCCTCTTCGATGTCAGCCGTGGAATAAGAAACATAAAATCATCGGAAGGAATCTCACAATGACCTTGAAGCTGCTAGAATAAAACCTTATAGCCTCCTCTTTAATTTCACTTTTCTCTTTCGCCACACGCCATCTCTATTCTTTATTTTGTGAATACATAATTTCGCCTCTTTTTCTTTACAACGAGAATGAAAGAACTTTGTGTTTCTATCTCCCTCCTTTAACCACTTTAAATTAGCCTTTTGGGCCCATAATTCTTCATCTAATTTCAACTTTGAAAGTAAATGCGCTGGGCTAAATTTAGAGCAGCCCTAGAATCATCATCACCAAGAGTTTGATATTGAGCTTCCCTAACCAAAACTTCATCTTCTGCGTTTTTATTTGCTGATCGGTTCTCCCATATATATGCTTATTCCATTCAGAAATAGTCTTAGGAGACGCCCAAGTTTCTTAGCAAAGCACACCATCGGTCTTCCATCCATAGGGGCAGCCCAAGAAGTTTTTACAAGCTCTGAAATGAATGATGCTTCAGCCACACATTAAGAAAGCGAAATGAGCCATGACGCACTTGGCTTCAAGTTACAAAGTGATAAGAATAGGAGCATGATCTCGAGCAAGTTCTAGCTAAATGAATAACACGGGTAGAGTGAAACAAATGCAACCATTGCTCATTATACAAAGCTCTGTCTAATCTTTGATAAATAGCCCTTCTTCCCATACGATTATTAGACCATGTAATAACATTGCAACCTTCATATCCGGCATCCATAAGGTTAGAGTATTGAATCATATCCGAGAATTCCGTGACAGCCATACCATTAAGAGGTTTTCCTCCAATCTTCTCACTACTGATCAATAACAAGTTAAAATCACCCACAACCAACCAAGGGAATTCCACCTCACTAATAGTCATTAGCTCTTCCCATAGAGAAATACGAGAAAATGCATTACTATGACTAGCATGAACAAAAGAAACCCAAGCATTTGTCTCCCAAGCGGATGAGAAATTTGCAAAGTTAATGCTTGATCGAATCTTGAATAACCATGCACTGCAGCCCATGCTTCCATAAAACCCAAACTCTATTATTTCTATTATTCACCCCATCTTCACAACCCAACTTCCGAATAAGAGGACCCATAGCAGCAAAATCAGATTTTGGCTCATAAATAGCCATAAGCGAAACACCATGAGAACGGAATAAACGTTTGATTCTACGGATTGTGGCCCCATTAGCTATGCCACGAGCATTCCAACTTATAAAACACACCATTAAAAACAGCTATAAAGAAAGTAAATGAGGGAATAGAACGAAAAGGAAAAACTCACGGTGAAGGGGATTTCTCCTACTCTTTTCCTTTTATGAGTAACAGTAATGAAACCGTCATCAACTTGGGCCTGCAATGCGGTTAGAGATTCTTTGAAATCCATTTGCATGTTCATGACTTGATTCAGCGAGGTAACTTGAGGAGCTCTAGGCGACAGATTAAGAGAACCAAAAGCATTCATCTTTGCATGGGAAGAGGACTTTACACGCATAGCAGAATCATCTCGCAAAGGCGTACATAATTTAAGAGGATCTTGAACTTCAGGAATAGATATTTGAATATCCTCCCCTCCGTCCATTTGTGAGATACCAGCCTTAGTCTTTATAGCCTTTAGGCTTTTAGACAGAGCATCATTAACAGACTTTGGCAAAGCATAATACCCCTTCTAGCCATCAAAGGAGCTGTGAATTCCTTAGAGCCACCATCTTTCTTTGTAAGATCAATAACATCTTTTTTGGCTTCATTAAAATCAGCACTCTTGCTTGTACCTTCTTGATTACCCTTATTTTTGTCTTTCCGAATCCAAGCTTCATTTTTTGTTTCCCCCTTCTTATGATCCTCCTTTTCATCCCTTTTCAATCCTTGATCAGCCTTCTTCTTCCCATCCCCATCACCATTTTTCTTGAATTCAGAATTTAGAATACGACAATTAAAAGTGTCATGACCTAATAGAGAACAATGGCTGCACTACATAGGCATGTTATCATACTCAACAGGTTGCACAAAACTCGGCATACAATCACCACAATCTATATGAATTTTTTTCAGGCAGCCGTTTTAATAAATCCACTTGCACCAAAATTTTAGCCACACTTGGCCTAGAAAGTTCAGCAGTAGCTTTATCAATCGACATAGGCTTTCCAAAGATTCGGGCCAAAGAGAATAAAAAGATTTTATTGAATAGATGCACAGGCAATCCAGGAAGACTTACCCATACAGGAACAATAGAAGAATCCGTTTGAGGCTTCCATGAAGGTGTCCAAACTGAAGTACGCATAGGAAATCTGTTCACATACCATACCTCCCTAGTCCAAATGCGTTGGAAATCTTCTTCATTAGTGAGTTGAATCAACATATGACGAGAATCAATATGGCCCAATTTATACGCTCCCTTCAAATGAAACGTAGCAAAGGCAATTCTTGCAGCCTCCATAGTAGGTCTGCCATTAGAGAATTTTCCAACCAAAGTCCAAGCAAAAGGCTTAGCAAAAGCCTCTAAAGCTTCCTTAGAAAGTTTCAAAGAAGGCATACCTTTGTGAGTAGCGGGTGGAATCAATGGAATATCTTGGATTGGAGTCGATTGAGAGGGCTGAATATTGAAGCAAAAGATTTATTAGGGTTTGGGGAGGCGGCTGCATTGTAGGGTTTGCGTGGGGTAATACACTTTGAAGCAATAATAGGATCAGCAATAGGGTTTTGCGGATTAGGGTTAACATTATGCTTGGAATTAAGATTAGCAATAGAAGGAAGAGGAGGAAACATGGCCGGATCAGCCATGGAAGGCCAAACCCTAATTAGGGTTCAACCAAAAATGGCAATTCTAGAGAGAATTAGAATTTAGTGCGTGTGTGTGAGAGAGAAAGTCAGATTTTTTTAGGTCTGATGATGATTCACCTGTCGAGGCTCTGAATTGGGCTTTTTCATGGAGTGGTTTACTGTCTTTAACCACAGATATTTCTTGGTGTCCACCCTTTTGGAGACTGAACAAGTATGTTGCCAATACTAGGGGTTTTGACAGGGTGGTTCTTCCGGGCTTGCAAGATTCCTCTTTCTATTTCCCAAAGTGGGTGCTCCGCCAGTTTGGTCAACAACAGGACATTTATATTTTCGAAGGAGCCTCTCGTGAAGTGTCCTACATTGGTCTGGAGTTTGCAAAGGTGCTAGCTCAAGTATGGGGTGAAGGAACGAGTCGAGATCATTAGACCAGCCTTCGAAGCTTTGATGCAAGCGTTTTCTTATCATATAAGTAATTGGATTGGTTCTTCCATACCGTTCACCCAAGTTCGGAGAAGATTGATGAGGTACGGCATCCATTGTTGGGACACTCTTTCGTGGAAAGCAGTATTTTGAGAAGGAGCGAGGCTCAATCTGATCCTGCTAATGTAAGAATTGATTCAACCCAAGATTTCCTTGATGGGGATTAGTATGAGAGAAGAGGTAACGGTCTCCCCGGAAAGATGCAGGCTTTGGATAGGCCCAATGTCTTCAAGAGGCTTGCCGAATCTGTTTTTACTCGCCTTGATGGATGTTCTTCCTTGAAGGGTCTGAAGTGCAAGAGAGATCGAGATGATGGTAGTGATCATGTCTGCCGGTCTACAAAATCAATGAAAGGCTAGATCCTAGAAAGTACCAAGAGATTGCTTTGATAGATCAATAGCTTAATTTATTAGTATTTTTTTTCAAGATTCTTAGCTTAGCAAATTTGTCATTGTCATTAAAATTTTCCTTTTGTTATCAACAAATGCATTCGATTAATACAAGGACAAGATTTGATTTTATTATTTGATTAGAATGAACCCAAAGGCTGCCTTATAGCACGATGAAGGTCTTCCTTTATAATCTCCCAGCAAAGGCTGCCTTAATAATGAATTTCTTTTGGAGTGGTTCGGATGGCTCGCGAAAATGTCATTGGATTGGGTGGAAAAGGATCAGCCGGCCGCTGGATGAAGGGGGGCTTGGTATTAGGAAGTTTGAGGATTTAGGCACTGCCTTTGCCATGAAATTATGGTGGAGATTGCGTGGTTCTTCATCTCTTTGGACTGAATTTATGTTGGCAAAATATTGTTATGAGATACACCCTATGGACACTGTTGTCACAAGCTTTGCTTCTCACATATGGAAACGCATGTTAAGGGTGAAAGATTTTATGGAACAGTGAATTGCGTGGAGGCTTGGTAACGGGCAAATTTCCATCCATGAAAATTGGTTCAAAGGGGTTAAGCCCATTCTTCCGCACCAGCACATTGAGGTCTCTAATTTATTCGAAAACAGCCTGCCTCGGGTTGAATATATCTGCACTAACTATGGAGACCCTCTTTTAAATTTGATTAAGGCTCAAAATATAACGCTTAATGGGAAGGACGATATTCTCATTTGGAAGCCTTCCACTTCGGGCATGTTTACTATCTCCTCTGCTTGGCGGGAATGTCGTCAATCTCAGTTCTCGAGACCTGTTTTTTCGATGCTTTGGCATAAGCATATTCCCCCCAAATACTCTATTCTGTTATGGCGAATTCTTCATAGAGGTCTTCCCACAGATGAGGCTTTACAGAAGCGTGGTATTCAGACTGTTTCGAGGTGTGGCTGCTGCCATTATCCTTCAACGGATTCTATGGAACATCTATTTGTGAATGGTGACATTGCTAAGAATACTTGGAGGTATTTCAGCCAAGTTTGTGGTGTTGATATTCATTTGGGATCCTTCCAGGCGGCTCTCTCCTCATGGTGGTTTAATCGTCCCAAGAACATTTCCCAACTTAACAAATGGATCTCCCTCATTCTTAGGGGTCATTGCTTGGTCTATTTGGTATCATAGAAATAAATGGTTTTTGAAGATATTCGGATGCAAGGAGTGGATATCATAGCCTCTGTTATTCAGCGAGATAACAAATATATCGCTGCGTTCAACCCTCCTGTTAAGCCCTCAATGTTTGACAGTTCCGTGCTGCAAGTATTTAAAATTTCAGTGGCTGCTCCGACACCTAGTGTGGCTAAAATTGTTAAGTGGCTCAAACCAAGGCAAGGGTTCTATAAGATCAACACTGATGGTGCTTCTAGGGGTAATCCAGGCGAAGCTGCTGGTGGAGGAGTCATTAGAAATGCTAAGGGAGAGTTGGTTTTTGCGTTCGGGAATTATTATGGTCATCGTTCTAATATGTGGTCGGAGGCTAAAGCCGCTCTCGATGGATTAACTTTTGCTCATACTCTTGGTATTAATCATGTTTGGTTGGAGATCGATTCTGAAGTCCTCATGAAAATAATCACCAAAGTCTATCACATTCCTTGGGAGGTATTCTATATTATCCAACAGATTTTCATTATCATGGAGCATACGCATATTCATGTGAGTCATATATTTCGTGAAGGTAATAAGGTTGCTGATTCCTTGGCGAACATCGCTGTGGAATCTATGGTAGATCAGATTTGGGTCTCGTCTTCTCAACTCCATCCTTTGTGCCGTGGTTCTCTTCTTATGGATAGAGCGGGCTTCCCTTCTTTTCGTTATAAGTGATTTTATGGTTGGGTTTTTTGTGAGTTTATGGGGTATTTTTGTTGTCTACTTGGTGCCGTTAGTTTTAGAGGTGCTGATGTTTGAAGTGTTCATTTCCTTGCTGCTGGTGGCTGCTCCTTTCCTGGTGTGCCAAGGCCTGCTTTGGCATCCGCTGGTGTCTTGGACGGTCGCCCAAGTGCTTCGGCTGGGCTTGCGCGGCCGCCCTTCTTCTTGGGCGATCGCCCTTGTCGCGGATGGCTTGGGCTGATGCTGTCTGGTGGCCTTATCATTTTGGGCTTCGTCCCCTAATTTTTGTCCGTAGATTTCCTTTTATTTATTTATGTCTATTTTAATTTTAATAGGTTGTTCCCCCTCCCTTTTTGTAGAGTACCTTACAGTTTGTGTAAGGACTCCCCCCGTTGCTTTTCCAGGTGGTTGAGGTTGTCATGTCCCCCACCTTGTTTTGTAATTTTCTTTTTAATTAATAAAATCTAGGGAGTACCGTCTCCTTTCGCCAAAAAAAAAAAAAAAAAAAAAAAAAAAAAAAAAAAAAAAACCAAAGAATTTGCTACGTTCCTCTTTTACATCAATTAAATAAGAGGCTCAGGTTGACGTAGTTCATTTTTTAGAGAAAAATGGACAAAATTTCGAATTCTAGCAGAGGGGTAGTCTCACGCGAGACAAGGCCTCTCTCTCTCTCTTTTTTTTTAATGCACACCCTAGCTTTTGCCTTGACCGCCTTTTCAGGTTTTCAATCTAGTGGGCTTCTTTTCTTGTGCAAGCTCTAATTTTTGCCTAAGTCGTCCCTTTTGGGATTTTCGACCTAGTGAGCATTTTTTTCTTTTTAAGAGACCAAGTCACGCGAAGTATTTCTTGAGCTTGTCCATGTTGACCGGTTTTGGTAGTTGATCTCCGTCTAAGTCCAGGGCGGTGCTCACGGAGAACTAGGTCGCCGACCCTTATATTCCTCGTTTTGACCTTTTTGTTGAAAGCCCTTGCCATTCTTCTTTGGTAGACTTGAGTATGCTCGGCTGCTCTCAGTCTCCTTTCGTCTAGCAGCGCTAACTCTTCGTATCTGTTTTCCAATCAGTCGACCTCGTTCACTTGGTTTTCTAGGAGAACCCTTAGTGAAGGTATTTCCAGCTCTATAGGTAGAACGGCTTCCATCCCGTATGTGAGGACGTATGGAGTCTCGCCGGTGGCTGTTCGGACCGAGGTGCGGGATCCCCAAAGTGCGAAAGGTAATTTGTCGGGCCAGTCTTTTCTAGTGACTGCCATTTTTTTATGATGGTTTCGATCATTTTATTTGCGGCTTCAACTGCTCCATTCGTTTGAGCCATGTAAGGAGATGACTTATGCCTTACGATTTTGTACTCTGTCAGGAGACGATCGGTTTCTTTCTCAAAGTGGGAGCTATTATCAGATATCATCTCTTGTGGCACCCCATATCGGCAAATGATGTTGTGCTTGATAAATTCCGCTACCTTTCTGGCATTCAAGACAAAGGAGGCGGACTCGA
This sequence comes from Adenophora triphylla var. japonica, assembly GCA_022495995.1. NCBI lineage: Eukaryota > Viridiplantae > Streptophyta > Magnoliopsida > Asterales > Campanulaceae > Adenophora > Adenophora triphylla. Next base: position 39,505 of record JAFEMH010001606.1, on the reverse strand, counting down.
TCCATTTAGTGAAATAGTCGATGGCTACTAGAACGAAATTGTGCCCGTTGGTTCCTGCGGGTGTGACCTTTCCAATCACATCTATGCCCCATGTAGAGAATGGCCAAGGGAATGTCATAGAGTACATCAAGGAAGGCGGTGCATGTGAAGGTTGTTGGTGTAATGCCCTAGGCTTTAGTTATGTTTAACTTAAAACCGTTATGTATCATCTTTCTCGTTTAAGTTTATTATTTGATTATTATATATTTTGCATATTTATTGTAATAATCTCTGTCCTTAATTATTAAGTAAATAATTAGTATAAATGTTAATGGATAATCATATGATGATTATATGCATAGAGATGCACATTAAATTTATGGGAACTTGTTAGTGAACAAGTGACTGGACTTGATCCGTATGAGATTTATGTCATGGTCAAATGTCATAATTAAATCTCATATGGTCACTTCATTTAGTCCCTAGACCTGAGATTATCCTGACCTTACATATGATGAAAGTTATGTTTGATTTTAGTCAAACGATATCTTAACACGATATCTATAAAGGCTATCTTTGGCATGATCGGATTCATGATGGGAAGGATGATAAGTCGAGATGGAATTTGTCCCTCGAAAGAGAGATATTTTTCTTGGGCCCCTAGATGAGTGATAATGATGAAAGTGTATGGCCATACCCCAATGCGATTGGACTATCATTATACTCAAGATCGAGACGCAGTAAAAAAATACGCTCTCTAATTTTCTCCTTGCCGTTTTCCCGTCTCTAGGGTTTCGCCCTAGAGACTTGCCGTTGCTGCCATGGTTTCTCATCCGGTGGCTTGGGTTACTTCAATGAATTCCAGCAATCATAATCCCTACTACTCTCCTTCTTTGCAACAACATCCATATCCGAATCCTAACCCTAAACCTATCTCCCCTATTGCGGCGCAGCAATCTCATGCAAACCCTAATTTAAACCCTATTGCTTCGGCAACCCTAAATCAAACCTCTCCCGTTCTTCAGCAACAGGCCATTAGATCGGAATCCTCTCAAAATAAGAATGATAATCCTTCCCAAAACCAAATACCGCTTGGCCAGATCTCCAAGTCATTTGCAGACCTGTTTGCGCAAAATGCTTCTCCTTCGGCCCTTGGTTCTGCTGCAAATACAAATGCGAATATCCAAACGGGGCTGCACAAAGGAACTCCAGCAGTAAAACTATCCAGGGAAGTCCTCGACTCTTTTGCTAAACCATTTAAATATACTCTCATTGGTAAATTTATGCATGGGAGACCATCCATGGAAAATGCTAGAATTGCTTTTGCTAAATTTAAACTAAAAGGAAACTATAAAATTGGCCATTTAGATAATCGTCATATGCTTATTCAATTATCTACGGAAGATGATTATCAACGTTTATTTATGAAAGAGGTGTGGTATGTAGATCGTTATCCTATGCGTACGTTGGCTTGGTCCCAGGCTTGGCGCCGGAGCAGGAATCCCCTTTGTTCTGTGTGGGTTGGCTTTCCGGGGCTCCCAATCCATTTAATGAATAAATCTTTCTTACATGCGGCTGCCTCGATGATTGGGTCTCCCCTCTCGTTGGACAAGGCCACGGTGAGCTAACTAGGCCTAGCGTTGCAAAAATTTTGATTCAAGTTGATGCAACTAAAAAACTTCCAAGTGAGATTTTCATTGATTGTGGTGATGTTTTCCCAAGTTTTTATCAAAAGGTTGAGTACGATAATATTCCTAAATATTGTAAACATTGTTTTATCCTTGGGCATGACATTTCTATGTGCAGGAAGGCAAATCCACATCTTAATAATACCAAACAGAATTCGGAAAAACAGCCTATGGAATTGGCTAAAGTTTGGCTGGTTTGAACAATAATGAGAATCCTTCTAGCGGTGGTACAAAGGCTGTTGGAAATGAGAAAGAAAATGAAGTAAATGATGATAATGCAAAGCTGTTGCAACCTTTGAATGTTGCTCCTAAAATGGCTGTTCGTGGCCAAAAGCTTCCTTCAGCCGTTGAGCGTGCTCTTAATAAAGCATGTAATGAAATGATCTCAATGGGGGCTGGTCTTGGCTCGGCATCACAGCTGTTCAAGTTGATAATGTCAATTGCGTTGAGGATGATCTAGCTACTATTATTCAGAATGTTGAACAGCACAAGGCGCATCATAATACCTCTATTGCTGAAAATAACAATTCTAATGGTTGCCTCCCAATGACTGAAGAATTTTCTGAAAATAATGTTCATATTGAGGGCCTCAATCTCTCTCCCGTGGTCCTCCTTCGCTGCCTTTGTCACGGAAATGGCTGGTTCTACCCCATTCTCTAATACTTCCAACAATGATGTTGATGCTGATGGTTTTACCAAGGTATTTTCTAAGAGGAACCGCAGAAGATCTTCCTCCCCTACCTCCTAATTCTCTCTGTAAGTCAATTACTTATCTATCTACTTTTACAATGGTTGCTATGATTTTACGGAATGTTAGAGGTATTGGTAATGGTGCGTCTTTTAGACGTGCTAAAAAGCTTTTCCACCTTCATAATGTCTCTTTTTTTGCTATGTCGGCGCCTAAGGTTTCGCATCTTCGGCGTGTGTCAACGCAAAGGAAATTGGGTTTGTGTGGGTAGTTTTTCTAATTGTAACGGAAAAATTTGGTTTTTGGAAACATGGTTTTGTTTGCAATGTGGTTCAAGATAGTGATCAAGCCCTTACAATGCAGATTTCTCATGGCCAATGGGAATCTAGCATTCATTTGAGCGTAGTGTATGCTAGTTGTAATAGATTTGATCGTAGAGAGCTTTGGGATAACCTTATGGATTTTAGTTCTTGTAACACCCCGTGGATGGTTATTGGGGATTTCAAGCGTGTCATGATGCAATACGAAAAGATAGGAGGTAATCCTATTTCTAGAAAGGCTGTTTCGGAGTTCTACGATATGATGCAATTTTACGAGTACATTGAATGGGCTGGGTATTTAGGTAATAAATTCACGTGGGTGAATAAACCTAGAGGAAAGCCTACTATCCTTCAACGTCTTGATCGTGCTCTTTATAACTCTCAATGGATGGATACTTTTCATGATACTTCGTTACCCATCTTAATCGTACTTGCTCGATCACAATCCTCTCTTAGTTCAAATTAAAATTTGGTGAAGCCACTAAGGGCTCTTTTCGTTTTCTTAATATCGTTTGAAACATCATTCTTTTCTTTCGCTGGTTGAGAACTCTTGGAAGGATTATATGGATGGGGCCCTATGGTTAGGTTTGCTAAGAAGCTTGCTCGTCTTCGGAAATGTATTTCCTCTTGGAATAAAGAAGTGTTTGGTAGGGTAGACCAACATGTTCGTGTGGCTGAAGATGAGGTTTGTCAAAAAGAATTGTTGTTCCAAAGTGATAATTCGGATGAAAACAGAGCTGCTCTTAGCTTGGCACAAGCTAATCTTCTTGCTAAGTTAAAGGTTGAGGAATATCTTTGGCGTCAAAAGGCTAATATTAAATGGTTAAAGGAGGGAGACCATAATACTAAGTTCTTTCATTCTTATGTTAAGAAGAAAAGGCAGCAACTTTTCATTCATAGAATTAGAGATGGTAACGGAAATTGGGTTAATGAGAAGGATGAGATTCGGGATGCGAAATTTGTTGCCTTCTTTTCGGACCAGCTCCAACCTCCCCTTAATATTCCTCGTGATGAAATTCTTGATGTTATTCCTAGGCTGATCAATGACGATGACAATGAGATGCTCACGGCTGTTCCTTCTTTAGATGATATTAAAGAGATTATATGGTCGATGAATGGTCAAAGTGCTGCTGGTCCCGATGGTTTTAATGGTGCTTTTTATAAGGGTTGTTGGGATATCATCAAAGAGGACTTATACGGAGGCTGTCAAGGAGTTTTTCTTTGGTTTTCCTATGCCGCGGAGTGGACTTCGACTCTTATTGTTCTCCTTCCCAAAGTCAGCGCTCCTACTTCCTTCTCGGAGATGAGACCCATTAGCTTATGCAATTTTACTAATAAAATCATTACTAAGCTTCTTAATTCCCGTCTTGCTCCTATCCTTCCTAGAATTATTTCTCCTCGGCGAGTGGGTTTGTTAAAGGGCGGTTGATTCATGAAAATGTCTGTTGGCTCAAGAGCTCATGCATTCTATCCGGAAAAAGGTGAGGGGTTCCAATGTTGGGCTTAAATTAGATATGGCTAAAGCTTATGATCGTATCTCTTGGTTTGCGGTGATTAAAGTGATGAGAAGGTTTGGCTTTTACGAAACGTGGATTGATATGATCTTTCGAAGTATTTCCTCTTGTTGGTTCTCGGTCCTTGTCAATGGGGAAAGTTACGGATTTTTCCACTCCTCTCGTGGTCTTCGTCAAGGAGACCCTATATCTCCCACTCTTTTTATCATAGCATTTGAAGTCTTGAGTCGAGGTCTCAACCAGGTTGCACTCGATTTTCCTCAATATCGTTTCAAGGCTCATATCCATACTCCTATCATATCTCATCTTTCTTATGCGGATGATATTCTTATTTTTTGTAATGGTTCTAAAGACTCTCTTGAGGCTCACATGAGATGCCTTAAGCTGGTATCAAGATTTTTCGGGTCGACTTGTTAATACAAGGAAGTCTTGCTTCATTGCTTGGCAAAAATGATGAGGTCGAGATTCTATTATTGTGAATGCTACTTCATTTGAAAAGAAAGATCTCCTATTATCTATCTTGGCTGCCCTCTTTATGTTGGGAGAAAAAGATTTCTCTTTTTGATAATGTTATTCAAAAAATGGCTGATAGGCTTGCTTCTTGGCAAGGAAAGATCCTCTCCTTTGGTGCTAAGCTCACTCTTATCCAATCTGTTTGCAAGCTATTCCTCTTTATTATATTTCTTTGGTTGATCCTCCCAAGGGGTTTTCCAAGCCATGTATCGTCGATTGCTAATTTCTTTTGGTGTAATGAAGAGGGCATATCCAAATGTCATTGGGTGAGAAAGGATCTGATGTTCAAGCCTTGTAGTGAAGGTGGCTTGGGCCTTCGTCGTTTAGAAGATATTTCTATGGCTTTCGCTATGAAGCTTTGGTGGCGTCTTAGAAGCTCCCATTCTCTTTGGTCCGAATTCATGCTTGATAAGTATTGTTTGGCTCTCACCCCATGGATGCGGGAAAGCCTTCTTTCGCTTCTCATATTTGGAGCCGCATGATTTAAGCTAAAGATATCGTTGAAAATCATATTGCTTGGCGGATTGGTAGAGGGAAGTTTCGGTTCATGAAAATTGGTTGGATGGTCCTCGTCTTAATCTTCCGGGAATCATATTGAAGTTTCCTCCTTGTTTCATGAGGGTCAACCGAGATCTATTCATATTTACGATACGTATGGCCCGGATGTTCTTAGTTCTATTTATCGTCGAATATTTCTCTCTACGATACGCTTTGATTGTATTTATTGGCTTCCCTCGCTTAAAGGTCGGTTTTCTCTTTCTTCGGCTTGGCAAGTGTGTAGAGTTGCTTACGCTCGGAATTTGTTTTTGAATATTCTTTGGAACAAATATATTCCCTGAAAGTCTCAATTTTCCTTTGGAGGTTGTTACATAATGGCCTTCCCGATGCGGCTATTCAATCTAGAGGTATTTCCCTTGTGTCTTCTTGTGTTTGTTGTTCTCAGCATTCTTTAGAAGACTCTCTTCATCTTTTCGCTAAAAGTCAAGTGGCTTTTGAAACGTGGGACTGGTTTGCTAGGCTTTTCGGTATTCATATTTCCTACAACAATGTTAAAACTATCCTTGGCAGCTGGTGGTTCAATTCTGGCATTGGAAAAAATAAGGGTATTCTTTGGCTTTCTCGCATTCTCCCTTGTTTTATTCTTTGGGAGCTTTGGAAAGGTCGAAATAAAGCTAGATTTGAGGACCTTCATATGTCTTCCTCTAGGATCATCCGGGAGGTTTTTCAACAGATTGGTTCTATCATTAAGGCTTACAACCTTTCTTTCCCTTCGTCTGACTTGGAAAGTCAGATTTTCCATTGCTTTCACCTTCCTAAAGTTGTTCCTAAGCCTCGGGTTCTTAAGTTTGTTCTTTGGAATTCCCCGTTACGAATTGCTCAAGCTTAATGCGATGGTCTTTGCTAAAGGAAATCCGGGTATCGGTTACGGAGGTGGTATTTTCGAGACACAAGAATGGTAAGTTGTTATTTGCTTATTCTAAGTTCTATGGTAATAGTACTAACATGGTTCTTTGAAGCTAGAGCGGTTTTGGATGGCCTTATTTATGCTTCTCATTTCGGTATGTCTTCTATTTGGCTTGAAATTGATTCTGAAATTCTTTTAAATGTGCTAATCCGTGATTTTCATATTCCTTGGAGTATTTGGTACGAGGTGCTTCATATAAAAAGGCTTATTTCGCATATTGGTGTTAGAATAACTCATATTCTGCGTGAAGGCAATCAGGTTGCTGATGGTTTGGCTAATGTTGCTGCGATCTCGAGGTCTAATTCAGAGTATTTTTCTTTTAGTGATCTCCCTCACCGCTGCAAAGGAGCGTATACTTTAGATAGGGCTGCTATCCCTTATATTAGAATTTAGTCTTTGATGTTTGCTATTGTTATTTTTCTGTTTTCTTTGATAGGTTGTCTCCCCTCCCCCTTTTGTAGAGTACCTTACGGCTTGTGTAAGGACGGAGCCCTTTTGCTTTTCCAGGTGGTTAAGGTTGTCATGTCCCCCACCTTGTTTTGTAATTTTAATTTTATTTAATAAAATCTAGGGAGTACCGTCTCCTTTTGCCAAAAAAAAAAAAAGCATTGAACAAATACAAGTTGACGTGGACCATGACTTGTGTTCAATATAACATCGTGAGACAAAGGGAGAAATGGAAGTGTACCATTGGAAACGTGAACTCTTAAGTTATATTAATTGGGTAGACATAATGGCTTGCTAGATTCCGCTTATGTTTTATGAAGGTCGATATGATCGAGCTCATTGCCAACATAATATAATTATATTGGGTCACACACAATTAGAATGAATTAGTTAAACCAAAGGAAGAAATGATCGAGAGTTCCTTATCTGGGTTAAGTTATCACGCGACAAAGTTGGACTCTGCCACGCGAAAAAGTTGGACTCTGTCACGCGACTGGACTATCATTATAGGGCTATGCTAGATTAATTCATTGTTTATGCATGCTTAATTAATTTAAATATGATTTTAATTAATTGTTGCGGAAACACACACACGCACTAAAAATAATTTCTCTCTAGCTTTGTGGCAGAACCCTAATTAGGGTTTGCAAGGTTTCACCTTGCAGCCGTCGGTCTTCATACTTTTTTCGGCCAAATGGCCTCTTCTTCGTCTGGTCTTACTCCACCCTTAGTCCATGGCCCAAGCCCGACTAGTTATACTCATGTTCCGCCGCATGCTTTTGGTGTGGAAGACACGCCTCCAACAAACCCTAATTCTCCTCTGCTTGCAAACCCTAACGCCGCTCCTGTTCAGCCATCATCTCCTACTTCTGCGAACCTTTGCCTCGGTTGTGAAGGGTTTGATTCCTCATGGTTCACATGCTACGCCGCTTACTACCATTCCTAGTTCTACCCACAAAGGTGAGCCTTGTTTGAAGCTTTCAAAAGATATTATTAATGTTTTAGCCCAGCCATTCAAATACACATTGGTTGGAAAATTTTCTCATGGTCGGCCATCAATGGAAGCTACAAGGCAATATTTATTGAAGTTTGGGCTTAAGGCAGATTTTAAATTGGGTCATATTGATCCTAAACATGTTCTTATTCAGATTATTCATGAGGGTGATTACAATAGACTTTGGACAAAAGAACAATGGCATCTTGGGCGCTTTCCGATGCATGTATTCCATTGGTCACCCTCTTGGAGGCCGGATAAGGAGTCTTCTTTATTTCCTGTTTGGGTTGGATTACCCGGCCTCCCAATCCATATGTTTAACAAGGTTTGTTTATTTTCTATTGCTAAGATATTTGGGGAGCCGTTGGCTATTGATCAAGCAACTAGTAACTTGTCAAGATCGAGTGTAGCTAAAGTCCTTGTCCAAGTTGACCTTTTGAAGAAACTTCCATCTAGAGTGTTCATTGATTGCGGAGATGATTTTTCTAGTTTTTGGCAGCCTTTAGAGTTTGATAACCTCCCAAGCTATTGTAAGCATTGCTATAAGTTAGGTCATAATGTGAATGAGTGTTTCTACCTTCATCCTAAGAAGCCAAACATGAATAATGGTGCTGAAGTGAATGGCACAAATGAGGGGGTGATGAATGGCAGCAATAAGGGTCTCACGGCTGTTCATGGTACTCCGGAAGAGGTCTCTGCTGGTGGTGTATCAAAGGGTGACAATATGGGAAAGAAAATGGTTTATGTTGAAAAAACTAAGGTTAAAGATCCTTCTTCGTCAATGGGGAATGTTGAGACCATCAAGGGGGCGGCTCCAGGAAGTAAACCGAATGTGCAGACCAATGGTAAGCAAAAAGAAACTGTTTCGTTTAATGCTGGAAATGCGCATGGAAAAGCTGTTCAAGGTACGAATATTATAGCCTCGAAATCTAACTCGGAAGGTACGCATCCTACTCCTATTTATTCGATGAATGCTGTTGGTATATCTTCTATGGTTCATAAACCCCCATCCCCCCTTGGTTCAAATTTTTTTGGTTTTAACCTTGTTACTAATGGCTTTAGTTTTCTTCCAAAGCGAGGAGCCCCTTTTGTTTCCCCTAATTCTTTAAAACTTGTTAATAATATGGGCACGGCTGCTTCTAAGGTTAATCCCAGTGGTAATCATTCTATTGTTGAAGATGGGGCTATTGACCTTGAAGAAGAGCTTGAACAAATTGAAACTGGTTTAAATGAGGTTGCCAAAATAAATTCTAATTCCAGCCCCTCTTTGAACAATGTGAATGGTTACATTAATTTGGAAGATGGGAAGTGTGAATCTGATTCTGAATTGGAGGTGGTTGATACTAGTATTCGTAAATGGCCTGGTGAGGTGATAATTGATAATCTTCAGTTATCTCCTCGTGGCCCTCGAGTTACATCTGAGTTTGATATTCAAAAGGTTTTTAATGAAGGTAGAGACTCTTTATTCGATGGGAATGTCCCAGAATATGGGAAATCCAATGATTCTTTGGCTTAAAAGCCCTTTCTTAGTCTTTTATATCAATATCGTTTTAATGGTTGGTGTTCTAAGTTGAAATATCCGGGGTATTGGTAATGCCGCCTCGGTTCGTCGGGTTAAGAGGTTATTAAGGATTCATGATGTTTTTATCTGTGGTATTTATGAGCCTAAGGTGGATCCCCTGTTGCTTCCATCTTACGTTCGTAAAATTCGTTGTCTTGGAGGTGTTGCTAATGATAAGGGGAATATTTGGGTTGTTTGGAAGTTTGGCATCACTTGTGATGTTCTCTTTCATGATGACCAAGTTATCACTGTTCGGGCGTCTCATTCCCTTTGGCCTAATCCCGTCTTATTGTCATTTGTTCATGCTAGTTGTAGCAGGTATACTAGAAGGGTTTTATGGGATTATTTAATTGATTTGAGTAGCACTGATGATCCCTGGTTAATTGTAGGGGATTTTAATTCTGTTATTCATCAATCTGAGAAGATTGGGGTAGGCCTGTGGTCGATTCTAGGGTTTCTGAGTTTGTAGATATGATTCAGATTTCTAATCTTATTGATGGTGGCTATAGAGGCCATGTTTTCACATGGTGGAATAAGAGATCGAAGCGTGCCACTATTCTTCAAAGGCTGGATCGTGCTCTGTATAATGATAAATGGCTGAGTTATTTTGCTGAAACCTCTATCGATCATCTTAATAGGACCTGTTCTGATCATGCTCCTTTGGCTATTAATATTCGCTTAGTTGATGAAGTCCGTAAGGTCTTCAGATTTTTCAATGTTTGGACTCGCCATGACTCTTTCACTTCCTTGGTTCGCTCTTCTTGGAATGGTAGAATCTTTGGTAGGCCGTTGGTCAAGTTTAGTAAGAAGCTCACTCGTCTCAAACATGATATTCAACTTTGGAATCGTTCTACGTTTGGGAGAGTTGACCAACTTGTCAAGCATGCAGAAGATGAAGTTTATGCTAAAGAGCTATTATTTCAGCTTTCAACAACACACACACACTAAAATAATTTTCTCTCTACGTTTTTGAAGGAACCCTAATTAGGGCGGCCGTTTTTTCACCTTGCTGCCGCTTTGCAGCTTCTTCTTGGCGGATCCCTATTCTAGCCCAGCCCTTATGGCTGCTTCAGGCGGCCTCTTGGCTGGTGTTAACGGTGGTTCATCCTCCAATTCACCCCCGTTTGCTGTTGGTTCAATGGCGGCTGTTCTTTTTTTTTTTTTTTTTTTTTTTTTTGGCGAAAGGAGACGGTACTCCCTAGATTTTATTAATAGAAAAAGAAAAGGTACAAAACAAGGTGGGGGACATGACGGCCTTAACCACCGGAAAAAAACCTACGGGGGGAGGTCTTATACACGCCATAAGATCCTCTACAAGAAGGAGGGGAAAACTAATGCCTAATATATGGAGATGAAGTCTTATCATTTAGATAAGGTCTTAAACAGATAATAGAAACTCACTGCTAGATAAAAACTCAAAATCAGCCCTATGATCAGCAGCATGATTAGCTAAACCATCCGCTACCTGATTACCTTCCCGGAAGATATGAGTAACTCGAATTTGAAGGAGCAACATCATACGTTGGATTTCCTGAATGTAATGCCAAATTTCCCAAGGAACTAGACAAGAATTATGTAAAATACGCACCAGCACTTCTGAGTCCATCTCAACCCACAAAGAATGATATCCACGATCAATAGCAAAACGAATCCCATCCAAAGCCGCTCTAACTTCAGCCATTATATTAGAAGCAACACCATAGAATTTGCAAAATCCGAAAACCATATTACCCTTGCTATCTCGAAAAATACCTCCACCTGCTGCAATACCCGGATTGTTTCTAGACGCACCATCGGTATTTAACTTAATTTGCCCATTGGAAGGAACAGCCCAAAAAACAAGCCGCATAGGCTTAATAACATTATCAGCCTTCCGAATTTTGAAAAACTCCATCACATACGAGTCAAACGAACCCCAAGGAAGAGAAATATTGAATGCGTTAGCAATATCACGGACCTGAATTTGAACCTGCATAATAATGACGTTGACATTCATCTTAATACCCTCAAATCTGTATTTATTACGCGCCTTCCAAAGACTCCAGCAAATGATACTAGGAAGGATTGCACAAAGCCACTTGATACCACCCGAAGCTTTTAAAGGAAGATTGTAGCTCCACGACATTAACCATTGAGAGAGAGAAGAACCATAAATCCGAATCCCAATCAAATCCCCGAAGAATTTCCAAATTTCCGAAGCAACATTACCATGCAAAAGAATATGGGATAAAGTCTCAAAAGAAGGAGAAGTGCAGCAAACACATTGAGAAGCAATATGAATACCACGCTTTTGAATCGAATCATCTGTTGGGAGAGCATTTTTCAAAGCTTTCCACATAAAAACCGAGACTTTGAGGGGAATATGTTTATGCCAACAAACAGCAAAAACCATACTAGATGTTACTGGAAATGCGGCACACTTTCCAAGCGAAGAAGTAGAAAACTTACCCGTAGTAGAAGGAGTCCAGAAAGGAATGTCTGGCCCATCTTCAATAGAAATAAACCTCGATTGCATTAGATCAATCACTTGCTGGCCATAAGATTGCCTAACATGATCAACGAGAAGAGCCCCATCAAAAAACAAGGAAGAGATCGGAACATGATCTTCATTTTGTAGAACAAGATCCTTAGCCAACCAATGTTCTTGAACCGAAATACTTCCAGCTTTAATACCCCAAAACAGATTGTCCTCAACCAACTCCTTTGCAGCGATCATCCTTTTCCAAATATGTGAAGATCCCACTCGAAAAATAGCATCCATGGGATGGGAATTATGACAATATTTTTCTAATAAAAACCGAGCCCATAAAGAATTCCCACATCTAAAACGCCACCATAATTTCATAGCAAAAGCAAGGGACATGTCTTCAAATTTTCTAAGACCCAAGCCACCTTCATGAGTAGGCCAATAGAATTCCTTTTTTGAAACCCAATGACACCGTTTCTCTCCATCCGCATTACTCCAGAAAAAATTAGAGATAAGACGAGTAATAGCATTGATAGTACCTTTTGGAGGTTCAAGAAGAGAAAGATAGTAAATAGGAATTGCTTGAAGACAAGATTTGATAAGAATAACTTTGGCCCCCAAAGACAAAATCTTTCCTTGCCACGTTTCAAGTCTCTCTTCCATCTTCCTAAGAATCGGAATAAAAAGAGCTTGAGTTTTCCTTCCGGAATACAAAGGACATCCAAGATAAATGATGGGCAGATGTTTGTGTTGAAATCCCATCCATTCAGCCACTAAATCAGCTTTGCCCATATCTCTTCTACCCAAAATAAAGCAAGACTTTGCCACACTAACCAATTGGCCCGAAAATTCTTGATAAGAATTTAGAAAGATCATATGCATATCAATGGAGGTCTTGCTACCATTGCAAAAAATTATAACATCATCAGCATATGAAAGGTGAGATATAAAAGGAGCATGAATAGCTCCAGAATGATAGATGATGTGATGATGATTCTCATGAAGAGCATTAAGACCACGACTCAAAATCTCAGCAGCAATAATGAATAAGGAAGGAGATATGGGGTCACCTTGGCGAAGACCTCTAGCTGAAGGAAAATACCCCACCGCCTCCCCATTAATAAGAATAGAGAACCAACAATCCGAGATACATCTAAATATCATATCAATCCAAATTTCGGAAAAACCAAAATGACGCATTACCTTTATCAAAGCAAACCAAGAAAGACGATCATACGCCTTTGCCATATCAAGCTTTAAGGCAATGTTCCCCCCAAAGACTTTCCGGTTGATAGAATGCATAAGCTCTTGTGCAAGTAACACGTTCTCATGAATGAGGCGACCTTTAATAAAACCACTTTGTTGAGGAGAAATGATTTGAGGCAGAATTGAAGAGAGACGACCATTCAAAAGCTTCGTTATGATCTTATTAGAGAAATTACATAGGCTTATAGGCCTCCAATTAGAAAAAGAATTAGGAGCAGCTACCTTAGGAAGGAGGACAATAGTTGTACTAGTCCAACCCCTAGGCATTCGAAAACCCGCAAAGAACTCCAAAACAGCCCTAAAAAGATCATTTTTAATAAATTCCCAGCAATTATGATAGAATTCACCATTAAAACCATCAGGTCCAGCCGCACTAGCTCCAGACAAAGAGAAAACCACTTCTCGAATCTCTTCAAGAGTAGGAGCAGAAGTAAGCATTTGATTATCAACATCATTCAGAATTCTAGGAATATGATCAAGAAGTTGTTGAGACGAGCAAACATGATCACTCGATAATTGATCAGAGAAGAAGCGAATAGCTTCATTTTGAATCTCGGATAGCTCCTCCAACCAAACACCATTTCTATCTTGAATACGGTGGACATGAAGCTTTAATCTCTTTTTCTTCACATAGGACTGAAAAAATTTAGTATTACGATCACCATCTTTTAATCAAGCTAAATTAGCTTTTTGCATCCAGAAATCTTCCTCAATCTTTAAACGATGAAGTAAATGAGCTTGGGCCAAGTGTAGAGCAGCCCTATTCTCCTCCGAAGGATCATGATCAAAGGCTAATTCTTTTGCTGTAACATCATCCTCCGCTTGTCTAACTTGTTGATCAATTCGCCCAAATACCTCTTTATTCCATATTTGAATGTGATGCTTCAACCTATTCAACTTTTTAGCAAACTTGACCATGGGTCTCCCATCCATGTATTCAGCCCAAGAAGATTCAACAAGGGGAATAAAAGATTTATGCTTCAACCAAATGTTGAGAAATCTGAAAGCGCCTTTCTTAGCTATGGCCGAGAGAGTGATATTTAAAAGAAGAGGAGAGTGATCTGAACAAGTTCTATTGAGATGAATGATAGAAGTGCTATGAAACCCATTTAACCATTCAGAATTGTAGAAAGCTCTATCAAGCCGCTGCAAAATAGTTGCATTTCCATCTCTTTTGTTCAGCCAAGTAAAACCATTCCCACTAAATCCACCATCAATGAGATTAGAAATCTGCACCATATCTGAAAATTCAGCCACTTTAGCTTACGTAACGGGACGGCCACCAATCTTATCACATTGATCCAAAATAGAATTAAAATCACCTAGAACAAGCCACGGCTCATTAATAGAACTACGATCAATAAGATAATCCCAAAGAACCCTTCGCTGATATTTGCAACAGCTAGCATACACAAACGTAACATTTACCTGTTAGGCCAAAGAACATGCGAAACTCTAACGATTATAGCTTGATCATCATTATCCAAGATTTCACAATCAATCCCATGCTTCCGAAAATCCATATGCTGCTCTTAACATTTGAAATACCACCAATACACTGAGTTTTCTCATATAAAGAGGAACCATAGAACAATCTAACATTGGCTCATATAAAGCAATAACCGAAACATTGTGAGATCTTATAAGTCGTTTAATACGACGAACAGAAGGAGCATTACCCATTCCTCTAACATTCCAGCTAATAAAACTAGCCATAAGAAAACAGGAATAAAGTAAAATAAAGAAGAAGGGCTTTTATGCCGAAACATCCTTAGGGAGAATCCCCCCATCAAACTCAGAATCCGCAAATGAAACGCTTTTTGGGGCTCTCGGAGAAAGATTTAAATCCCCCATACGGCTGCCACTCCTGTCCCGAGAAACCACACTTTTTGTAAGAATAACCTCCGAATCGAATCTTGCTTATGATCATTGAAATCGAAGCATTTTGGTCACAAGGAACCAAATCTGATGTTTCATCTTCACGATCAATAGAACCATCAACAACATTAATCTTGGGGCTTTTATCTTGTCCCGACTGAGAATCAATGAAAACTTCTTCAAAAACATCTCCTTTTTTACTTGATTCTACCATTCTAGAAACTTTCAAAGAGTTTGGAGATACAAAAGGAGCACCACGCTTAGGGAGAAAACTGAATCCATTGTTGATAATATTAGAGAAAACATTTTTTGGGGAATGGGGCTTTGAGGCCAAAGACGTACCAGCAACATGAGTATTAGGAGCGCTCATAGAATTCTTACCGAAGTAGGAGGCTGAAAATGTTGTTTTTGAATAGCGGGGCACCAATCTTAACACCAATCTGAACACCATTAGAGTTAATGTTCGCACCAGATTTTGCATTTTGCTCCTTCTCCGGGGATTTCTCTTTTCCACATAAATAGAGACATTCTTCCCTTTATCCTTCTTTGGATCCGTATGAGATAAGTCGGCCTCTTTTCCTTGCAGAACCTTATCTTTTGGATGAAGAAAAAACACTTTGACACATCATGACCAAGCTTGTAACAATGTTTACGAGTATTGAGGAAGATTTTCAAATTCCAAGGTTTGAAAGAAACTTGAAAAATCATCACCACAAAAAAAAAAAAAAAAGATCAACTTGAACAAGGACCTTAGCCACACTAGGACGAGATAAGTTTGCCGTTGCTTGATCAATAGCAAGAGGTTCTCCAAAGATTTTAGCAATGGAATATAAACAACCTTTGTTAAACATATGAATAGGTAACCCGGGGAGACCCACCCAAACTGGAACAAGAGAAGACTCTTTCTCCGGATGCCAAGAGGGAGACCAACGAAACACACGCATTGGAAATCTGCCAAGAAACCATTGTTCTTTCGCCCACAAACGATTAAAATCTCCCTCGTGCATCAAACGAATTAGTATGTGCTTAGAATCAACATGACCTAACGAGAAATCTGCCTTTAAACCAAACTTCAAGAAATATTGTCGATTGTCTCCATGTTAGGGCGACCATGAGAAAACTTACCCACTAGGGTGAATTTAAAGGGTGTGCCAAAGAGTTTATCATCTCCTTAGAGAATTTCAAAGCAGGTTCCCCTTTATGAATCGACATAGGAATAAGAGACATGGACGAATTAGGAACAGAATTGGAAGAATCTTTAAACAAGGAGGAGAAAGATTTCGATTTAGAAGGAGAAGTTGGCTGAGAAACGGGATTAGGGTTAGGAGAATGCGCTGCATGCATATTAGGGTTTGGCGGCGCCTCATGGTTAAGACACGACGAACCATGCAAATGTCCAAGGCCCAAGCTAGAAGACGGTTGCTGGATAGGAGGAAAACAAGATGGATCAGCCATAATTGTGGCCATGATGGCCGGAATCAAAAGAAAAGCTGCCGGCGGCAGCCCTAGAAGGAAAACCCTAGAGATCGCCTAGAGAGAGAGTTTTTTAGCGGAGGACTCTTTCCCCCCACGTTAAACGTTCCAATGGCGGCTGTTCTTAATGGTAATGGTGCTTCATCAAATCATGGTAATGTAATTCCTATTTCTATATTACAGCAGCCGATTCCTAATGATAGTATGACTCCTAATCCTAATTCTAATGGTATTGTGCTTACTAATCCTAATGGTAATGGGTCTTGTGGTAATAATAATGCTGGAAATCTGTTTCCTAATGCTAATATGCAGCAGTCGCATCCCACTTCTCCTTCTAAAGCCAAATCCTTTTCCTCTTTATTTAACGATTCTCCTCATGTTAATCCGGTTCCAGCCATGAATCTTGTGCCTATGTCTATTCACAAAGGAGAACCAGCCCTTAAATTTTCTAAAGAGATGATTCAATCATTGGCTAAACCATTTAAGTTCACCCTAGTTGGAAAATTTTCTCATGGTAGACCTAATATGGAAATCACTAGACAATATTTTTTTAAATTTGGATTGAAAGCAGATTTTTCTTTGGGTCACGTTGATTCTAAACATATTCTTATTCGTTTAATGCATGAGGGAGATTTTAATCGGCTGTGGGCTAAAGAACAATGGTATTTAGGCAGATTTCCTATGAGAGTTTTTCGTTGGTCTCCTTCGTGGCAGCCGGAAAAGGAATCGTCATTGGTTCCTGTATGGGTTGGTCTTCCGGGATTGCCAATCCACATGTTTAACAAAGTTTGTTTGTACTCCATTGCTAAAATTTTTGGGGAGCCGCTTTCTATTGACAAGGCCACGGCTGAGTTATCTCGGCCTAGTGTTGCTAAGGTGCTTGTTCAAGTTGACTTACTTAAGAAACTTCCTTCTAGGGTTTTCATAGATTGTGGTGATGAGTTCTCAAGCTTTTTTCAAAAATTAGAATTTGATAATCTTCCCCAATATTGTAAGCATTGTTATAAACTTGGCCATGATGTTTCAAAGTGTTTTTATCTTCATCCCAAAGATAAAATTCAGAATAATACGGCTGATGCAAATAATAATAATTCGAATCCTACTACTTTGGAAAAAAACAAAGATGTTTTTGTGGAAACTACTACTAACGTTGGCAATGAAGGTAATAGCAAAATTGATAAGAACCCGGGGCTGGCCAAAAAAGCTCAAATATATGTCGCAAAGAACAAAGTTACTGAAGGTGTTAATGGAAAATCTGCTCAACAACAAGCTAATGGTGGTACTCAAAGAGAGAATGCCTCGGTTTCTAAAGGCAAAGGTCACGTTATTGATGGGGAAGGTATGAATAATATGGCTTCGAAACCTAACGCGGAAGGTACGCATCTTCTCATAATCATTCTATAAATGTGTTTGGTTCTTCTTCTAAGGTTCAAAAACCCCCATCCCCCCTTGGTTCGAGATTCTTTGGTTCTAACATTGTTACTAATGGATTTAGTTTTCTTCCTAAACATGGAGCCCCTTTTGTGTCCCCTAATTCTTTAAAAACTGCTATTCATATAGAAAAATCTGCTCCTAATTTTAATTCCGGGGGTAACCATATTATTGTTGAAGATGGGTCTATTGAGCTTGAAGATGAGCTTGATCATAATGAAAATGCTTTCAAAGAAGTTTCCAATGTAATTCCCTCTTCTGGCCCAGCTATGTTGGGAGCGGATAGTGCTATTATTTTGGATGATGGTAAATGTGATTCGATTCTGAATTGGAGGTGATAGACAATTCTATTCGTAAATGGCCTGGTGAGGAGGTTATTGATAATCTTCAGTTATCTCCTCATGGCCCTCGTGTCACTTCTCAGTTGGATATTCATGAGGTCTTCGATGAGGGTAGGGATTTTTTATTTGATGGGAATGTCCCAAATCTTGGGAAATCCAATGATTCTTTGGCCTAAAAGCCATCTCTCCGTTTGCTCTTCAAAAATTGTTTTAATGGTAGGGGTTCTAAGCTGGAATATCTGGGGTATTGGTAATGCAGCCTCGGTTCGTAGAGTTAAGAGGTTATTAAGGATTCATGATGTCTTTATATATGGTATCTAAGAGCCCAAGGTGGATCCCATGTTACTTCCTTCTTATGTTCGTAAAATTCGCTGTATTGGAGGTGTTGTTAATGATAAGGGAAATATCTGGGTTGTGTGGAGGCATGGCATCACTTGTGATGTTATTTTTCGTGATGATCAAGTGATCTTTGTCCGGGTGTCTCACTCTCTGTGGCCCAATCCCGTCCTTATGTCCTTTGTTCATGCTAGCTGTAGCAAATACACTAGAAGGGCATTATGGGATTATATTATTGATGTGAGCAATACTGATGATCCTTGGTTAATTGTGGGGGATTTTAATTCCGTAGTTGATCAATCTGAGAAGCTTGGGGGTAGACCTGTGGTGGATTCTAGGGTTTCTGAGTTTTTTGATATGATTCAGGTTTCTAATCTTATTGATGGTGGGTATAGGGGCCATATCTTCACCTGGTGGAACAAGAGATCGAAGCGTGCTACCATTCTTCAAAGGCTTGATCGTGCCCTGTATAATGATAAATGGCTGCGTTGTTTCGCCCAAACTTCTATTGATCACCTTAATAGGACTTGTTACGATCATGCTCCGTTGGCCATCAATATTCGTTTAGTTGATGAGGTTCGTAAGGGTGTTTTGATTTCTCAATGTCTGGACTCGTCATAATTCTTTCATTCCTTTGGTTCGGTCTTCGTGGGAGGGTAGAATCTTTGGTAGGCCGTTGGTCAAGTTTAGTAAGAAGCTTACTCGCCTCAAACATGATATTCGGCTTTGGAATCGTTCTACGTTTGGGAGAGTTGATCGGCTTGTGAAGCATGCTTTGAAGATGAAGTTTATGCTAAAGAGCTTCTTTTTGAACAAGATTCTAGTGATGATAATAGGGCTGCCCTTCATCTTGCCCAAGCTAACCTCTCCTATCGTCTTAAGATTGAAGAGGAGTTACGGATGCAAAAAGCTAACTTAGCTTGGGTTAAAGATGGAGATAATAATACTCGATTCTTTCATGCTTATGTGAAAAAAAGGAGGCAGAAATTATACATTCACAAAATTCGGGATAGTAATGGTAATTGGATTGTTGATCAGAATCATAATCAGGAAGAGGTACATTAGATTCTACTCGGACCGGCTTAATGATAATCCTAATATTAATGTTGATCCCCAGATGAGCTGCTTGGATGTGATTCCTCGGTTGATCTCCAATGAGGAAAATAGGATGCTTATTTCTCCCCTACGCTTAAAGAGGTTCATGATATCATCCTCGGTATGAGTGGGACTAGCGGCTATTTGGTCAGGACGGTTTTACGGGGAATTCTATCATAAATGCTGGGATATTATTTGCATGGATCTTTATAATGCTGTCCTTGAGTTCTTCTCAGGGTTTCTTCTCCCTCGAAGCTGGACCAGTACGCTTATTGTTACTATTCCTAAGGTGGCAGCCCCTACTTCCTTCTCGCGGCTTCGGCCTATTAGCTTGTGTAATTTTTCTAATAAAATCATTACCAAGCTTTTGTGCTCTCGCCTTCAAGTGTGCTTCCTCGTATCATTTCTCCTCGGCAAAGTGGCTTCGTGAAAGGTCGTCTAATCCATGAAAATGTTTTGCTTGCTCAGGAGCTTTTTCGAGTCTCTTAAAAAGAAGGTTTATGGGTCCAATGTTGCTCTTAAGTGGATATGGCTAAGGCGTATGATAGAAGTTTGTCTTGGTTTGCCTTGATTAAGGTGATGAGGAGATTTGGCTTTCTTTGAAGAATGGTTGGACATGATCTTTAGATGCATAAATTATTCTTTGGTTCTCGGTTCGATAAATGGCACCGCTAATGGTTACTTTGTCTCTTCTCGTGGTCTTCGACAAGGGGATCCTATATCTCCTAGTCTCTTTATTATCAGCCGAGGTTTTAAGCCGGGGTCTTAATAACCTTCATTCTCTTCACCCTCATATCGCCTTCCATACGGGTAACCTTAATGTTCCAATCATCTCTCATTTGTCTTATGCGATGACATTATTATCTTACGTAATGGAAGTATTCCTTCTCTTGAGCGTCATATGGAGTTTTGGAGTCTTATCAACGCTTCTCGGGGCAACTTGTTAGCATTTCTAAATCTTGTTTTTCGACAGGGCGGAATGTGGCTGAGCATGATAATGCTATCTCTCTTATTACGGGGTTCCAAAAGAAAAACCTCCCTATTGTGTATTTGGGGTGTCCTCTTTATATCGGTAGGAAAGTGCAATCCTTGTTTGATCCTGTCATGCAAAAGCTTCGAGATAAGCTTGACTCTTGGCAAGGTAAATTACTTTCGGCTGGCGCTAAGCTTATATTGATTAAGTCCTGCCTCCAAGCTATTCCCATTTATTATATCTCTTTACTTGATCCCCCGAAGTGTGTTGTTAATGCCATGAATCGTCTTATTGCCAATTTCTTTTGGAGCAGTGTTGATGGGGGAAATAAGTGTCATTGGGTTTCTCGGAATGAATTTTTCTGGCCAATTGAGGAAGGGGGATTAGGCCTCCGCAAATTTGAGGAAATGGCTATTGCTTTTTCTATGAAGCTTTGGTGGAGATTTCGCACGTCTGACTCTCTTTGGGCTCAGTTTCTTGCGGCCAAATATTGTCGGGATACTCATCCTATGGATGCTATTTCTAGATTGGGTTGCTCCCACATTTGGAAGCGTATGATTGCCACTAAGGATTTGGTGGAGAGTCGTATTGCTTGGGGTATTGGTTGTGGGGATATTTCTATCCAAGAAAATTGGCTTCCTCGTAATTTTCATCTTCTTGATAATCGGCATGATCAGATTTTCTCTTTATTTGAGGATGGAGTTTTAAGAGAAGATTATGTTCGTAATACGTTTGGGCAGCAATGTTTGATGGAAATTCAATCTTATGGTATTCGGATTGATGGAGATTGTGATCACCCTTTTTGGACCCCTTCCTCTTCGGGCAGATTTTCTATATCTTCGGCTTGGAGGGAGTGTAGAGTGTCTCGTACTCGTAGTAGTGTCTTTGCTTGGTGCTGGCATAAGCATATTCCTCTTAAGATATCCATATTCATGTGGAAATTCCTTAAGGCTGCTCTCCCTACTGATGACAACATATCTCGGAAAGGTATTTATATTGTTTCTCATTGTCATTGTTGTTCTAGCCCTTCTATTGAATCATTACAGCACATTATTCTTCATGGTGATATTGCTTTTTATGTGTGGAATTTCTTTGGAAATTTAATTGGTTTCCATATCTCGGGCTCTACTATTATGCAAAGGATGATTGCTTGGCATGCTTGTAAAAATTCCAAGCTTAGTAGGGCTGTGTTATGGTTGGGAGAAATCCTTCCCAGTTTCATTTGTTGGGAGCTTTGGAAGCACAGGAATAAATGCAGGTTTGATGATGGAATTCCAAGTTGGGGAAAGGTTCGTAATAATATTCAATTCCATATTAGTGATATCCTTCGATCTCACAAATTAACATTTCATGTTCTTCCTTCGGAGGTAAATATTGCTCAATTTTTTAATATTAGTATGGCCACCCCTTCTATTAGTCGTCCCAAGCTTGTGCATTGGTCCCCTCCTTACGGGGACAAGTAAAAGTTAACACCGATGGAGCGTCTCGTGGAAACCCGGGCATTGCCTCGGGTGGAGGTATTTTACGTCAGCATGATGGGTCTTTTATTTTTGCTTTTTCTAATTTTTATGGTAATGCTTCTAACATGGTTGCTGAAGCTAGGGCTGCTCTTGATGGAATTTCTCAAGCTAGGCTTATGGGGTTTGATTCTTTATGGCTTGAGGTGGACTCCGAAGTTTTATCTAATATCTTACTCCGCAAATGCAATATTCCTTGGGAGATCTGGTACTTCATTCAAGCCATTTTCAGATTCATGGAGGAAGTGTCTATTCGGGTAACTCATGTCTACGGGGAAGGTAATAAAGTGACAGATTTTCTTGCTAATATCTCATTTCGCTCAGCGGATTTTCGGTTTACTTCTTTGGAGTCTTGTCCCAAGCCGTGCCAGAGCCTTCTCTACTTTGATCGGATCTCGTATCCTAATGTTAGGCGGTAAGTTTTTTCTTTTATTGATGTATTTTCTTTTGTTTTTAGATTCCCCCCCCCCCTTTTTTGTTGAGGATCTTACAGGATGTGTAAGAACTCCCCCTAGGTGTTTTTATTCTGGTGGTAAAGGTTGTCATGTCCCCCACCATATTTGTATTTTTATTTTTCGTTATTAATAAAATCTAGGGAGTACCGTCTCCTTTTGCCAAAAAAAAAAAAGAAGCTAAAGAGCTATTATTTGAGCAAGATTCAAGGGACGAAAATAGGGCTGCCCTTCATCTTGCCCAAGCTAACCTCTCCTATCGTCTTAAGATTGAAGAGGAGTTCTGGATGCAGAAAGCTAACTTAGCTTGGGTTAAGGATGGAGATAATAATACTCGATTCTTTCATGCTTATGTGAAAAAAAGAAGACAGAAATTATACATCCATAAAATCCGGGATAGTGACGGGAATTGGATTGTGGATCAGGGTCTGATTCAGGAGGAGGTTATTCGTTTCTATTCGGACCAGCTTAATGGAAATCCTGATGAGTATGTGGATCCCCCTGATGAGCTGCTGAATGTGATTCCTCGGTTGATTTCCAATGAGGAAAATAAGATGCTTATTACTCCCCCTACGCTTAAAGAGCTTCATGATATCGTCCTAAGTATGACTGGGACTAGTGCTGCTGGTTCGGACGGATTTACGGGTGAGTTCTATCACAAATGCTGGGATATTATTTGCATAGATCTTTATAATGCTGTCCTTAAGTTTTTCTCAGGGTTTCTTCTTCCTCGTAGCTGGACTAGTATGCTTATTGTTACTATTCATAAGGTGGCAGCCCCTACTTCCTTCTCGCAGCTTCGGCCTATTAGTTTGTGTAACTTTTCCAATAAAATCATTACCAAACTTTTATGTTCTCGGCTGCAATCTGTGCTCCCTCGTATTATATCTCCTCAGCAAAGTGGCTTTGTGAAGGGTCGTCTTATTCATGAAAATGTTTTGCTTGCTCAAGAGCTCTTTCAGTCGCTTAAGAAGAAGGTGCATGGGTCTAATGTCACTTTAAAGCTTGATATGGCTAAGGCTTATGATAGACTTTCTTGGTTTGCTTTGATTAAGGTGATGAGGAGATTTGGATTTGCAGAAGAATGGCTGGACATGATCTTTAGATGCATCAATTATTGTTGGTTCTCGGTTCTTATTAATGGTACTGCTAATGGGTACTTTGTTTCTACTCGTGGTCTTCGTCAAGGGGATCCTATTTCTTCTAGTCTTTTTATTATTGCTGCTGAAGTTTTAAGCCGGGGCCTTAATAATCTCCATCTCCTTCACCCTCATGTGGCTTTTCATACGAGCAACCTCAATGTTCCTATCATCTCTCATTTGTCCTATGCTGATGATATTATTATCTTCTGTAATGGAAGTATCCCATCTCTTGAGCGTCATATGGAGTTCTTGGAGTCTTATCAACAATTCTCGGGCCAGCTCATTAGCATTTCTAAGTCTTATTTTCTGACGGGGCGGGATGTGGCTGATCATGATAATTCTATCTCTCTTATTACGGGGTTTCAGAAGAAGAATTTGCCTATTATTTATTTGGGGTGTCCTCTTTATATTGGTAAGAAGGTGCAATCTTTGTTTGATCCTGTTATTCAGAAGCTTCGGGATAAGCTTGATTCGTGACAAGGTAAATTACTCTCGGCTGGTGCTAAGCTTGTCTTGATCAAGTCCTGCCTCCAAGCTATACCCATTATTATATCTCGTTACTTGATCCTCCGAAGGGTGTTGTTAATGCCATGAATCACCTTATTGCAAATTTCTTTTGGAGTAGCTCAGACGGGGGAAAAAAGTGTCATTGGGTTTCTCGAAATGAGTTTTTTTGGCCTACAGAAGAAGGGGGTTTAGGCCTCCCTAAATTTGAGGAGATGGCGACTGCTTTTTCTATGAAGCTTTGGTGGAGGTTTCGTACGTCTAAATCTCTTTGGGCTCAGTTTCTTGAGGCCAAATATTGCCATGATACTCATCCTATGGATGCCATTTCTAGATTGGGTTGCTCTCACATTTGGAAGTGGATGGTTGCTGCTAAGGATTTAGTGGTATTTGTATTGCTTGGGGTGTGGGTTGTGGTGAGATTTCTATTCAAGAAAAATGGCTTCCTCATGATATCCCTCTCCTTGATGATCGATATGATCAGATTTTTTCGTTATTTGAGGATGGTGCTTTAACGGAAGATTATATTCGGGATACTTTTGGTCAGCAATGTTTGTTGGAGCTCCAAGCCTTTGGTATTCAGATTGATGGTGATTGTGATCTGCCGTTTTGGTCTCCCTCTTCTTCGGGCAGATTTTCTATCTCTTCGGCTTGGAGGGAATGTCGGATGTCCAGGACTCGGAGTAGGGTTTTTGCTTGGTGCTGGCATAAGTTTATTCCTCTCAAGGTGTCCATTTTCATGTGGAAATGCCTAAAGGCTGCTCTCCCTACTGATGACAACATATCTCGTAAAGGTATCTCTATTGTTTCTCGTTGTCATTGTTGTGCTAACCCTTCTCTTGAATCTTTGCAGCACATTCTTTTACATGGTGATATTGCTTTTCATGTGTGGAATTTCTTTGGGAATTTGATTGGCTTCCAAATCTCGGGTTCTACTATCATGCAAAGGATGATTGCTTGGCATGCTTATAAAAATTCCAAGCTTAGTCGGGCCGTGAATTGGTTGGGAGATATTCTTCCGAGTATCATCTGCTGGGAGCTTTGGAAGCACAGAAATAAATGCAGGTTTGATGATGTTACTCCTAGTTGGGCAAAGATTCGTAATAATACTCAGTTCCAAATCAGTGAAATCCTTCGGGCTCACAGCTTATCCTTTCATGTTCATCCTTCGGAGGTAAATATTGCTTTATTTTTTAATATTATTATGGCTGCTCCGTCTATTGCTCGTGTCAAACTTTTATCTTGGACTCCTCCTTCTGTGGGACAAGTGAAAGTTAATACGGATGGTGCCTCTCGTGGAAATTCGGGCATTGCCTCGGGTCTGTATTTTGCGCCATCATGATGGGTCTTTTATATTTGCTTTTTTTCGTTTCTATGGTAATGCTACTAACATGGTTGCAAAAGCTAGGGCTGCTCTTGATGGAATTACTCAAGCTAGATTAATGGGTTTCAATTCTATTTGGCTTGAGGTGGACTCTGAAGTTTTGTCTCTCATTTTACTTCACAAATGCAATATCCCTTGGGAGATTTGGTATTTCATTCAAGACATTTTCAGATTTATGGAGGAAGCGTCTATTCAGGTAACTCATGTCTACAGGGAAGGTAATAAAGTGGCAGATTTTCTTGCAAATATCTCGGCAGCTGAGCAAGCGGATTTTCAGTTTACATCGTCGGAGACTTACCCCAAGCCGTGTCAGAGCCTTCTCTACTTTGATCGGATCTCATATCCTAATATTAGACAGTAGTTTCCTTCTATTTATTGATGTATTTTCTTTTGTTTTTAGATTCCCCTCCCTTTTTTGTTGAGGATCTTATAGGTTGTGTAAGAACTCCCCCCTAGGCTTTTTTTCCTGGTGGTTAAGGTTGTCATGTCCCCCACCATGTTTGTAATTTTATTTTTCGTTATTAATAAAATCTAGGGAGTACCGTCTCCTTTTGCCAAAAAAAAATTTGTTGCGATGCATGAATTATATGTTCTTATGTGTTAAGAGCTTCATTAGATGTTTAGTTGAAACATTGAATCATAATTTCCTGAATGTTTAAATTGAAAAATTAAAATTTTGGTTTTCTGATTGTTTATGAGAAACAAGTCAGTTTACGCAAAATTTAAAGGAATCTGATTGTTTGTGAGAAACAAGTCAGTATACAAAGTATTGATTATGTCGCAATCAGAGCTGGTATTCTAATTGTGCATGTCTAGGAGAGTTCTGTCGAAGGAAAGATTTGGTACTTAAGCAGTTCTTAAGGCTCACCTATTTTCCTGGGAACTTACCTGGTGTACATTGTGATTATCTTTGCTGATATGCTTATAATATGCTTTAAAGAACCTTCATTTAACTTTTAAGTTCTTTATGCCAATCCATGATTAAAACACTTGAGACCACTCGGATAGTTTTGGGTGGGCTTGCCATAGCAAGGTACTTTGATTCTATTTCATTTGCGAGCAAGATGAGGAAATGGTGGTTCCTATACGTTTAAAGTGGATGAACTTAATTGGGTTATCAAAATGGTTTTGGACCCAAGGCATAAGATGAGATTAAAATATGCTTAGACATATGATGTCTTAAATAAATCTCATAAAAGATCTAAGAGTCATATACGATATGATTGATGTTTTCTACCTAATTAATTTAATCTTGAGCGGTGCGCCATAGCGTACTTGAGATTAAATTAAAGTTGGATCTTAGCCCATTAAATGTATATTATGCTTATATTCATTGGAAGGTGTATAATTTAGTGGGAGTATTTGTGAAATACATGATTTTCTCTTAGATGATAAATGTGTTGATATTGATATGTGTTCATATAATTTGCATATTTTGTTGTAGAAGTAGCATTACACAATAAATTGCGATTCGTCCTTATGAAGGACAAAGTTCGGAAGGAACGGTACAGATAATTCTGATTGGATCGGAAGCCTAAAGAATGGTTCTTAGGCAAATGTGTATGTTCTTGATGAATCCATTCCTGTTGAACCTACTGCAAATGTTGCAAATGGTAAATAAGGAGCAACATTAAAAACATGTTGATGATTCTAATAATATTGCTTGCCTTATAATTGCCACCATGTTTAAAGGCTCTTATGAAGAACCTTGAACATATGGAAGTTACTTTTGTTCTAGCACAACGCACAAAGGAAATGTTCCAAGTGCAAGCTAGGCAAGAGAGGTTTGATTGTGTTAATGGTTAACACAAGAAAGGGGTTTAAAAGGAAACACAAAGTAGGTAAAGCAAAGGTTGCTAAACCTAGGGCAAAAGTTGCCAAAGCCGAAGAGGCTAAACCCAAAGTGTCTCAAAAGGATGCATTTTGCTACCATTGTAATGAGATTATCATTGGAAGCAAAGTTCCAAGGCTAATTAGGAAAGGCCTAAAAGGTGAAGAAGAGCAATATGATCGCTACTCAAAGAAGGTAAGTTAAACCTATGCGTGGGAATGAAGCAAGAGTTGCTACATTAGCCATAGGGACTTATGAAGTCAATTTACCTAGTGGGCTAGTACTTGTTTTGAACAAGTGTTACTAAGTTCCGGATTGAGGGTAGGAGTATTATTTTCGTTCCTTTTTTTTTTTTTTTAAGCCGAAAGGAGACGGTACTCCCTAGATTTTATTAATTAAAGAAAATAATTACAAACATGGGGGGGGACATTACAACCTCAACCACCAGGAAAAGGAAAACTAGGGGGGAGGCCATACACACGTCGTATGGATGATGAAGGATATAATTTTCTTATTGAGAATAAGAAGTTTTATATTTATTTAATGATATGCCTTAATGTATTGCATATGTCATTGAATGGTCTTCATATCCTTGATGATGAGAAACAAAATAATATTGAAGATATCTATAATATAAATGGGAAATCTAAACCGAACAATAAGAACAACGCGTTCGTATGGCATTACGAAGCTTGGTCGATAAATAAGAAACATATATCTTTTTTTTTTGGCAAAAGGAGACGGTACTCCCTAGATTTTATTAATAACGAAAAATAAAAATACAAACATGGTTGGGGACATGACAACCTTTACCACCAGAATAAAAACACCTATGGGAGTTCTTACACATCTTGTAAGATCCTCAACAATATAGGGGGGGGGGGAATCTAAAAACAAAAGAAAATACATCAATAAAAGAAAAAACTTACCGCCTAACATTAGGATACGAGATCCGATCAAAGTGGAGAAGGCTCTGGCACGGCTTGGGACAAGACTCCAAAGAAGTAAACTGAAAATCCGCTTGAGCAAAATGAGATATTAGCAAGAAAATGCGCCACTTTATTACCTTCCACTGTAGAGCATGAGTTACCCGAATAGACACTTCCTCCATGAATGCTGAAAATGGCTTGAATGAAGTACCGCATCTCCCAAGGAATAATGCATTTGCGGAGTAAGATATTAGATAAAACTTCGGAGTCAACCTCAAGCCATAAAGAATCAAACCCTATAAGCCTAGCTTGCGAAATTCCATCAAGAGCAGCCCTAGCTTCAGCAACCATGTTAGAAGCATTACCCTAAAAATTAGAAAAAGCAAAAATAAAAGACCCATCATGCCGACGTAAAATACCTCCACCCGAGGCAATGCCCGGGTTTCCACGAGACGCTCCATCGGTGTTAACTTTTACTTGTCCCCCAAAAGGAGGGGACCAACGCACAAGCTTAGTACGACTAATAGAAGGGGTGGCCATACTAATATTAAAAATTGAGCAATATTTACCTCCGAAGGAAGAACATGAAATGTTAATTTGTGAGCTCGAAGGATATCACTAATATGGAATTGAATATTATTACGAACCTTTCCCCAACTTGGAATCCCATCATCAAACCTGCATTTATTCCTGTGCTTCCAAAGCTCCCAAAAATGAAACTGGGAAGGATTTCTCCCAACCATAACACAGCCCTACTAAGCTTGAATTTTTACAAGCATGCCAAGCAATCATCCTTTGCATAATAGTAGAGCCCGAGATATGGAAACCAATTAAATTTCCAAAGAAATTCCACACATGAAAAGCAATATCACCATAAAGAATAATGTGCTGTAAGGATTCAATAGAAGGACTAGAGCAACAATGACAACGAGAAACAATAGAAATACCTTTCCGAGATATGTTGTCATCAATAGGGAGAGCATCCTTAAAGCATTTCCACATGAATATGGATACCTTAAGAGGAATATGCTTATGCAGCACTCAAGCAAAGACACTACTACGAGTACGGGACACTCTACACTCCCTCCAAGTGAAGATATAGAAAATCTGCCCGAAGAGGAAGGGGTCCAAAAAGGGGTGATCACAATCTCCATCAATCCGAATACCATAAGATTGAATTTCCATCAAACATTGCTGCCCAAAAGTATTACGAACATAATCTTCTCTTAAAACCCCATCCTCAAATAAAGAAAAATGCGATCATGCCGATTATCAAGAAGATGAAGATTACGAGGAAGCCAATTTTCTTGGATAGAAATATCCCCACTGACCAATACCCCAAGCAATACGACTCTCCACCAAATCCTTAGCGCAATCATACGGCTTCCAAATGTGGGAGCAACCCAATCTAGAAAATAGCATCCATAGGATGAGTATCCACAATATTTGGCCGCAAGAAACCGAGCCCAAAGAGAGTCAGACGTGCGAAATCTCCACCAAAGCTTCATAGAAAAAGCAATAGCCATTTCCTCAAATTTGTGGAGGCCTAATCCCCCTTCCTCAATTGGCCAGAAAAATTCATTCCGAGAAACCTAATGACACTTATTTCCCCCATCAGCACTGCTCCAAAAGAAATTGGCAATAAGACGATTCATGGCATTAACAACACACTTCGGAGGATCAAGTAAAGAGATATAATAAATGGGAATAAGAAACATATATCTAAACTCTATTAACATGGACTTTTAGACTCATGACTCTAAATCATTTGAGAAATGTGAATCTTGTTTATTGGGATTATTGACCAAACCACCCTACACTAAGAGTAGTGGGAGGGCTAGTGACTTATTGGTCATTATACATGAGATGTATGTGGACTATTAAGCAGCATTAATAGGGGAGGATTTTGGTGTTTCATCACATTCACCAATTACTTAACTAGATATGACTATGTCTATCTGATGAAGTCCAAAGGTGAATCGTTTGAGATGTTTCAAACATTTCAAGATGGAGTACAAACAACTTGTCAAAACTATTAAGTACTTCGATTAGATCGAGGTAATGAATGTTTGAGCCAAGAGTTTGACAATCATCTCAAAACTGTGAAATTGTTTCAGAGATTGACTCCACCCGGAACACCACATTGTATGGTGTGTCTGATAGGAGGAATTGAACCTTGTAGGACATGGTTCGTTCGATGATGTGTCAATTTGACTTTCCTATTTCCTTTTGAGGATATGCATTAGAAATAATGCAGTTA
This sequence comes from Adenophora triphylla var. japonica, assembly GCA_022495995.1. NCBI lineage: Eukaryota > Viridiplantae > Streptophyta > Magnoliopsida > Asterales > Campanulaceae > Adenophora > Adenophora triphylla. The sequence goes on along the minus strand of JAFEMH010001606.1, from coordinate 9,057 downwards.
CACTGAATTGAGTCCCTACTAAATCCAGTTCCTAAGGTCCCACATGAGATGTGGCATGGAAGAAGACTTAGTTTGTCTTTCATGAAGATTTGGGTTTGCAAAGCTTATAAGAAGAGACTTGTCTCTGATAAGTTAGCACCAAATCTGACAAGGTTATTTTCGGAAATTAATCTTACAACCGCAAAGAGAACAAAATGTTTGTTGCTCTATACGATTCATTTCTTGAGAAATAGTTTCTCAATAAAGAATCTAGTGGGAGTAAAATTAATCTTGAAGAAGTTCAAGAACCCGAAAAAATATGAAACCAAGAGTAGAGACAGAACCAAGTTCACAAGGAGTTGTGGAACCGGTTCAAGATGCACAAGTCCATCGTAGATCGTATAGGTTACGATCCGAACTCAAGAAATATTGATTTCTCGTATCGGAAAGTAATAAGGTGGAAGTCATTGAGAATGACGATCCTACTTCCTATCTTGAGGCGATGTCCACTCCTAATTCGGATAAATAGTTAGGAACCATGGAATCCGAATTACAATCCATGTTTGATGATCATGTTTGGAACTTGATTAAGCTACCTGAAGGTGTAAAGACTAAAGGTGCAAGTAGGTCTTTAGGACCGGCATGGATGGGAAGGTGTATACTTTCATGACTAAGGATTGTAACAAAGGGATTTGGGCAAATTCATAGTATTGACTATGTTGAAACCTTTTCGCTAGTTACAATGCCAAAGTCTATTAGAATTTCAATTGCCATAATCGCATATTGTGACGTGTGATATGACAAATGGATGTCGAAACGGCTTTCTTTAAGTAGAAAGATTATTAAGGATGTGTATAGTACACAACCCGAAGTTTTGTCGAACTAAGAAATTCTAAGAAAGTATGCATGAAATTCGGTGGGAGCGTAATATTATTTCCATTGTATTATTACAATGATATCTTACTCATTGGAAAAACAAAGTTCGACACTTAAGACTATCAAGTCTTGGTCAAGAAAAGGTTTCTCAATGAAAGATATGGGTAAAGCTGCTTACATCCTTGGCATCAAGATCTATAAAGATAGATCTAAAAGGATAAATTGGTTTGAGTCAAAATATTCACATTGACAAGGTTCTTAGAAGAGTCTAAGAAAGGTAACTTGTCAATGGGTCATGGTGTTTCTCTTGGTAATACTCATTGTCTTATAACAACTGATGAGCAAAAAGGAATGAATGAAGTTCTATATGCTCCAGCATATGGATCTGTCATGTATGCCATGATTTGTACTAGACCCGACGTCTCGTATGCTCTAAGCATGACGAGTCGATACCAATACGATCTGTTGAGAACCGTTGGATGGCGCCAAGATGATCCTTAAGTACTTAAGAAGAAATAAGGATACGTTCTTGGCATTTGAAAGATTGGAAGTTAATCTTGTTGTAAGGGTTACATAGATGCTAGCTTCCAACTGACAAAGTTAATTTAAACTTGCAATTAGAATTTGTGTTTATGCTTATTAGAGGTGCAGCTTTGATTGGAAGAATTCCAAGCAGAAAATTGTAGCCAATTCTACTACTAAGGCCGAATTTTAGCAACATATGATGTAGCTAAAAGAGGCAGTTTGGATCAAAAGTTCATTTAGTGATTTTGAAAATGTTCCAAGTATTACTAATCATAGGAACTTTGTTGTGATAAATGTGGTGCCATTTGTACAAACAATGGAACCAAGGTCACAACGGCGATCCAAACACATACTTAGACGTTTTTCGAGGAAATTCACAAAGAATGAGAAGACGTTAAGATATGCAAAGTATCAACCGATGATGACATTAGGGATTCACTTACAAAGACCCTCGCACAGGCAGAAGCATGATGGTCATGTTAGGTCCATGAGTATTTGATACATAGATGGAGCCTAGTGCAAGTGGGAGACTATTGGTGTAATGCCCTAGGCTTTAGTTATGTTTAACTTAAAACCGTTATGTATCATCTTTATCGTTTAAGTTTATTATTTGATTATTATATATTTTGTATATTTATTGTAATAATCGCTGTCCCTAATTATTAAGTAAATAATTAGTATAAATGTTAATGGATAATCATATGATGATTATATGCATAGAGATGAACATTAAATTTATGGGTACTTCATAGTGAACAAGTGACTTGGACTTGACCCGTATAAGATTTATGTCATGGTCAAATGTCATAATTAAATCTCATATGGTCACTTCATTTAGTCTCTAGACACCGAGACTATCATGACCTACATACGATGAAAGTTATGTTTGATTTTAGTCAAACGATATCTTAACACGATATCTATAAAGGCTATCTTTGGCATGATCGGATTCATGATGGAAAGGATGATAAGTCAAGATGGAATTTGTCCCTCGAAAGAGAGATGTTTTGCTTCGGGCCCCTCGACGAGTGATAATGATGAAAGCTGTATGGCCATATTTTTTTAAACGAAAGGAGACATAGCTCCCTAGAATTTATTAACAAAATAAAAATTACAAAGCACGGTGGGGACATAAACCTAACCACCGGAAAAGGAAAATAAGCTTAAATGTGGGGCTTAAAGCCAACAATAAAATTAAGGAAGCTAAGGGGAGGGGTACAAGACCATCCGTACCGCCCAAAACAAGAGGAGGGGGAGACAAAGCCCTAAACTACCAAGGGGAAAATGATAAAACCTGGGCTTGATATGCACGGCCGAGCATTAAGGATGACACGGCCGTGCATCAAGCGAGAAACCAAAGAAACCAAAACCCATCAAACAAAATTTTCGGGAGGTGAGGCCGACCTGCCTCTCCATTTTCTAGATGAGACCATTGTGAAGATCCATCCGCATTTGTAATTCTTTTTGTGTGACGGAGTAAAAAGGAGCTCCCTTTGCTTTATTTTCCGGGTTCAGCTTCCGTTATATACGGGTAAAAGAAAATCAGCCTATTCACTCCACTCCATTAGAAAAATGGAGTCTAGACTTGCTTCTTGGAAGGGAATAAATTACTCTCTTTTTGGTGCCAAACTCACTCTTATTCAATCTTGTTTATCTGCTATGCCTCTCTATTATTTATCCCTCATCGATCCCCTCCTAAAAGGGTATTTCTGTGCTTTGGAGAAGATTATTATGAGATTTTTTTTTTGGAGTTCTAATGATGGGGAGAAGAAATGTCATTGGCTTTCTTGGGAAAAAAATGAGCTGGCCGATTGAAGAGGAGGTTTCTGGGGATTCGAAAATTCGAAAATATGGCTATGGCTTTTTCCATGAAACTTTGGTGGCGTCAGTGCGTACCCTCTAAATCTTTATGGAGTGATCTTATGTTGGCTAAATATTGTTGGGAAATTCACCCTAATGGACGCTTGTCTCACATCCATCATACCTCCCTCTCATATTTGGAAAAGATTAATTGCAAAGCAAAGCCTTTAGTGGAGGATAGATTAGCTTGGAGTGGCAATGGGAGAGGAGACATTTCCATTCATGAAAAAAATGGTCTGGGAAGCGGGATATGGGTCCTTTTCCTTTTGATCACGTTGCGGTCTCTTTCTCTTTTCCATAATGCCGCCCTCATATTATTGATCACATCCGAGAGTCTTTTGGACAGCAGCTTCGTGGTCTACAAGTATAAATTCTCATGCTATTTCTCCATGTCGGATAAAGGAGGACGTCCCTATTTGGATGCCTTCTTTCTTTTCCTGTAAAGTTCTCCTGTTAATTCAGCTTGGAGAGAATATCGTTTCTAGCCGTCCTCTCACTTCTATTATATATTCCTTTATTGCTGGAGCAAATATATATCCCTAAAAAGATCTCGGTGTTTTTTTCTTTGGCGTGCTTTGCACTTAATGGCACCGCCTACGGATGAGAGAGATTCTGATCTAAAGGTATCTCCCTTGCTTCTAAATGTAATTGTTGTATTGCAGCAAGTGAAGAACTCCATAAGGCGCAAGCACTTTGGTTTATGGGGGATATTGCTAAGAAAGTTTGGGATTTCTTTTTAGTGGTTTGTGTGGCATTCGATGTTTCATGGGTCATTTGAATCAGTCCTCATTAGTTGGTGGCAATGTCATTCTAATTCTGAGTTTCAATGTTTACTCTTGGCTTTCTCATCTCCTTCCAGCTCTGAATTCTTATGGGAAATTTGGTGCGCTTAGAAATAAGAGCAGATTTGGAAGATGTCTCGTATGAGTTCCAATGCTATTATTCATGTAAGGTTCGTACTCGAAGCTTCTAATATCGCCCTCTCCTCTCCTCCCTTTCTTTCACGAGAAGTCAAGATAATAATTATTTGGATGGATATTTTTCATTTGGCCCCTAAACCCTTTTCATTCCTAAAGTCGGGGAATGGTTCTTTGGGTTCCTCCTAATGTTGATTCTAGATAAAGTTTAATACGTGATGTGAGTTTCTAGTGGGTAACCGGGGAATTGCTTCGGGGAGGTGTTTTTAGGAATCACAAGGGGATTTTATTCTTGGTTTCTCCCATTTTTATGGCTGCCAATCCAATATGATGGCGGAGGCTATGGCTGCAAGGGACGGGCTTATCTTAGCACAAGCTCGTGGCTTCCATCGTGTTTGGTTAGAGGTTGATTCTCGAGGTTTTGATGCGGGTTCTTATTCGGGAGTACCATATCCCATGGGCTGTTTGGTATGTTATTTCTCATATCCATAGATTATTGGCTCGAAATGGATAGGGTTCGAATTACTCATATTCTTCGCGAAAGGGAATGGGTGTAGCGGATGGTTTAGCTAACATTAGCTGCGAGACGAGGCCCAAGAATTTCACTTTCACTTCCTTTGATGATATTCCTAGGCCATGTAAAGGTCGTGTGGTTGTTTTGGACAAGGCTAGGATCCCTCATGCTCGATTTCATTAACTCTATGGCCAGGATTTTTTATATAGATTGTTTCTCCTATTTATTGTAGTCACCCCACCTTATATTGCCAGAGAGGACCATACGACGTGTGTATGGCCTCCTCCTAGTTTTCCTTTCTCCTCGTGGTGCAGAGGTTGTAATGTCCCCGCCCATGTTTGTAATTATTTTCTTTATTTAATAAAAATCTAGGGAGTACGAGTCTCCTTTTCGCCAAAAAAAAAAAAAAAAAAAAGAGTAAAAGGAGTATAACCCGCCATTAACAAGAAAAAGAACAAAGAATATGGAGCCGCTTGAAGACAAAATCATTTGAGTATTAGATTCATCGGCCACAAAAATAGAGGGAGGATGGGTGCTCATATAGCGAGCTTGATATGTTGCGCATTATAGCCTCCATATCATTGGCCCGTTGGAGCAATGACATCACTGGCAACATCATCCTTGCAAACCTCACTCACCATCCCTAGCCACTCGGGTCTTAGTGGACATGAGGCATCCACGAAACAACCTTCTACCTTGGCGCTACTTATGCAAATCAATATTATTTAAAACACTATCATTTGGTATCACCTTGTCATTATCCATTAGAAAGAGGACATCGCCTTCGAAAGTACATCATTTTGCACATCACCTTCGGTTGGTGCCTAGCCAGGAATTTCCGGTATATCCGAGAGTGGTAATTCGCTTGACCTGTCACTTACGACGCAAACATTCGGAGCGCCTTGTTAACCGCCTCCACGGGAAGCTTTGACAGACCCGCTTCTTGCCACCCTTCGGAACATAAACCTTAGAAGGATCATTTTTAGTAGGACCATCAACATCGAAATACCATTATCTTGTATATTCTTGCCTTTGTCATTATTTTTTAGAGTTCCACCAGCAGCAATGCTTACCTTATCAATAGAACCATTTACCATCTTTCCGGCTTTCCCTCCTTTTCGCGAACCATCATTTAGAGGGATAACTGACCTTATCACTATCGGCGATACACTTGCACTTTTAGCCTTTGGCTCCTTTGTCTTATTCAAGTTAGGATTAGCTCTTTTGCATTGATTAATCTCGTGGCCAAACATCGAAGCAAAGCTTACAATATCTAGGAACATTGTCATATTCAACTTTTTGATAAAAACTAGGCCATGCATCACCACACTCAATAAAAACTTCCGCAGGGCGGCTTCTTGAGAACATCAATTTGGATTTACACTTTTGCTTGATACTCGGCCTAGATAACTTCCGGTAGTAGTGGCTTTATCAAAGGGAAAGAGGGGGTACCAATTGTTTTAGCCATAGAAAAAAGGAAGGACTTATTGATGAGATGAATAGGGAGTCCGGGGAAAACCTACCCAGCACGATAACAAATAGAAGATTCTTGTTTCGAGCTTCCAAGCGGGGGTCCAAGCAAGAGTTCTCATAGGAAACTTAGAGACATACCAAACATCCTTCATAAACGGACCTTTGATAATCAGCTTCCGTCGATAATTGAATGAGCATGTGTTTAGAATCAAGATGACTAGGAGTTTAAAGTGACCTTTCGGTTGGAATTTTGCAAAAGCCATCCGAGCCTCATCCATTGTAGGCCTCCCGGGTGCATGAATTTACCCACAAGAGTAAATTTAAAAGGGTTTTGCAAAAGCAACAGTCAACTCATTTGAAAGTTTAATAGGTGGGGTACCTTTGTGATTTCCAATAGGAATAGGATGGAATACCTCGGCGGCATTAACTTTGGTTGCGGGTTGGGAGAATAAAGCGTAGCAAAAAGATTTGGTTGCTGTGAGAGATTAGGGTTTGTTTGTGCGGTTGTAGGGTTTGTATTAGCTTGACGGTAGAAAGACGGGTTACGAGGTTACCGTACAAGGATTGCAAGCCACATTAGGATTCTGCGAGTGAAGGCATGGCACTTGTCAAAGGATAGCCGCCATTAGTAGCCATAAATCGTTTTCCATCATTTTTTCTTTTTTTCTTTTTTTTTCGAAAGGAGACGTAGCTCCCTAGATTTTATAAATAAAATAAAAGAAACAAAGCACGGTGGCAGGACATAGAACCAAACCACCGGAAAAGAAAAGAAATCTACAATGTGGGGCTTAAAGCCGAAACAGCGCAAAAACAAAGAAAGGCTAAGGGGAGGGGTGCAAGTCCATCTTGGACCGCCCCCAAACTTAACGAGGAGGGGGAACTAAGCCTAAGCTATCAAGAGGAAAAAGACAAATCCCATCAACCATAATTATCCGGGAGGAGAGGCAGAGTCTACCACGCCATTTCAGAAGAAACCATTGTAAAACCATCGACATTGTATTCTTTTTTGTGAGACGGAGTAAAAGGAGTACTCAGCTTGACCATATCGGTAACAAAGGAATATGGGGCCCTTGAAGCGATAAAGCAGCTGCGGGGAGATTTTGGTTCCAACTTCCACAAAAGGTTGGAGGAGGGGTGGGGATTCCTATAGCGAGCAATGTTGCTTGGCATAATAGCCTCCAATATCATTTGTTTGGAGCATTGATATTACCAACACCACCCTGACATGAGCAGCCAAGTTATCATTAGAAGTAGCATTGTTACCAACGGCACCAACAACCGCAGCCCACGTTATTTCTGACGGCGAAGTAGCCAACCAGGAGTACGCTTGAACAGCCATGCTAGCCGGAGCAATCATCCATAGGAGCGGCAATAAGCCCATTTTTCCATCAGTGTAATATTTCCTTGAACATCCTCATCACAACCAGATTTTGTATCATGAGGAGGAAAGGATCACTGATTTTCCATCATCATAACATCATAACCAGCCGGAAAAACCATGGAATCCATTAGCCAGCAACCCTTCCCTAGGGTAGAAACCTAGAGATGAGCAGCCCTAGAGAGAGTTTTAGAGGGAGAAAATTTTTAGAGAAGGAAAGTATTAGCCCTATTTTTTACCTCGACACGGACCAGCAGTTCGCTGTAAACCCCGAGTGTATGGCCATACCCCAATGCGATTGGACTATCATTATACTCAAGATCGAGAAAGCATTGAACAAATACAAGTTGACGTGGACCATGACTTGTGTTCAATATAACATCGTGAGACAAATGGAGAAATGGAAGCCATATCTTGTAACTATTGGAAATTGAACTCTTACTTGTTATATTAATTGGGTAGAGCATAATGGCTTGCTAGAGTAAAACATGTTTTTATGAAAGTCGATATGATCGAGCTCATTGCCAACATCAATATAAATCCCTGATTAAGTCACACATGATTGGAATAAATTAGTTATTGAGAAACTTGTGCATGCCATTTAAATGGAACTCCTTCTCTTAAGCTTAACAAAGAAGCTATTGAGAAACTTGTGCAGCCATTTAAATGGACTTTGGACAATGGTAAATTTTCCCATGCATCGAGGCCTTCTATGGAGGATTCCCGGATTGCTTTTTCAAAATTTCAATTGCGGAGGATCATACAAGTGGGTCATCTTGATGCAAAGCACCTTCTTATTCGAGTTGACAGGCAGAAGAAGAAGATTACCGCGGCTATGGATGAAGGAAGTATGGTACGTTACTAAGTACCACTATGCGAACTTTGGCATGGTCTCCATCTGGCGACACGAGCAGGAGTCTCGCGATGAAGTCACTGTATGGGTAGGGCTTCTGGGCTCCCAATTCATCTTTTGGCTTGAATTCGGTTATTTTTTCTTTGGCCAAAGCTATTGGCGCCCTTTATCTCTTGACAAACTGGCGGGCGGAATTAACGAGACCCGAAGTATTGCCTAAAGGTTTTAATTCGGGTTGATGTTACCAAAAGACTTCCGCGTAGGGTCTTACATAGATTGTGGGGATTTCATTCCTAGTTTTTATCAAAAAAGTTGAGTACGACAATTTGCCTGAAGTATTGTAAGCATTGCTCTAGCTTGGACATGATGTTGGATTCATGTATAGCGTGCTAACCTGACACTGGCCTTGGTAAAGAAAGTTGAGGACAAAAGCATCCAGCGAGGAAGGATGCGGAGGTTAAAGATCAAGAAAAAACCCAAAGGCATTATACAAAGGTTTACAAGGAGGTGGTTAGTTCTTCCTAAAAGGGTAAGTCATAATCAGATTGGGGGTTCTCAATCCCTATTTCGATCTGAGAATCCTTTGTGTGGTTGAAAATTATTGAACCTAATATTGCGCCGAATTGGAGGACGAAGCCGAAAAGGCTATTTTTTAAAAAATGTGGCTTGCTCATCGGTCATC